>PTEX01000008.1:6683522-6806617 GCA_003342815.1 Eudromia elegans
CTGTTTGTGTACAGGGATGACTACTCACTCTGAGAACAAACACATGGGAAAGGAAAAAAGAGACAATGTTCCAAAAGAATGAATATCTTTATTTTCAGAATTATTAAAAAATTATGTTAATCCAGCTGTATGGTGTTCAAGTGATTAAGAGTGATTCATTTTGTACTCTAAATTCAGCAACACCACCTAAAAATGCATGGCTGTTTAGATATAAAAAAGAGTCATGAACTGCACCCAAAAATTCTGCTCCCTTCTGGACTGGGAATGAGCAGCTGATACTGTTCAAAGACTTAATATGAATTTTGTTCTTTCTATCACACAGAAGTGATCATGTAACCAGAACTTCAGCCCTAGGCAAGGAAAGGCAAAAGACAAACTAACAAAGTTCCCGCGGTAAAAGCTTTCATGAAGTGGCCCTGTATGAATGAAGCAGCATCGATCCACAACCAAATGGCTAACAGTTCTTGAGAGTGCCCAAGTATTCCAGCTAAGCACTTCCCATAAATGATCAAATATGTTTTGTGTCATAAAAGCAACAGCATGGAGCCCCCTTCCCCCAAAAAACAGCATGAGAATTTGGCATGGGGCAGCGGCAGCATTTCCAGTCCCATGTCAAAGGGCCAATTCAGCAGCTCTGCAGCCAGCGTGCAGCCCTCTGAGCAGGACTGCACAACCTGGATCCCAAAGAGCTGCCTCTTTCTTGGCAGGGGAGGGGAAGGGAGAGGGTGCACAGGCAAAGAAGGAAGCAAAACATAAAGCAAACTTTTCCTTTCTGACAGCACAAGGAGCAGGGTTTTGAATGAATTCTGCAGGCCAGCCCTCAATTCTGCCCTCTCCCCTATGCTGCTATATGGCCAGCTCCTTAGTTTTTAGCTACCTAGATAAGCTGTAGTACAAATAAAATTTAAAAAAGTGGTAGTGAGCACACAGAATGAGGAGTGATTTTTGTCACCATAAACAGTGTTGAACTGCACTCTTACTCTACAGTGAAAAAATACTTCCAAGGCAAACTTCATCCCTTGCTCAGCATGCATACTAACATAAAGATTCAAAAGCACTTACTGAGAAGGATATATTTTAAAGGCCTCCGGAATTATAGACTGAGGTACAAGGAAATAAGAGTAATTCTCCAGATCATTTACTTCTTTAGAGTGGGTAGTTTTAACTAGCTAGCTGGAGCTGTTGCTTGTTTAAGTAAGCGCAGCTCAGCACACAGGCACTGGTACTTGCTCCCCACACACAGGCCATGCCTTGGGTGCGTTACTGGCTCTGCATCAACCTCTGTAAAGATCTGCTCTATGACTATGGTTTATTCTTCATCTCCTCCCACCATCACCTGATTGTTTCAGAGTGTTTGTTTGTTTGGGCACTGAGGAGGAAGGTATAAACAGGTAGCAAGTTCCCAGAGTGCTCAACATTTTTGTGTGTAATTACTGGCTGTTAAAACAGAAGTGCCTAACAACAGCTCCAGGGAATAAAAGCCCCTGCTCTAGCTGATGACCAGATGTGATCTAAGCAGATTTACAAAAGGCTACTTGAAAAGTGTGCTCACTCTTCAGCAATATTCAGATTATGATGCTAGAAAATATGAGCCTAGAATTATTTGCAGTACCTTCATATATCAAGTTCATTGGAATAGTTAAGTAAGCAGTCCAAAGTCTGTGGTTTTTCTTTGCTTTTTAAGCAAGTAAGAAAAAGCTGAAGTTAAAATGCATTCTCTTTCATAATTTATTTCCATCTCATTTACCCTACTTGAAACCAAAACTACTTTACTCTAGCCTCAAAGGAAAAAAGAAAAAAGTATCTACAAGATCACTGTCCAGTATTCCTTTGACTTGGAATGATTTACTGTTTTGCTATCTTCTGCACATAATTTTCAACATTTTTAGTATTTGAGAATTTTTATTTCTCTTCCTAATATCTCACAATCCATTTTAGATCAAAGGATATCTGAGCTAAAAGCCCTACACTGCTGGCTACTTCAAGGAATAAAGTAGTTCATAGTCTGTTTCCAGAGATGAACCATGGCCTCGCTGTCTAAAAAGCATCTTCATCTAGTTATTCTTCTACAGACTACACTACTCTCAGGGTCTACCAAAACTATGAACAACATGGTTGAAGAATTTGCTCAGAGTGAAATGCCTGGGAGTTTTGAACATACACATACATTATATATAGTTTCTAAACTATAAACACAAAGAAGGATTCCGATCTTCTTCCTGGAAGACAACTCTTTAAAGCAGTGTCACTGAGAGAAAATAAAGTATCATGCCATCATTTGTGTCTAGCAGGGCACGAAATGGCAGCACTGAGTATGAAACTACAGCACCCATTTGTTCAAGAGAGCTTGGAGGAAAATTGTAAGTCTACAGCTCAAGATCACCCACTTGATTGGTATTACTCCAAATATTAAGATGATCTTATAAACAGTTGGCAGAAGTCATAAACAGCAAAGCAAACTTGAATATGCCAGTTGTAAAACTGAATACAGCACGACAAACATGACTTGGGTTAGAAAGCATGATTTCATTGAGACATTCCGACAAATTCTAGATATCTCAATGGCTGGAAATGTAACAGAAAAAGAAGCTTTGATACAAACTTTTATTAAGCAGTCTAAAAGATCATCTGTTCTATGAATCCTTAAAATGAAAAGTTTTAATTTCTAGTTCTTCTCTTATTTACCATTTACTCAGTCCAAGGAAACTTGCAGTCAAAAAGGCCATCAACTCAGTCCTGGCTTTCTAATGAAAAAATCCTGAACATAAATGCCTACTATCCCTCAGAACATGCACACCTAATTTACTATTCTTAAATGCACGTAGCTCAGCCTGCAAGTGGGGAGTGAATGAGGGAAAGAAAAATTGCAAGGAGCAGCAGCAATTCCTACAGTTTCTGGCAAGCAGAGGCATAAGGGAAACTTGCCGTGCGTTCAAGTCTATCTCTCGCCACACAATAACGCTGGCAGGGAGATGGGACACAAACGGTTTTGCTTTTCTGTCAAGTGGCAAAAATGCAAGCTGAACTATTGAGATAAGTGATGAAAGATGTAAAACCTCCAGTCACAGGGGCAACCCTAACTCTGCGCTTAGCATGTTACTTATTTTCACCTTGAGATGATAATTTCAAGAAGGCAGCACTGTAGCAGATTTCCTAAGATACCTCCTACAAAATAAGGGTAGATATCACCGTAAAAAAAAAAATCTCAGATTGTATTTGTCTTTGTAATGGTACAATCATCATTAGTGTTAAACTTTAATCTTAAACTCCTCCAAAACAGTTGGAGAAAAAGTTTTAACAGCAGTACAGACATGTTACGCTTTCTAGACAGAAGACTTAATACAACAGCTGATTAGTAAACATTAGTCACACATTGTCCCCCTATAAATTGAAAAGATTTTCTCCAAATAGCCGTATTCCCCTAAACGGGCCGCAAAATCAAGAGGGCAAAATCTGGTACATTAAAAAGAACAGATGTGTACACACAAGCATTAAAAATAAACAAATAAGCCAATCACAGCATTAAATAATGAATGAAGACAGCAGAGTGTCAAAGCCCTGCTGTTAAGTACTTCCCATATGATAATAGTCACAAGCATCTCAGATGGGAATCCCAGCGTAGGTTCACTCAGGACTAAGTGAACTGTAACAAGGTGAAGAAGTGGTCTAAAGTGATGATGAGGACAGGTTTGTTAAGAGAAGGATTAAGGTCAGGGTGTGGGGAGAAGAGGTTACCAGCAGGGTAATCTCTAGGATCATGTCATCAACTATATTCGGTGCGTAACAACTGGAAGACACAGTGCTGACAGGGCAGGCAATTCCTTGATACAGTGGAAGAGCTGGGCCATCCCGTTCTTGCAAAACCATCCTAAGGATGGAGGCAAGAGAACAGATCTGTGTATTGCTAAATTCAGTCATGCACTCAAGGTTAAACTCCTCAGATGACCTGGGAACTTGTTAGTTCAAAGACAGATGAGGGGAAACAGTTTGTTTCCTAAGGCTGGTGTACAGTAATAACAGGTCCATTAGACAAGCATTTTTCCAAAGCATTAGTATTTTTAGCCAGCTTAAGAACACAAGGCACAAGAATTTCCTCCAAACACATTCAAGTTTGAACTCATCTGTCAAACACAGAACAGGGAAGGACTGCTAAGGTACATTCTTATCCTGCAGAAATTGGAAAAATTGAGCTTTGCAGATTAGCAGCACAGAGGCGTTGTAAATGACCTAGCTACATAGCCAGCGGGCACCAGAAAGAAAAGCAATGCTTGCCCAAGAATTGGCATTAAATAGCCACAGGTACAGTTCTTAAATGAAGCTATTCCTAATGACATACAAGACCCTCTGAATAAACCTTCTGTTCAGAGTACAGGAGGTAGAAATGTACTTTCATTCGTTAATGAAACCATAGTTGAAATAAATAGCACAGCAAAGCCTGATTCATCCAGTCTAATGCATTAGACTTCTTCAAGCTGCTGCAGTTTGACAGATTATAATTTAATTTTTCTGCAAATACAAACACAGCCCTGGTCTATTTCTTTCCCAGCTCCTAGCCTCTATTAGGTTTCTTCATTGTCGCTAGGCATGACACTGCTCACGTCATGGCACTAAGAACTGCCCTTAACCACTCAGGTTATGGTATTTTATGCACGACCTTACAGCCATAGCTGCTAATTTCCCCACGAAAGGCATCATTTGACATTCATCTATATTGAATGTCACTTGCTGTGTGCTTGTCCAGCCTCTGCCATATCAGGTTCTCTGCAATCTTAGGAGCCATCCTTTTCTTTACCAGCTTTGCAGCCTCACTGTACAGTCTTAGTCAGGGCATTTGGGATTATACCAAATAGCACAGACTCCTTTGAACACTTACTTGCTACCATCCTCTCTCATAAGAGCTGGAAAGCTTTGCCTCTTACTTTTCAATTACCAATTTAAACATATAAAGATTCTCCTTCTAATTACATGATACTAATTCTTAGCATTTTAATAAGATAATCATTTTAAGCTACAGATAATAATGAGGTTTTTCATTTTAATGTTATCTTAGTCTGGAGACTCCTTCCTCCTTCTGGTCTCATTTCCCAGCATTACTGATCAGCCACCGACACGGACATTCGTTCTAGAAGAAAATAAGTATATTAGAGAGATTAGGAGGAGAGAATTGATGGGTGCCTAGAAACACTTGAAATGTTTCATACAACAGAGCTTTATATATCTATGCTCAAACACTAGGAAGCAATTTTTTTTTTCCCCACCAGAGTTGAGAAACGTATATTGAAAGCCTTCTTTTGCCATTCTCTTAGCTCTCCAAACAGCCATCATTTTCATTTATCCAATGACAGCTTCATTCATTAAAAACAATCTCTCTGCACAGTATTCTACTGATGAAGGATGAACAGAAAGATTATCTGGTGACCCAGAGGAAAGGAAAGCAAAAAAGCAGCACAAGATCCTTTTTCTCTTCCTTCTTTCACTTGTCCTTCCCATTGCCCATCTGGGGCTTCTGACAGGGTCCCTTCCCCAGAGCCCCTTGACTCAAGTCTGGGGTGTCATCAGCCCATTATTGATAATCAGTTATCAGTAACTGGGTCAGAAACTTGAGAAAGGGAAGAATTCACACCTCTGACTTCTCTACTGAAAAGCCTTTAAATATTTAAGTTGCCATTTCCTCTCCTTTTCTCCCCCACTCCTTTTTATGCTTCATGTACTATGCTAAGTAATCCCTTCAAAACTAATTCAAAGCCCCTGTGACAGCTTGTCCTCCAGTTATTACTGAGCTTCACTTAGCTTTTTAAAAGCCTTTGTTCCAAGTCCTTGTCACTGTCAGGCTGCCAACTGTTCTGCTCAGTTTTCTATCCTACATCTCTTCATCACTGTACTAGTAAATACATCTGAAGGATGGAGACAAAAATAAATCCATCATCTAAGTTAAGACTTTTAAAGCTTATTTAAAAAGAAACAGAATTGCAGCAGTCTAGTTGTTAGCTAGTAAGAGTTATTGGTACTGCAGTTATAAAATTGGAATTTCAGCCCTGCAGCACTGGTCTCACCCAGGAGTTATTCATCAGTTTAACCTAAGTGTACTATACATAATTGTTATGCTGGCTTTAAACAGAGTTGGGACAAAAACTTAAGAGTTTACTCCGTATTACAAAAGACTGGCTTCTCAAAAAACTGACACTCACCAGTACTAGAATAAGATAGCAAACTAATGTCCAGTAGATTAATTCTGTAGTCTGAGGTCAATGAGATCAACACCATCTAAAATTGAAATTAGAACTACTAGCTAAAGACAACAAAGTTAAAGCATGAGTGCAAACAACGAGGTACATATCAATCAATACAGCAGCCTTAAACAGGCTACATGACTGTTCCCTATCAATCTTTATCAAAGTAGCAGCTATTTTTGTCATCCAGATCTGAATTAGCCCAATAGGTGCCTGCCTAAGTGCAGTTATCTTTTGCAAAACTGATCCTGCTTGTAAAATACTTTTTCTTTTAAAAAAACTATTCAAAAACAACAACAGTCACAGGAAAAAAGCAGTAAATAGTCTCCCAAGTACTATGATTCCTATTACTATTACTAGGAAGAGTTACCATCAGAACGTTTATACATGCAGTAAAAAGACACAGTCCTGTGAGCATTGGGCCTAACACATAATAGGTTAAAGGTGGCAGAGGAACAGAGCTAGCGGGTCTCCTTAAGGAAGGCATCAAGCTACTGGTGAAATCAGCCTTTGCCAAATCAAACCAAGCCTCTGTTTTTTAAAGGAGAAGACATGACACGACCACCTAAATGTATTTTTGGATGTCTTATATCTTTGTGGTGGAGAAAGTCCAAATACAGCCTAGCAATTCCTTTTAAAATACTCAAGTAACCTATAAGTAACCTAACCTTGCAACCTATAAGGACATTATCCCACTGTTTGCAATGAGTTAAGGGTGTAAGCTTTTTATTCTTCTGGAAAAAAAAAAAAAAAAAAGGCTCATTCAGGGGAAGTATGGAAAGTAGAAGTATCAGATGGATCTTCTTGGCTGCATGAACTGTCAATCATCTCACAGACACAAGCTGCTCAGAACACTGGTCTAAGAGATTAATTTCTTCAGAACACTACCCCTAAGCCTCCAAAAATAATACTATAATGAAAAATATCATGCCTTTTCAACTAGACACAGGAGACAATTCTGAAGTTTGAGCAGTATTACACTACGCAGCACCATCAGGAAAAGAATAAACATGAGTTTCTTTCCCAGGGATTTCTTTCTTGCTGAGAAATGATTTTAACAGACTTCAGGTCTTACAGTTTTATATGGCATAGCTGCAAAGGCGTTATCAGACTCCCTGCACCCAGACAGGCAGTACTTCTGTAGAATGCACACAATGCAGAGAAAAAAAAAAAAAAAAATCATGTGATACTGAAAACAGTGAGCCCCTTTTGGGGAAGCAACTGAGTTCTCAGCTTCTGAATTCCATACTGGAAGGTTTAAGAAGGCATCATGCTCTCTCTTTTTTATTTTTTTTTTTTTTTTAAACTTGTAAAGTCCTTTGAGTCAAATTAAAGGAGTTTCTGTAGAAAGTACACAGAGGGAACATACATGAATTGCAATTTTGCGTGTTCCACTAGAGTGGAAATTTTAAACATCTCAAGTGCTCTATCAGACAAAACTGTTCTGAAAAAGGAATATTTCATAACATTTATGAAAGTCAATAGTATTCCCTCCTCCTCCATCAAATGTAAAATCCTAGGCCTAATATTATACTTAAAATCCTCTTTCTACTCCTCAAAAAACAAACAAACAAAAACAAAACAAAAAGGATTAAGAGAAATTAGAGAACAGGCAATCAAGAGATTAGTTCTAGATTTTATCTGCAAACTCAAAGTAGCAAAACATTTTTCACATGCATAGCACTGTATAAAAATGGGGTTTTGTCTTTAGCACCTCTCCGCCCAGCTGTCAGCTATAGTCACAGTGCTGAGCTCTTGGAAGGCACAGGTTCGACCCCCATCCCCAAAGCTGCCTATAGATTAGCTACTTACAGAGAAAATGGGCAGGGTGAAACCCACTGTGTAGAGGACAGTGGATGTGATGGTACTGTCATGGAACGGATACTTGATGCTGTCATCATTACAGAAAAAGCCTCTCTGATACGGTTTTATTTTGGCCAAGTTTAGAACACCCAGGGGTAAGCCAGCTGTTGGGGGAAGGAAAACAAAACAGAGATACATGTTGTTAAATCAAAATTCACTTTTAAACATGCATGGAGGAGCTATGAAACATGCAAAACTTAGATTTCCCAGGTCAGAGCAAATTAATTATCATGCAGTGCACATGCTTATCAAACCCTTTGTATAGAAGTTTGTCTTATACCATGGAAAATGTGATATCACCCACCAAATACAGAGATTAAGGAAATACAGTCGTTTCATCAGCACAGAGTTGCCACATACTAAACCAAGATTATGCCCCAGAAACCAAAACACCACTCACACAGCTGACTTGCTACTGAGGGCAGACCACTGCTGTGCCTTCCTCCTCTCAGTCACCACCACACAGAGACACTGGCTCCTACCTGCATTGCTAGCCCTGTCCTAGACATGAGTGTGGTCACTGGTTACAGAAGACATTGTTACACACCGACTTTCCAGATTGAGGAAGGAAAAGGGTCATGCAAGAAGTCTTCATGCAGGGGATGGGAGCAAGACAACTTCAGAGATGCCAACAGGAAAAGCGAACACTGAAAAGGACTGCATCTCAGAGTAACAAGACTCACTCTTAAGAGTCTCATTTACACCGTTTTTTTTCCTGCATCCAATTAATTGTTAATGTTGGTAACATCAAAATGGGCAATTCAGGTTCTGAGCACAAGTGCTAGCTCCCCAATACATACTAGTCTATTACTCTATCCTTCTCTTGCAAGTTGATCTTCACTACACTGGAGGTCAAGCACAAAGGAAACCAAAACTTCTGAAAATTATATCCAAAGCAGATTCAACTAGAGAATGGGTATTTGCAGAATGAGTGTTCAGGCAACCTGAAATTATAATTTTACTACTTCTTCATTCTCCTTTTTGCACCTGCTCAAATCAAGTAGTAGATCAACAATATAATTCTCAAAACAAAAATTAGACCTTGATTTAAAACATGATTAAAAGCATTGCATCTTCTCCAGTATTCATGTATTATGCAATTCTTCATATAGATACTCTATATGTAAATACTGAGGTTTAGTGTCAGGTGCAATTACTTGGGCAGGAGAGATTGCAATTGAGATACAGGCAGGGTAATGCACTCACAGCAGTCACGTTGCAAACGAGTTCTTCACTTGATTAGACACAGCTTCTGTTTTGGTGACACTTGCTAAAACAATCTACCTGATACCCAAACATCTCATGTTAGGTCACATCTTAAGGGGCTCAAGAAACCTATTTCTATATAGTTCATTAGAAGAGAAGGGATGGAGTGAAACGGCAGGGATGGTGTGATGAATCCTAGCCCTCACATGGCCTGCTAAGGCACAGGAAGAAGGCAGCAAAGCAGGTGACACACACAACTTCTGCTCTCATGGCCTTGTGGGCACAGCAGCCCAATCAGGCAGCCATGTTTCAGCAACAGGACAGCACGAGATGTCCTGCCTGCGCTTGCAAGCAACGCACATGCCCAGCACTTCTCTAACCTCCCTGCAGCCCTTCCAGGCTTTCTACACAGCCTCTGTTCCACCAAACACCTGCAGTCCTAAGGAGTGGCCATACTTGACCTCAACAGCTGGGCAGAGTGATGCAGCAAAGCACTTGAGCAGATGTTTAACATCTCATATAGGTAGCACTGCTCTGAGTGAAACTATTTGTGCTCAGCTTGAAGCACAAACTTTGCAGTCAGAGATCATGCTACAGCTGTGACTTGCTGGCATTAGCACAGGCATCCCCTGCTCTTGAAGGCTGGAAAGGCTCCGGGTTTGACAGAGCACACATGGCAGAAGCAGCACAAACACATGCAGCCCTTTGAATACGAAGGAAGCCACAGTGAAGAACTTGAATTCACTCAGCTCAAGACATGCTGCCTGTTTGCCTGGCTGGAGCCAATCTTCCGCTCTCCTCAAGGTCACAGCTAAATTCCACTAACTTAAGTCAGTCCATGTTTCCTGTCTTTATCTCCAACATTCCATAGCTGCAGTCAGGATATGGAATTGTCAGAGCTATTACCCACTTTGTACACTTCTGTCTCCCTAGTAGGCCATTAGATTGTCATATGTGGAAATATCACAGCCTCACAGTTCGTTTAAACAGCAGTCTAGGTTTTGCTTGTCGGAGAAATACCTCTGCTCCCCAAGAAAAGTTACTACATCTCAATACCAAAAAGCGTTATTCCTCAGCTGCCTTTCTTTTTTTTTACATTTCAGTGTTTTTGTTTGATTGGTGCAGGGGAAGCAATGTTTAGGGATTTTGGCTCATTAGGAGCTGATGTCATTCTTGTCAGCTGCTGAAATATGCTAAGTGCTCTATGTTGAAACCAGAACGTGCTCCAACCATAAGTTCCAAACATCACAGAATTCTTCACTCACAAATCCTGTTTTTTTCCTGCCAGCAAGGTGCACAGATTTACAACAAGGGAGGGCGATCTCACTTTTATGGGTCATGCATTTTCTCAATGAGGATTTCTTGAAGAACTGGAAAGGGGCCACTGCATACAGTGTGAGTACAAAAGTATCTAACAGTTTGTCGAGGAATATTTTAAGTCTATAGTCAAAACAAACTCCATTTGAATATAAGTTTACCTTGTTGGGTAACTGCAGCAAGAGGGAATGACTCACTCTAGAGTCCAGCTTGGATAGAAGCTAGAGAGCATTAGTTTTTTACTTCAACTGGTGACACAGCAAATACTAGGTGCTCCATTTTTGTAACACAAAGAAGACTCAAGACACCATTTAAATTTTCTCTCTAACTGAATAGCCTTCTTCACACAAGTTTGTTTGTAAGACCTAGTTTTTGAGAACTTATACATAAGCAGCAGTTATCCATTTTTTTTTCCTGGTGCCACTGTATTTAAATAACTTTTCATACCATTATTATTCCTTCCTACATCCCTTTCATTGAAGAGGAGAGTATTTTTATTAAGTCAAAATGATTTGACTAAATTTTGCATTCTTAAACTGCTTTTGTTAGCATAGTGTTTATGACCTCAAGTTGTAATTAAGGAGCATACTTTTTCTTTCAACCTCGAGACACATATTAAGGGCAGGGCAGAAGGGGAGGACAACATTGATGAAGGGGTCAGATGAGGACAACTGCACAGAAGTACCTGCAAAATTTGCTTGTGTAGCCCACAGTAAAAGAATGAGAAAGTGAAAATGGGTCATGAAAGTCACTCATTCACCCTATACTCCTTCTCTCATATAACTAAGACTTCCTACAGCAATCAAGTGACATACTGTTTATCTGCAGCCGAGTAGCTCAGTTCAGGAAGGTACATTTTGTTGAAGTGACCATACTGGCCTATATTTGTATTTTTAACAATGCTGCTCATTTTACAGGGAGCAAGGACAATACTTGGTACGTGTAAATTGGAGTCCTGAAGTTTGTTAGGATAGGAGCACCAAACACTAGTGTATATAATAATATAGACCAGTATCAACATCAAGTGCCAAGCAACTCCCTGACCTTTAAGACTTGCACTGAACTGCTGACTAAGGGGCATATAGTCAAATCCATTAGTTTTTGCAAGCTGGAGGAAAGGATGGCAAGATCTAGCAATAGATTATAAGGCTTCAAGTCAAAAGGCAGTCTTTTAGACAAAACCTCACACCCACCCCCCTCACAAAGTACTTCTTTTCTCTTACCTAGCCAGCAGCAACCTGGACAAGGACTAGGAAAGCAGTCCTAAAGGAAAATTCATTCCTTAAGAATAAATTAATTATTACTCATCTCCCTTAACAAACAACATTCAACTCTTAAGAGCCTGTTTTTGACGTCCCACATACTCCAAGACTCACCAGAATAGAGTTGGAGCTCCTCCTTTTTTCTGTTAAAATTTGCCTAATTGATCTAGGCAAGGATTAGAGACCAAGATACTAAGCCATTTTGCTAGTTAGCAGCCAGAGACCAGTGGTGGTCCTCTGACAGTGATCTGGTCTCTCTCCCTTTAATTACACAGAGGAGGTGATCCCACAGCCAAGTGCTACTCAGGTGAGATGCCTATTCCAGATTTTGAAAAGGACCTCTGGGTATCGTGTCTTCTGTAACATTCAGGCAAACAGACTCTACCCAACTCAAAACACTACAGAAGTAGAAGATAAAAGGTTGAGAGGTTTGAAAATTTCACTAATGAAAGAAGCACAGGATGGAGTGGCAAAAGAAGAAGGGAGAGCAAAAGAGCTAAAACAGAGTAAGGCAAGATCTGTGAGTGCCTAAGCAGAGGCTGAAGCAAAGAAACACTGTTAACATTTTTGGCTAGAACTACTAAGAACGGGGCAAAGTTTGTTTGTAGAAAAAGAAGTTAAGCTAGTTAAACATTACACAGAGCTATGCTGATATCACAAGAAAGTTTCCAACAAAAATCTTCAAGTTCAAACCAGGTGTTGCATAGTTTCCTTAAAATACCCACAGACAATTCACAATAATATCAAGAACCTCCTGGGAACCCTGGTTTAATCGGTGCTGGACAGCATAGCATGATGCAAAACGTAGGAAGGGAAGGATAGGGTGGGACAGCTAGGGAGGAAGTTACTGTTAAGATTATTCTGCACTTACAGAGAAGGATTGCCCAGAGATCCAATAAGGCAGGAGGTTGGAAGTCTTTTTGCAAAAAAATGTTTCATTTAAAAAATATTTCCTATATTAAATATGAAATATTTAAACAGATGAAAGCCACAAAAAAAGTAAATAAAGTTCCACAACTTAGCCTACAAACAGCAGTGCAGTAAAAAGGTCATAGTTTGGTACACAGTGCATGTAATAGGGCACCGCTATCCTGACTTATGGCATTTGTCACATTTGTAACTGTAGAGTTAAGTGCTTAACTTAAAGTATAGGGGCTTGGATTCTGATACTCTGGTGTCCACTTGGTTTTACTAACAAGCCACATGGGATATTTTTTATCTAAACAGACAAAAAAATCCTAGTGTTTACAGCTGAATTAGTCTCTGTTACAGCTGTCAGAGCTGCCGCAGTATTTCAGAGCAGAGCAGCAGAGACCGTTGTTCAAAAACGGACTATTTCAGGGTCTGAAAATGCTCTGTGCTCTATTTATAATTTAGGCACTTTTTTCCTCTAATGTCTAAAAACAATTTTAGCAAGATCTTCTATTTTAGGATTATTTGTTACATTTTATAGCCAAAAGATACTTGAAGTCTCTAACCATTTCACATATACAATACTATCTGCTTTAGAATTAAGTGTGGTACTCACAAAAGTGGAAAATATATTTCTCTCCAAGTATTGTAGTGCTTTATTTTTTGTAAATATTGTATATTTTGTATATACAATTGTATATTTTGTATATTTTGTAAATATTTTTTGTAAATATCCTTCAATTAATCCAAAGGCCCCTTGGATCTTTGGAGGCTGCTGAATCATTGTTTAGGATTCAGGAATCTGAGTTGTTTAGCTGACCCTCTTGTGAACCATTTCTTCAGCTTCAAGATACACAAGACTCCCACCTAGTCAGAGACAAGGTCTCCTTTAAATGAAGGATATGCTGTGCCTAGACGCTGGCAGGAGGTTAGTGCCATTAAAACAAAGAAGATAAGCTATGTAGCTAATTAATAACCCCAGGTGGCTATCTGTGCCACCTCCTGCTTTGTGCTCACTAAATTCACAAGCAAGAGGTAGGTAAGAGAAGTTCTACAAGACTAACACGAGGCTGAGAAAAGTCACTAAATCTATCCAAAGGAGGCAAAAAAAATTAAAAATATCACTTCCTGCATGTTATGCGTGGTACAGCAACTCAACGTGAATCTCTTCACCAAAAAGATTCGTTTCCAACTAAGTTAGCGGGGAGGGGGAATCAAGAGTGGTCACCTCTCTCAGAGAAGTACAATCTTCAAAAACAGACTAGTTGTTCAGCTAAGTGCAGCTCATTAAAGAGGTTTTCATGCTTACTTGCTTATTTAAAAACTGATGTTTTGAAATATCCCCACATCCAGACAAATGCTGTCATTCTGAGCCATACCTTTACAGCTGGTAATTACTACTGAGGGCAAGGGTGAATTGAGATTTTCCTACTCACACACATATTTTTGCTTTTATTTTTGGCCAGGACAAGCGTATTTGCTTTCTGGCTCAGGCTGGAATGTGCAATGTGGAGTAAGAAGGTATGCAAGAGATTCAGAGGAGCAGCATCAGGCTGGGTTTGCGCTTCTGGAGAGGAGCCACGAGCCTCCGCCAAGACAGACAGCAGCTTTACTCTGTGGAAAAGTGGAAGTGCCAGAACATTTCTTCAAGGAGCAAAGATGGACAGAGAGAAAGAGTGATAGAATCAACACCTCCCGGGCAGGAGGAGATGGGAGAGTCTGGGATTACAGGAAGCTGTTGAGGAAAAGAGGTAAAAATGAAAGAATGTTCAGACTTGCCACCTAGAAGTGAGGGGCAGACAAGAAATCGAGATCAATAGACCACTTATTTACAGTGCCCAGGATGAGCAAGTAGTCAAGAACTGACCTCTTGCCCATGAACTTGTCTTATCCCACCTTGTATCTCAAGGAACAGAAAAATACTTATAATGCCAGCACAGTAATGACTGTGACCAGGCCAGAAGCTGTGCTCAGTTGCAGCAAGCAGAAGATACAGAGCTCACAGACTGAATTATGTTCTAATCTCAGTTTAGGCAGAACACTAGCTGCCTTGTGTCTGTGCATGCTCCAATACTTGCAGGGAGAGGCACATATAGTGCCTCATCAGAGCTGGATGCAGGTTGCAGATAATGCTCATGTCCCAGGCTCTATTTGTTTCTGTTAATGGCAGCTGCAGAAGGGAAGGGGAGCAAGATAACATGACCACTGCCTGAAAGCTGCTGGCCTCTGCCTGCTGCCAGTTGCTCTACTCACAGGCTTGACCAACAAAAACCAGCCCTCAGAATAATTTCTAAGGGATGTAGGGGAAGGAAAGGCAAGCAGGGAAAGTAAAAGTAAATGAAAAAGTGAGAGATTTATGTCACTGCATGCCTTTCTATTCAGGAAAGAAGCTAAATATTTATCACCTGTAATATAGTGTACCATGGGCAGTCCTGTGTGCATTGTCAAAGGCTTTGATAGGATTATAAAGAGAATTAAAGCCCACAAATAAAAACCTCATACACACACTCTAGAATCAAGCTCTTCTATAAACTTGGCACACAGCACTTAAGGATGGAGAAAACAACCTAGGGAGAGAAACTCAACTATCTGGCTCAGGTGTTGGCAAGACAACAGGTAAGTTATTTGTGTCATTCTGCTAGAGCACTGGAATTTCTGCATCATTCTGCCAGAGCACTGTATTTGAGGCTATTTAGGGTATCAATATGAACAAGCAGTTTTGATTTTTAATGTTAGGCCCAACTACACTGGAAGGGTTCACGGACTAGAGAATCTGGCAAAAATAGCTTACAAGACATGAGAACTGACCCACAGTTTGTGTTTGGTTATGTGCCTATGAGATCTGAGTCTCATAGCTTAGAAAGAAAAATTGCAGAAACTGGGTCAATTCATTAGCAGTTTATAATTAAGCAAGAGTAGAAAAATAGAAGACCTCTAATCTAAATGGCAAAGTTGGTTTTGTTTTTTTTTTCTTTACCCTCCTCCAGCTTCTAAAATGCAGAGCTACACCAGTCAGGCTGGAAAACTACTTGTGCACAGTAGTGGACTATAAGATCTATTCAAGACAGAGGTATTCTTTCCCAGTACTATAGAAACTATATGGTTCTAACAAAGCTACCTAAGAAAGTTTATTATAAGAGAACCGTGCTATCAGGATATAAGTAGATTTAATCTTCGTCACAAACTGTGATGTGCCCTAGAGTCAGTACTATGTATACTTCATCTTCTTCCTTCCCAAAATAGCATGCTGCTCACATCTCATACAAGGACACCGCACATGCACTCTGTATACTCTTAATTGCCATATTCATTAATAGGCTTATGATTTGGTGCTAGAAGTTGTGATGATTCAAGTCACTACTATTATCTAACATGGAATTTCTAGTGTTTGTGCATTTTTCAGTTGTCTTGAGTCAACTGTTTTCCTTGATTAAACTCCAAAGAGGAGCTTTGTTTAAGAGATAAGGAGAAAAAAAGCCAAAGTGACAGAAACAAGAGAATGAAGAGAATCATGAAGAGAATAGGCAATGTGTAAACTTATACCAATGAACCTCTGATCTACAGACGTAGAGACATACTCTTCCAATAGCATATTCTGCCTGCGAGCATCTAAATAATTCTGTTCAGAATTCAGAATTCTGTTCAGAAAAGCAAAAGTTTGCTTTTCTGCTTTTAGTTCTCCTAGACTAGTTCTAGTGAGCTCGTATCAATTATGTGTAACTGAGGTCACTTTGCAGATTGAAAAATGAAGAGAGTCTCTCATCCTTAGCTTGACTTCACCTCTAGTGCTCCCCCCTGTTATGGAGCTGCAAACACATTCACAGACAGCAACTGTTGCTCCTCGCGCTTCTCAGCAGCACCAGCCAGTGCAACAGTACTCCTGTGTAATCCTGGACATTAACAGAACTACTCAACTCCTTGCCCTTTTCTGAGGTCAGGGCTATGATTTCCAGACTGAAAATGAAGGTGCTTTCAGGCAACAGAGGGTTTAAGCTATCAAACTTGGGAAAAAAAAGTCAATCCATTGAATCAGCTCAGCATAAGAACAGGAAAGTCCTAAAGCAGCCTTAAGAAAAAGGCAAGACCTCTTCAGCTTAAGAAATGAGCCATTATCATTGAGGTGAAGCATAAAACATCTCATTTACTAGACAAAAAGGAGTCGAAGGCCCTTCCCTGCCATCTCCTTAAATATGAGATGCTACACACAAGGCTAAGGTCACAGAAGTCACAGCAAGAGCTTCTTACTGCAGTGAGGGTTGTCTAGAGTATAAAACACATGGACAGCAGTGTGTGGTAAAGTCAGGGCCTGCCCACTAGCTTTGAATAGTGGCCATGAAGTGTAGGGGTCCTCAACTGAAACCTTCTGTAAAAACTTCTTAAGGAGCTAAAGGATTCTCTACCCAAAGGCTCTCTCCGTATGGGGAAGCAGGTGCTGCCAAGAGAACAATTTCACAACCAGAGCACTAAATCCCATATATTTAAGAAAAGAGTGCAAGAGGGAAGACTTCCTGCTCTAGGTGACAGTGTTTCTGATGGTCTCAGAATAGACTTACTGAGTATCCACTAAGTATGCCAGTGGGTATCAGCATAACTGAAGGACAAGTGCTCTTTCTTAAGCTTGCTCCAGCTCTGAACTCATGGACAGGAAGACTATCAGCATCCACATGATGTGGAAAATAAGGAGAGTTGCACATGTGTCTGAGTCAGAAGTAGTAAGAGAGGGTGTTCCCAAACTTGAGCAGTCAGGAAGACCAAACCACATGGAGCAGGCCTTGCTGTCAGTACTAAGACTAATACCTTAGCAGGGGGACAAAGGTTACAGTAAATGTCACCTTCAATGAGCATGAGAATCTCCACTCCTGAAGGAAGAGCAGCACCTAAAACATAAGCCTCATCCAAGGTGTGTAAAACAATCTAATCTCCTCACACTCCCACATCACATACTGAAAAGATATACCAGCAAATTTACCCATTTCACAAACCTTCATTGACTGTTTAGTCTATTGCCTTGTATCACGTACTATTCTCAGACAAAAACTGCAAGGTCATATTTGAAGCTAGTTAACTGATAGTTTAATATTTCTGAGTTCATACTTCACAAGCTCTTTTTTTGAGGCCTGGAATTTCTCCTTTCCTTCTTCAAAAGTAACTTCATGGCCAATCTGAATTCACTATGGTTAGTTAGGCCTGCCACAATCCCACCTCCTACACCTGTGGCAGCCTTTACTACTTTTTTTCCCCTCCTCTCCTCCTTCTGCGCTGGTGTCATTTGCAGTTCAGGGAGCCAAAACAGCCAAGTAGACTCCACCACAGAGGAAGAACTGGTTAGGAGGCAAGTTCTGAGTTAACTTCTTGCATCAGTACAGGGCAGGTGCAGGCAAGGGAAAAAATCCCCACTCACATACCACACACAGCTTCATTTCACCATAATTTTAAACTAAACAATATTTTAAAAATATTGAAGAAGAGTGGGTTGAAGCAGTGAAGGGCTAAGTTATCTTGCAACAAGATGACCAGTTCTTCTAATCTTGGGTTGTACAAATTCTTGCATTAGACCAGTAACTACTTAAACACTGATAAACCTTACTACTTAAAATAACTGTTAACAAAAAAATCCTGTACCTTGTCAGACTTCTGTTTTGTTGCACCCTTGCACTCAAGCTGGGAGATGAATTGCAACAAACAGACCAGATTTGAGCTGGTGGAGGAGCCCAGCTTCATATCAGTATCTGATCATTGCCCTAATCACTCCAGCAGAACTTATTTCAGAGAAAATTGGTGTTTTCCAATTCATCCAATGGATTTCCAATCCATTAATCGGATTTAGTCTTAATGAAAGCCCAGTGCATGTGAAATATATTTAATTCTTTCACTCATTACAGGTTAAAGTACCACAGATTTTTCAATTCTGTTCTTAAAACAGTTTGCTTACTTGCTTGAATGAGAGGCATCCAGATTCCTCAGTAAGGCAATAGATCTGCAGGGATGCTGCAGTAAGTATACTGCTTAATGAAGACACCAGCCACAACCTAGCCAGTTCAGTTATTCTAGTAAGTAGTTTTCACATGACCTAGTAGAATAATCAATAAAACCTCAAGTCCCAGAATCAGAATAAACACACAGTAAAACTGTTATATAAGATGACAGTCCTAGACATCTACAGTAAGGCAGGCAAAAGTGTAAGTATACAGGACAAAAGCCCTGCCATCATTCCATTCACCTTTTCCAAAGACAGTAGGGAAACCAATCAGAGAAACTTATGGCTTGTATCTTTCAGGTTAGATATTATGAAACTAGTTCCATGCTCAGGTCAATATCAACTGAGCAGGAAAGAAGAATAGCTTTTGTATTAGACACAGTTTTCACCTGCACGTCACTTTATTTGGGCAGTTGCCTAGGTCACTTAAGCAGATACTGAAGTTGAAAGAGGCAGGAAAAGTGAGAATTAAAACAAAATGCTACAAGTAACTTTTTTTTTTTAAAAAAAAAAAAAGCTTTAGACAAAGCCATTTGTTATTCTACAGGCTTGGCTCAATCACATGAAAGGTAAGGAAAACTTAGGAAGACTTCAGTCATACATGTAAAGCCTAGCCCATTCTTACATTTATACATTCTGACTCAGCTATAGTATCACTGAAAACTGTAATTCAGTATGCCTGAAGTCACAAGTGTCACTGAACTTTATGCACTGGCTACCTTTTTCCCTATTAGCAGTAAGTAGTGAGCAAGCCAAGGGAGAAGAGGCCACCAGCTGTCTAAAAGATGCATCCAGTCACTCATTTATTGAGACTGGTGCATTACTCTGTACAGCATTTGTTCTGGAATGCCAGTCAGCTGCTGGCAGGTAACTCCAGCCAGGAGCATCCACCACCCTCGGCGAGGTAAGGGCTGCCCGCACATCCACACTGAGGCTAGAGACCTCTGCAGCCAAGGAGAGGTTTGGAAGTAGATCATTTGACTGACCAGTAACTAACCTAAATGTCTCCATACCATGTTTGCCAGGTAGAAAGATATTACACCTACTTGTTTAACAAGCAAACACCTGAAAACCAGCGTCATGTAACACACTGAGATTCACCAAAAAGCAGCCTGTCCCTGCGCTTCACCCTGGACCCAGAGGTCCAGACAAGCTGGAGCCTTTTTCCCCTTCCCAGGGCTGACCGCAAATTGACAGATCACAGTATTACAGCCTCTTCTGACAGGGACAGATGCTGAAACAGGAGATGTTACCAGAGTGTTGTCAGCCAGGCTGGTGGAAGGATGCACTTGGAGAGCTGTGCTTCCTACAGGGGTTCGAGGTAGGACTGTCACTGCACTGCAGTCCCACCTACTGCACACGCGCCCCATGCTCCTACACTGAGAACGTGAGTTTGAGGGTACTCCAACAGCTCAGTTAATCTGTGCACCACACTTTACACTGTCTAGGGGGCTGCCATCCTCATTGCTTCCTTTCCTCAACCATCTAAACTAACGAGTCTCAAGACCTCAACACCACCCACACCCCTCCTTCCTGCGATGGGCTTGCCAGAAGAAGTCTATTAAGCTACAGTAGAGAACGAGCACTATAAATACACACACGTTTCTAGCTCCCTGCAGCTCGGACCCCGGCCCTTCTGTGATCCGCAATCCCGCAGCCCCTGCCCTGCCGCCCGGCGCTGCCCGAGCCTGCGGAGGAAGGGAGGAGCAGCCCATGTGCTTCCTAGGGAGCCCGGCCCGCCCGGGGCGGCGCGGGGAGCAGCGCCCGGTGCCCTGAGGGCGGCAGTCAGTGACCAGATCCCTCCAGGTGCGGGGCTGCCTCCCGCGTGGCGGCTGGAGGCAGCCATGAAGCCCACACACACACCCACAGGCACACACACACACAGAGTGGCTCCGGGACGGCGCCGCGGCCGCCCGCGAGGACAGGGAGAGGAGCATGCGGCACGGGGAGCCCCGCGGCGGGGAGCGCGCGGGACCTACCGAGCAGCACGCAGAGCACATCCAGCGCCACGAACGGCAGCCTCGTCCTGTCGAACATGCTGGCGCGGGCGGCGCGCGGGCGGCAGGGCCCGGCGCAGGGCGGCGGCGCTGCGAGCCGATGACGCCCGCCCCGCCGCGGCCGGCGCTGCCGCTAATACCGCCACCTCCGCACTGCGCTAGTGCCACCGCTGCGGTGGCCGCCCGCGCTTTAAGGCGGGCGGGCGGGGCGCGCTGCCGGCCGCCGCTCCGCCCGCCCAGCGCGCCGCGCCGCGCTGCCCCCAACGGCCGCGCCGCCCCCGTGCGAGCGGCGACGCGCCGGGAGCGGCCCCGGGGCGGGGGAGGGCGGCGGCGCGTGCGCAGGGCTGCACCAACGGCCGCACCAACGGCCGCGGGAGCCTCGTTGGGAGACTCGCCCGGCGCCTGGCCCCGTGAAGTGGCGGCCTTGGGAGAGAAGCAGAGGTGGGACGGGGCCCCTCGCCGCTGCCGTGTGTCTGCTGGGGAGGCTGCTGAGGGAAAGGGCTGTGCCCGCCATACTCCCAGAGCTTCGGGGCCGTTGGGTTGAGCTCGGCCCCATTCCGTGGTGCTCTTCGGGAAGGGGCCTTCAGTGCCCCCAAACGTTGCAGGGTAGCCCAGCCCAGCAGCGCTCCAGAGCGCGGGGCTCGCTGCCTACCTGCCAGGGAGACTCCCTGAGCGCCCGGGGCGGCCTGTTTTGTTTCTAACAGGGCAGAAACCTTCCCCGCTTCCATTTCGGGATGGAAGAGGCTTGGGAAATTGTGAAAGAACACAGAGAATTTGATGTTCAGCCCAACCCCAAACATTTCCCCCCCCCTCCTCGCACCATTAAAAGCTTTTATTTGGGGAAAAAAATACCAGCATGACAAATGGCCTGTGAATAGGCTCATTTGATTTTAAAAGCACTTACCGCAAAATAGAGAAGATTTTTTTTTTTCCTTCACCAGCGTTATTATGCTGTTGGGCATAAATCTATCACCCCTGCCACCGAGCACATTTGTGTTTTGTTAGGAAATTGCAGATGGGGTGGCTGGCGCTTACTGCTCTCACAGCATCAGGCATGAACGTTTCTGTTGTTTCTTACACAGGGACAGCCTCCCTCAGCATTGCACCTTCAAGGCTGAGTAACAGGTTTGGCGGTTCAACAAGGGAAACAAGCTCTTGAGATGGAAATACCTTGTTAAATAAGTCCTGTGTTCAGTTTCTTGGGATTCAAACAGTCTCTGAGGTTATATAAAGCAGTTCCATGTAGATTATATGGAGAAGTTTTATACAGAAGCCTATAAAGGGGTTCATGATTTTATTTCAACACCTAAGAAGCATCTCAGCTACAAATCCAAGTGTGCTTGAGAGATTAAGACTAACCTCAGTTTATGTAGGTGTAATTTGCAAAACTCACACTCAGATGCAAGTATTCTGGTTCAGTCTCAAGGAGGTAGAAGCTCCAGTGCTATCTTAAAATACAACAAATAATAGAATAAATTGTGGCAAAACTGATAATGACAGAAAAAGGATTATCTTTCTGAGGACTATTTCTGAAATGAAGTGTGGGATCTACTATTCTCCTCAAAAAGCAGGGCATTATTGACACCATCTGCTATTTCTTAAACCGGGAGTAGGTAACTTTAAAAAGAAACCTGCAAGATGATTAGAAAAAAGAGAAGACAATGCGAAAATTCCACACGCAAGTGCTGTAATTGCTTTCTTTAACCCCAAACCATCATGTTAATCTTGTTCAGGCTAAACATCAAACAGCTTTCCTGATCCACGCCCCTATTCAGTCAATCCCAGGAACAGGAAAGATTGCAATGTCTAATTTGAATGGAAGACTTCCCAGAAGAATGAAAGAGAGATAGTGATGACACTTAAAAACACCTGGGGATTTGACTTTGGCAGAACAGTATTTACAAACAATAGAAATTCATCACGTTTCATTGTCTTGCTATTTCTAAATCTCTTTCTCACCCTTGAGACAGAGCTTGCCTAAGGGAAGAAACATCTCTGCAACATCTGACAGAGTTGGGAAAAGAAATCAGCCATGCACTTCCCCTCCAGACTCTGCCATTGCACAAGGAATTGTTGCAAGCCCTTTCTCACCAGGTAGTCTTATGATTGGGAAAGCCCCATCTGGGCGCAGATGGGCCTGGGTCTTCTGCTCTGCTCTTGGCATTCAGAGGCTTCCTCTGCATTAAGTGCATGTATAATATATGGAAGCACACCAGTGCAAACACAGACTGGATTACTGAGAGATTAGCAAAATTTAATATTATATATGATATTACCTCGGTGTTGTCCTTGGACATGTACTGCATCTTCAGATATGCTTTTTTTTTTTTTCCCCCCAAAATGGTATTTGGGCATTAAACTAAAAAAATAGAAACATGCTTCTGTACCTTTACTAAAAAGAACCCTAGTGATCTGTGGTAGCAACAATGCCCAGGTAGCAGACATGGCAACCTGCCAGTGCTTGATCAACAAGTCATCTGGAGCAGTACATTTGATGGGGAATGGAGAATTATTTGACTGTAAACATCTATAAACAATTAAACCAGATAAAGAAATCATATATAACAAATATCAGAGCTTCTGAATTTCATTATTTTCCTAGTACTATGGGAATTATGCAGAATCTTGTGACTCACTGGCCCCAGCTGGATCGATAGTAATTTAATATCCCTTTGCTGGGAAAAGAAAAACAAGATATTTTTCCTGTCCTGTTATCTGCCTGATATCTGTTCCTCCCAGCCAGTCCCTTAGGTGCTCATCATTCTTAACCACTTCCATGACTCACTGACATGAAGTCAGATCAGCTCACACACTTAGCAAGGTTTTTGGTAAAGAACATTTCTGAGCTGGGACCTGAGTAAAAGGAAGGCAACAGATGAGGCTACTAAGTGATATTTTAACCTTTACATGAATGTAGATTTTTTTGATAGTTTAATATTACTCTAGAATTTTTACTACCCCAAATATCTGAGCCTCACGTCTTCTTGTGTTTGGTATGCTTATTAATTTTTTTTTCCCATCTATCTTTTTATTATCAAGAGCGGTGAGCAACAATGAGCAACATTAAGACCAAGTTAAAGCCTCAGTCGTTTTTTTGTTTGTTCATTTTCACTTCCCTGCCCCCAGAAAATGGGGATTTTCAGTGTTTTACCCATCCTCCTTAATAGTTCTGGGTGTACCGTGATTGAACTCTCAGGAAGTTTGTCCTTTGGTCTGTAGTGGTACTTGAATGCTAATTAATTACTACTGGCCAGAAAGGACTCTTAACTGCAATTAACTTTGTGACTTTAGTACATCATGGGATTTTCCAAGGCTTCTTTCTCCGGAGCTTGAAGGGAGCCATAGTCAATAGGTCTAACTGAGCTGTTATCACTCAGCAAAGAGATTGCAGTGTCATCAAAGGCAGTTCTTGGAAGCCGCACCTCAGTGCTCCTGGGGAGACGTGCTGCCACTCAGAATGCCTGCGAGCATTAGGGAGGAATTGGAGAGCAATACATAAGATATCATTAGGACACATTCCTGAATACCAGGCATCCCACATCAGAATACTCTAGGAGTAGAGAAAGGGCAAAGGGAGGTAAAATGGATTACTAGATTTTCAATGCAACAGTTTCAAGACTAGAGGAAAGCAAATGGGACTCTTCGGCATGGAAAACAAAAGAGAGGAAAGACTTTATAAAAGATCCACAGGAAAAAAAGATGTATAAAATCATGAAATGTGTGGAGAAGGTGAATATAAAACACATTCACTATTTGTTATCAAGAACTGGGAAGAAGCCAAATAAAGTGTCAGACAGCAGGTCTCCTTTTTTACATGAGAATAGTGTGGAATTCATTCCCTCAGGTTTCTCTAGGGTACAAAAATATAAGGGAGACAAAGGAAGGTTCACAGAGGATGGGTTCACTGCTCGGCATGGTGAACTCTTTCTTAAACTCTGCCCCTAAACCTCTACTGCTGGCCTCTTGCAGGCTATGAGGCTGGATGGACTTTATCTGCTTCAGAAAAACAGGCCTTAATGTTTTCCAAGCTAGGCAAGACTCACAGACTTACAGAATGGCAGAATCACAGAATCTTTAGGGTTGGAGGGGACCTCTAGAGATCATCTAGTCCAAACCCCCTGCTCAAGCAGGGACACCTAGAGTACGGGGCATAGGGTCACACACTGCAAATCCCACTGCTAGTAATTAGCAGAAGTGAAATAGCTGTGACTTGTTTATAAAGTACTGCCACACTCCCATTATGACATGTTTGCATGTTTAATCACAGAGCAGTGAGCAACAGAGAACATTTATATTCCTAAAAAAAGGGAAAAAAAGAAAAAAAGAAAAAAAAAAAGAAAAATCCTCTATAATTTCTAGAACTGCGCTCCCTGTTCACCCAAGAGCTCCTGCTCTCAGGTGGAGGTCATCACCAGGGATCCTCAGCTGCTCAGTTCCTGAAGGAGTAGACCTGATATTTTTCTGACCCAGTTCTTGTGTTGCTGATGGGCAGCCACATCTCCTGGCTGCCTGCCCTTTAGTTCCAGGTCCCTGCTTATTTGGGATTAAGGTTTTTGGAAGAGCAGGAGACCCTTCCTGGGCTTGTTACAGTGAGCTGAGCCTTGGATGTTACTGCAGTGCTCATCAGCCCCATGGATCCCAAACTACTCTCCGAGCAAAGACAATGTTAGCACGAGCAGAACAGCTACAGAAATATGTGTGTAGGGGACCTCTGGCAACAGTTTTAGGAATGGTATTTTACTGTTGCAGTTGTCAATGCTGCTTTTGTTTGAGCTCCACAATTTCATGATCTTCTTTTTTTACAATGCTGTAGAATCAAAGTAATTTATTCACTACTTCATAAAATTATGTTGTTGTTTTCTTAAGACAGTATGAGTATATTGGATAAAGATCATCCTTGGACACATGTGCACTAATATAATGCAGTTACAATAGCCTAGCACAGAAAGAATTGCAACTACAGAAATAAATTACAAGGGGGCTTTGAAATTGAAGTAACAATAGGAAAAATGTCACCAAAAACCTCAAGCTGGCAGAATTAAGCAAGGCAAAAAGAAACCCACTTTAGTATGGACCGTACAGCATGTTCTTTTCTTGCATCTGAGAATTTTTCTTCACAGAGATAATCAGAATCAGTTCCCACTAAAGTAAAATTGAGGGTAGAGGAGAATAAAAGAGTAGATAATTGCAACATTTATCATTTAGTATTCCTCTTCAAAGAATGATGAGAGGATCTAAGTCCTAATATAATCATTATCTAATGATTTTGCTTCTCCATCTTCCATAAAATAGTACTTAACTCCTTCAAAAGCCATCAGAGTTCAACACAAAAAGCCACAGCTGGAGCTGTTCCAACAAGCAGAGAGTTGAGTTACTGAAATCACTTCCTCTTAGCTTGTGTCCTACGGAAACGTGAGATTTCACTTTGCTGTCTTGTCCCTTTACATGGATTCATCCTTGTGCCAACAGCAGATTCAGCGCCTTAAGGTACAAGTCAATGGCTCCTGTAATCTATTGCCAGAGCACAGAATGTCCAGATTATAATTAAATCCTGACTGCTTGGTATTTACTTTTATTACACTAATACTGAGAGGCCCCAGTAAGATTGGAGCCAATTGTGCTATGTGCTGCACACATTCACAGCCATTACCTCAAAGACTTCACAAAGCAGGGCAAAAGAAAGAAAGTACTATTTTCCAGAGCAGCAAAAGAGCCTTAATTTTGCTGCTCTTTTCCTTCAGGCATTAATCCCAAGAGAGAAGAAGAAACTTGTCCCGTATGAGTCATCTGTGCAGATGAAAGCGCAAGAATATCCTCCTATCTCCCATTTTATCTTTGTCTTCAACATTGTCATCTTTCCCAGCCAGAATAACAAGGATGAAGCCTGGAGTGTGGTCGGCCCTGGGCAGGACGCTGCGGTGTCTGGAGCACTAGAAGCGGGGGAAGCAGGCAGGAGTCTCGCTTCATGTGCTCTGACTTCAGCAGCATGAGCAGGCGCTTGGCAAGCAATGGGAGAAGGATTATGTCTGTCAGAATAATTTTTATGGGACCCAACTCTTCCAGGGATTGTTTCAAATCCACATAATGCTCTTGAGTGTTAATGCCTGCATGGGGATGTTTGCATTAGCAGATAAATGTGCAAGAACACATGTTTCCAGACATCTGCCTAAGGACTGCACATCTGAGGAGTTTGCAGAAACTTGGTCCAAAGTCCACGAGGTCCTTGGGCTCCTGAAATGACTTCCAAGGTTTGTAATAAATTGTGCTGGTGAAGTGCTCTACAGTTAAGCAATTCTCACATGATAGAAACAATGTGTGGTGCATTGCACTAAACCCAATCTCTGTTATTTTAACTTTTCAGCCTTTGAAAGTGTTCAGAGGGGAACAGAGACAGTGGAGCAAAAGAAACTCATATGTATAGATATTGTGAAAACAGGGAAAAAGAACACATGGGAGGAAGCCCGCAAGTTATACCTCCCCCCCGCCCCGCCAATTCAAACTTAGTGAATAACATTATAATACTGATCTTTTTTTGTTCTTTTTATTAGCCATAAATGAGGAAGGCAAATGTAGTTTTTAAGGTATTAGTGTAAGATTTTTTCTCCCACAGATTTCTAGGGAGTCTCTGGCTATGCCTAACCTTTCCTGGCCATGCAGCACAAGGCTCGGACATGCAGTGCCAGGGCTGGGGGGCCGGTGTCTGGGAGAGGGTGCTAATTTTCACCCTCATTTTCAGGCATGGGGGCACCTCACCGCTCTTCACACTGGCCTCCCTCACGTCACCAACAGGCCATGTGGGCTCCTTCACAGAGCTGGCACTTAAACAGAGACATGAGTCACATGCCATGCTGCACTGAGTGCCTCCATTGCCTTCTGCTGGCCAGGAAGAATGCTGCTCTCATGCAGTGCGGTGAGTTTTCTTATCATGAAGAGAAATGTCACAGAACTAAGCAGCCATTGTTATGGGCTTGTGGCACAGATTTAGTTCTTTCCCTTCTCTAAAGCAATAAATTCATAAATAATGTTAAAGAGTTTAGAAAGGAGTTTTGGTTGAGCCATACCTAGGATTAATACAAATGCTAGATTTCAGGTGAAAAATCCAAATTCTTCTAGAAAAGATTAATTGAATTAATGCTTCATCAGCACCAGTAATAAACAGCTGAGATGATTCCTCCTACAAATAGGGTCTTAAAAGACATATAAATGATGCAGAGCCGTGCTTGTATGTACAACATGCCAGTGCAATAGCTCTCTTGTACTGCCTTGATTTTCTGGAAACACAAAAGCCAAGCAGCCTAATCACAGAATCTCTGCACAGAGCAGCAGGGCAAAATCTGGTTCACTCTGCATCTTCTTCACCCGACTAAAGCAATTAGAAGGCACATAAAGGCCGTAGAGCTGTTGGAGTCAAAAGTAGGTAACCAGGGAATATCCTTTCCCATCTCAGCAGCTGGAAGTGGGTCAGATCTGCAGTATTTGTTATGACCCTGATCTTTGCTGTGCTTGGGAATATCTGAAGCATGTGATAAAATACCATGCAATGGAGCAGCCACAACAGGTTGGCTGTGGTACCCAGGAGTGAACTTGACTGGTGATGCCCAGCTGCTTGCAATCCTGAGAAAGACTGAAAACAGTGGCTAGTTTCACCACAATGTTACTCAACTTCAAGGAAAGCTACAAGCAGGAGTAGGGTGGGATATGGCATAGGCACATAAATACAGGTCTTTGTAACATGTCAGACCTCATTAAAAAGGGATGTGTGTGCAAAGCAGTGCATCTACATGGCATCTGCTGGGAATGTCCACGGTACGGCTTGTTGCTTTCAATCCAGCCCTTTGTACTGGTCTGTTATTAAATACTGCCCCCCACCCTCCCCTCCCAAATTAGCTTCATAATAATGAAAAGATGTCTTAAAGAACCACAGTTGCTTTCTCTCATTTAAGAATAAGAGTAACTGTTGCTGTAAATCTGCTCCACATCTCTTATGGAAAAAAGAGGGGAATTCAGCTTCCCAAATCTCCCATCTCCTAGCTGAGTGCTTTTATTATCGGACATGGGCAGGACATAACCCATCTGCTCCTTGGCTGCCATCTAAGGAAGGGTTAGGCAAGTTCTGGCTATTCCTGCTAGACCAAGATGAGCAGATAACAAAGACAAGGAACCCATGGCAGCATCTCCTGTGCTGCCACCTCTGCAGTTGGCCCTGAGAACCCTTGGGACTCCAGGAGTGACTGAGATGCTGGTAGGTTTAGCTCACTGCTGATGACAGAGATACTACAAGTATGCCCAAGTACCAATATCCAAGCACCCATATCTAGAAAGCCTGTTAGGCACCTAAGACTTCCTTGTGAATCTGACTTACGATGGATACCGTGATAGAGCTCTAACTCCTCAGCCCCAATTCTTCCTGACTTCCATAATTTTACTAATCTTTGGAAAGATTTCCCTGCCTAGATGCTTAATCTGACAAGATGAGAAGCTTCTCACTCCCCCGTGGCTTGCAGTGTTGTTCATCACTCTTGCTCTTTGTCCTTTTGGCATATACCTATCTCTGCAAGTGTCATAGAAAAAGCATGTGCACGCACATGCGTGCATACTTACACATACGTATTTATCTGATTAAACAAAACTATTTTCATTTTAATTCAGTTCAGCAATAGGTTTTTAGTACAAACAGTAAAAATATATAAGCTAAGGTGTTCTAGATGAATTATGAGGGCAGCTCATGCAGTTCAGAGCTGTATATAGACCCTGTGGAAGTGCAGCCTGGAATTGGGGAAAGAACCATCAGTGGGAGCAGAGGAGAAAGGAAACCAAGGAACTGCAGAGGCATCCATGTCATGCTGAGTAAATGAGGAGTATATACATGACTTTATCAGTGTCTTAAGTGCTCACGTCTTGTAAGAAGCATTTTGAAATGCAATGGTGAAGGAATACTGTGTATGTGGTAGCAGGAGCAGGAGAAATGGAGTACTCTTACCTGAAAGTACCAGAAAAGCCAAAGAGTGTAACAGCTGAAGTGAAAGGTTCAGCAGATTGCCCTAAAAAAAAAGATCAATTACAAAAGTATATTGAAGAACATTTTGCAATGGAAGAAAATTGTGAAAATTGTGGAATTTTTTTTTTTTTTTTTTTTTAAATGAGACAGATGAATTAGAAGATTCCAACATGAGGATCCTGGATAAACTGATTTGGCATCAGTGCTTCAGGCTTTCTCAAAGGACATGACGGGGTATCTAGAACAAAAACATGCAGAGAAAGGCCATGGATTCCAGAAACAGTGACTCATGCATTTCCAAAACAGTGTTATAGCAAGTTGCTGTCCAAATTTCCTGCCGTATTATATATAATGCACATTCAGTGGTGCTGCTGGCGTACATCCCTCTGAGTCAGTTTTGAACCAGTGCCTCAATTCAGAGTTAGGCGACCACTGTGCGGCTGGAGCTTCTGTTGTTGCAAACAGATGCAAAACAAACGTCCAATTTCCTTGCAGTAAATAGGGTCCCCTTACCACAGTCCTGTCTGACCCAATGAGCACATTTAAAGGTGTGCCTTGCCTCTGGCATTTCTGTGCCATGTTAGTTATGGTGATAATTTTTGCTTGGATTGAAGGAACATTTATCATTGCTCTGGAGAACTGTACTCTAAGGAAAAAGAACAGAAAGCCAGAAGGGAGAAATACTCTCTAATGAAAATATATTATTTCTTAATGCTATGTGACCTTTCCTTTCCTGTGCATCGTCCTTGGACTGTGTGTTTGATAAGCCCTTAAAGGCACGGAAAGCCTGGGAAGTGGTGGGATGAAGTGGAGAGAGTTACAAGTCTTACCAATACAGACATGAATTCACAGATTCTGGGCACAAAACCATGCGCTTACTAAACAAGCTGGGGAGTAATCTCCTATGGGAGTTCCTCTCAGAATCTTTTTCCCCGCCCCCCCCCCCCCCCTTTTTTTTTTCCTTCTATCCTGAGTTTTACTGTTAAAAGAGGTACTGTGGCTTTTGAAAGTTCTTGAGCTGTCTATGGGTTCACTACAGCTTGTAAATGGACCACAGAAAAAGGCAGTAATACAGAATAAACACCAATAAGCTGCACTCGAAACAACCATATCCAAATTTCTTGAAACTGCTCAAAGCAAACAAATGCCTCCTCTTTTTTTTTTTTTTTATTTTTCCTTTCTGTGAAAGTTTTGGTGGTTTGCTTGACAAAAGGCATCGTGAAGCTCTATGGGTCTTCCTAGCAAAGCTTTTGCCCTCAGCAAATGTGAATCTGTTTCATACCATGTGGAAATCTGGAAATAGGTATCCTAAAGGAGGTCTAGTTAAATTCATAGTCTGGTTTTAAGGAATCAAGGTTGAACTTTTCCCAGAGCACATTTCTTGTCTGCTGAAATAAGAGTGGATTTTTCATAGGTTAGGTGTTGCCTTGTGTGCTGGCAAACCACCTTTGTAGATTTGCACTGAGGCAAGATGGTATTTGAATTTGCTGGAATGCTTTACATATTCATATAGCCTGAAGCTTGGAAACTTTTTATCACCAGCAGAGCAGCACAGATGACAGTAAAGATATGGTTCAGGCAATGGAAAATGAGATGAGACTCAAATTTTCTTCAAAATACTTTGAGTACAAAAGTCCAGATGTCTTTTGTAATTTGCAGATTATGTTACACTGGATCCCAGAGACAGCTCAGATGAAGTACAGTTGGTCTCCGAATAAATTTTAGACATAAGTATGGCCAATGCAGCAGCTTTTCCTGGCTGCAAGGCAGAGTGACATGTCCCTGCAGCTCGGACTAAAGCGAGTAACTCCCTACTGCATTTCCTACTGGCCAGATCACATTTATTTTCTAGCACTGATGGCTTCAAAAAATCTTACTCTTGGGCACATAAATCTTCCTCTAGGAACCTAGTCTGAATGGCAGAGCACTAAAAATTACGCATTGCAATAGACAGCAACCTTAAACTTTTTTTTTTTTAACCTACTGCTTAGAAGACCAAGAAAACTAGTTTTTTTTTCCATTCCTGTGTGAAGTAATCCAGATATCCAAGTAATCCAGATATCCAGTCTTGCAATTTTCATTTTTGCAAAGAGCATTCTACAACAGGAATCTTAAAAAAAAGTTTGCTTGCAACATCAGATGCAGCTGAGTTGAGAACAGAGCTCCTGAAGGGATGAGGAAAGGACATGGGAAGCTCTCCTGCTAACGCTCAGTTACTGATCCTGCAGCTGACAGAATCCATAAGCTGTATTAATGTCTCTAGATCTATGGGTGTGTGCAGCTACATTCCTGTGCATACAATAGGTGGAAAAATTGCTGTTGCAGTCTTGGAAAATGTGGCTTTTTCACAATTATGATTCATTTCTATAACAACAAGATGCAAACCTAAGATGGCATAGCAAATGATTAGGTGTGTGCTTTACCTTATAGGATATATTCACAAGTCATTAAATAGTGTTATATGTTCACATTAAATAAGAATATTCATGTACTCTATTACATGACATATTAAAAAAATCAGAGTATGATGCAACATGCACACACCCAGGACAGGGAAAGAAAGAAAACTTGTTGAATAAGTACTGCTGTAAAAATGTAAAACATTTGCCAGAGAACTTGTAGTCTCTTTACAATTGTTTTTGATCCTCCTCTTCCAGTTTCTCATGGGACCCTTGTCTAGCTCTGTCATTCTTCATTATGAGACTGACATCAGTCAGCTGGTTTGTAGCCAACTGCACTAATAATAAACTGGCAGGGAGATCAGAAATTACTGGAACTATTTGGTCATCTTAAAACTGAAACAGGAGGACTACTCCAAAACTCCTGAAGGCAGAAAAGGAACACTTAATGGCCATTTTTGTAATATTAGCTGTTTCACAGCAGAAAAGTCTACAAAGTTGTGGGTTGGGCCCAGGGAATATAATCTAGCTGCTCTAAAAGAGATTAATTTAATAACAGTAAACATCAATGTCTATTTTTGAGGATCCAAATATCTAAAAATAAAAAGCTAAGAAAGACTTTTCATATCATATTACCTACAGCTTTATAAATAATGTTCTTCATTTGTGTTATATGGTTTATAATCTAAAACCAAACCTTAATATACTGCATAAGCTTTTGCATCAGCTATAAATGCTATATACACTTAGCTTGATGATTTGCACCTCTGGCCTCTCCGATTTCTGAGGACATTCAGCTCCACTGTGCTGAGATCATTCATCTGTGACTTTGTAGTGCTAATCTGGCTACTCTGGTGCATGTATCTCTTTGAGGTGGCTGCCTGAGTGCTCCTGAGTATCTGGCTGAAAGGAGAGCTTAGGGAAGCTCAGGAGCATCTTACTAGCACTCTTGGAGAAGAGAGAAACTATCACCCGGAGCATTTGTCTATCTCTGTGCAGCTGCAGGTGTTGGCTGGAACTTCATGTGCCTTGAGGTAGCTTTTGTCATCCCATGCCATCTTTTTATTCATTTCCTACGCTTCTCCTACTGCTTCAAGGTGCCTCAGTAAGACAGCTAGCAAATTTTACCCCTGGTGAAACTTCTCGGAGCGAGAAAGCAAAACAATCCACAGAGCTACCCCAGGTCTAGCAGTCACTTTTTAGTTGGAGGACACCCCTTTTTGTGTTTGTGTGAGTGTGGCTGGGAAATGGTAAGAGGGGCAGCTGTGTGCACCTGTGTTACACTACCCAATCTGCTTATTGCTCGCCTGTTACTGCCAGCAGGAAACGTGACTCTTTAAGTCACTCCTGGCATTGTGGCTAAGACACAGCATTAACCACAACCCTCAGAACTAAAAGCATGAGGTTTTATTGAGAGCTAAGCAAATACATACTGGTTACATACTCATCCTCTTGATGCACTGCTATCAAAATGGAACATGATGCAGCTGATGATAGGCCACTTGACAAAAGGCTGTCATGAAACCTTTGGGGAGTCAGCCCAGAACGCAGACGCATGGTGCTGGTGTGGAAGGCTCACCCCAACTACGTGAGCAGAGGAGCACAGGCCTCTTGATCTCCAAAGAGGCTATTTCTCCCTGAGTTGTGCAACCAGGGGCCACTCCGAAGCCCCAGCATCAGAGAAGAGCTTGATACGTACACATGGGATTGGGTGCTCTAAAGGACGGCGTAAAGTAAAGGATGAGCTGTGGCAGTGGATTTAGCATTTAGAGAGTTCAGCATAACATTTTAAAATAAACGTGGTCAGGCAAGTTCACAGCTCCCCTCCGCTGGCTTGAGGTTTGTGGCTGTAGTCAGCAGTGAAGGCAGGGAACTGCACGGAAACTCCCACAACACTTCGGAGAGGGAGAACCTTTTGCGTCTCTGGGATCGTTCCTTAAAAGTGTGTTTGAAGAGGAAAGACTGCTCTTAGTGTGTTTTTTTTTTCTTCCTCAGAAATACATGGCTACATCTACACACAAGAGATTATTCATCAAGTTTAGCATGTTCAGCTTCGTGCATACTTTCCATGTGGTTAAAATGCTATAAAATACTCCATAGATAAATACTGACGAATAACTAGCATGCAAAGAACAAGCACGTAATGGCACTACAATATAACTACGCACAAATCTCAGGCTGCTTTTCGGCATTTTTTCTTGTTCAGAGTAAACTAGCAAAATACTCTGACATAAAATAGTCCACAGAAGCATCTTTAAAGATACAGTGGTTCTTCCTGTATGGGTTATCATTGCACCAGAAAAACAAAAAAAATCAGATTGTGCTTCTCATTTACACTCAATTTTTTAAAAATTATTATTATTAGCTACTTTCCTTTTCAATTAGATGAATTTTTAAAAATTCATCTGCTGTATTTTACTCTACAACATAATATTAACTCTGATATAGGTCCCACTGCACCTGAATAAAAGCTGGTGAAGTATATCCAACTTCTTGCTTGAAAAGCTCAGTCCAGATGTTTCTGCTGGAATCTTTTTGTAGCTGCCAAAATCTTTTCAAGACCAATTTCTCCAAGGCCTGAACCATTGCCCATTGAAAGCAAAGGGAAAGATTCCTATTGATGGCAGTGGGCCCAAGTAAGCCAGAGGTTTAAATTGCCCTTGCCAGGAAATTTTGTTTATGTGCATTCTAATGGCTTTTAAAGTTTCTCCTTTGTAGTTGCTTTTCTGATGGATCTTACCTTTCAGTGATATTTTTCCAGATACTTTGTTTACTAGATAAAGTGGAGTTGGTGGGTTTCTATTCTGCACAGATAGTTTTATTGGATTCATCTGTTAGAAACCCTCTTCAGTCAGGCTGCATTGCAAAGCACAAGCAATGTTAAAACATTCTGCCATCCAAGAGCCTGCTTTTCTCTGTATAAACACAGGGGATGAAGGAAAAAGACTCAGTCATGTGCTAAAGAAAACTAAGCAGGGCCTTCACAATGAAACCACAGAAGCCACGTTTTTAACAAGTTTACCCAAGAGCTGAAGTTTAGCTGCAGTTTGGTCTACGAGGTGAGCATAGACATTCAAGCATGGACAGGGATTGAGGGCAGATTTTAGTGTGGAATGAACTAGGGCAGACTCCTAAGCTCCTAGGGAAGGTGTGGGAGCCTGTGGTCACATACATCCTCCTTTGATGCCCCTAAAAGGTAATTTATTACACTAAGCTCCTTACACCAAGGCAGGTGAACAAACCTGTCTGGAAGGGGCGCACTGGGGCAGCTGAGTTATCTGGGAAAGCAAACAGGAGGGGAATGGAAATGTGTGCATCTTGTGAGCTGCTACAGAGGTTTTGAAGAACAGCTAGGACTGCTAACCCATCAATTCTTGCTGTCAATAGGAAGGGGTAGCTGGCTGTCTGCAGAAGACCTTTCTGTAGTGTAAACAAGTGCACGCAGAGTGCAAAGTCTGGCTCCGTTTGCCTTTCTTAAAACTTCTTTTCTTCAACTGTATTTTTCAGCAGCAGTCCATACAACTGCAACTCCCTGCTTTAATGGAGCAGCAGAGCATTGATTTAGTCCAAACTCGGAAATTAGAAAAAAAAAAAAGAGTGTGGGGCAGGGGGGAGGTACACTGTTAAGAAAAACAAATGCTGCTACCCTTTGATATCAAAACTAAATATTGTAAGAGCAAATCAGAGCTAGCTGCAGTCTGGCTATGAGAAACTATTCCTCCATTTCACATTGGTTTTGTGTAAGACGACATGCCAGAAGGAGCGACAAGATAGCATCTCAACCTTAACTGCTATTGATGGAGGAGTTAAGGAGTTAGTGGCACTATAAAAAAAGAGAAAAAAAGTTAAATGATGCCAAGGATTCAATAAAAGTAGTTTTAGGAAGAAGACAGCAGCTTCCTGGACAAGTGTAAACCTCTCATAGTAACTTGCACAGAGGCAGGATTTGATCTCTAGCCCATTGTGGTCTAGCTGGCTGCCTCTCTAAAGAGCAGCTCTATTTCCACAACAGAGGAGAACTTTAGTCATGTAAATTTTTCCTCTCAAGCCAAAGGGCTGCACACAGGATAGACTTGTAAAGAAAATGCCTGTGCCTGTATGAGAAAAGGACTGTGCAAAATTCAGCTCTCCCAAATCCAGAACTCCTAATGCCAACACAGAGAAAGATGAGGAATCGTCTTTGCTACCTCTATGACGCTCTATCAGCCAAGACCCCTGGATCCCTCATGCTGGAAGGTGACGGGATTTCTCGCTGAGGATGTTAACTTGGCACCCTGAATCTAGGGCTCTTATTAGAAACCTGTATGCAAACAACTAGATATTCACCAAAAGACAAAATGCAAACAACTAGATATTCACCAAAAGACAAAACACTAACAGCTTCAAAGCCTAAGTCTCTCCCCTCTCCTCCCACATGATTGGTCTGAAATGTGAATCCCTTGTAGTAATTTTGTAATACAGTCTCACTTTGCTCTAAAAGTGAGATTGAAGCTGAGCCAGCTGGGGAGTGGGGACAATGTTTCTGTTTTGTGTGGCATTTAGTATCTGGGCTGGAACTCCATGTGTAGGATTCCCTCCTCCCTTCACATTGCAGCTGAATGGCTCTGCTGTGTTGATTTGAAATGACCTGACTAATCTCAACTTCCTCCAACAGTTTAATGAAATGTCAGAAGTGAACAAGGTCCACGGAATTGAAAAAAAGACCATTCAAACAATGATGAAAAGAAACACACGGACAGCAGTTTTTAAATGGTCTTTGGGCAATTGGAAATAATTCAATTAGCTTTAGCCAAGCTGCAGTGTAAACACAGCAAGAAGCAACTGAGAAGTGTTTTATACAAAGCTGTATTTTTCATCTGGATTCTAATCTGATTCAGGATTACAAAAGGAGACATATGGGAAAAGCTACAGTTAGGTAAGTGAGGAAAATATCCTCCCTTACCCCTCAGATCAGTTGGTATTTGGAAATATAAATCACAGAATAACTGCTACATAGGCCTGGTTCCACCATCTGAAATTACAGCAGCTCAGGGTAGAACAGTTCTGGCAGAACTGAGTTCTGCTCTTTTCCAAGAACATTTTAATGCTGTTCTCAACTGCAGAAGAAAGTAAATATGCTGATCGTGGTGAGTCCAACCTCACAGAATACCAACTCAAAGGGAAAAGCTTAAACTACACTCCCCATTCAAGCACAGTACAGTGAGCTACAATAAACATATGTTGTTGTTTGGCAGCATTATTAATATTTTGCTTCATATTAGGAGGTTTTTTAGAGCTTGGTTACAATAGCCTTTTCATTCTTGAAGGCAGGCCCTTCTTTTCAAGAACTATCCCATGGAACGAAATTTCTGCTTCCCACTGAAGGCAAATGGGACCCTACTTTCCTGTGTGGCACAAAATCCCTTAGCTATTACCCAAGCATAAATCTTCCCCATTACTGTTTTTCCCCAGGTGCCTTCAGATCCATTACAATCACAATAGGTGTTTAGTACAGTTGTCCTGTAGAAAAAAGCATCCTGAAAGGCAAACCTGTGCTTCCCAAAGTTTCACACACTTCTCAGCTGCTGCATTAATATTTGGCTGCAGAAAGAAATGCAACTATTGCAGCAAGAGTCTGACCGGGTGATGAACAGGCGTCGTTCAGACTTCTCTAAATGTGGACCATATTGGAAGGATTTGTCTATCTAAATTATTATGGAAAGTCCCCTTCCTGCAGCAGCTCCAGCATCCAATTACACTCAGCTCTCCACTGCTGACTCTGAAGCAACCTTCGGGCTGACTGCACATTCCCGAATTTTCTTTAACGTTTGCCCAAGTTCTACCACGCAGAGTTAGGAGGTGCCAGATCTAAGTCATGTTAGAGAACCAACCATCCTTACAACCTTTAAAATCTCAAGTTGACTCTCTGGAAAAAGAGTTACCAGTGGTTGGTCATGTTACCAACTGCCAAACACTGAGGAGAAAAAGGGGGGGGGGTAGGGGGCGCAATCTGGAGGCTGGGCAGGGCAAGCATTCAATTCAACACAGATTTCAGCCCCGCAACCAACTGCTGTTATCCTGATGTATTTTTTGTACAGGGAGTTTGAAAGGCTGTATTTCAAGGAAGAAGAAAAATGTTCACAGAACATCCTCTCTTGAAACTCTCACCTCCCATTCAAATGATGCAAGGCTTGAACCCTGAACAGTCCTTTCTTCTGCACAGATTAATTAATACATTAACTGACCCCAGGTGGATATTAATCCAGAAATATCAGGAAAAATGAGTCTGTATGAACAGATGCATCTGTAGGGCACTGAGGAAAGCAAGGAGGTACAGAACTAGTGAGCAACGGAGATGTTGAAACTTATTTAAAGGCTGAAAAGGTGAGTCTGGATTACAAGAATATTAAGAAAATGATGATTTTAGGTTGTTACAGAAACACAGTGATGTTAGTACAAGCTAGAAGGTGGAAAAGGTAGTTTGTTCCCTCGCCCTTGTGACAAGCGGAGATACTGTAAAGGCAGAAGGGCTGAAGGCTGACACAGAAGCCCAGCCATCATCTGCATCCTTACACAGAAGGACTATTTCTGCTCAATACAAACCTCTCACTGAAAAACTAATCTCTTAATTTAATGTTCAGGCCACATGTATTTCCAAGCACAACTATGTCAGTAACTGCTCTTGGAGCTTCCTGGGAATTTCCCTGGCTACTGGTGCTTCGTCAATGCTTTAAGGTCATGTTGGATTAATTTCTTATGTATCTTGAGATCTGGATTTTGACCTGATATCATCAGAAGTGATTACAGCTGCTTGAGCCTCATGCAATAAAAACTTCAGTTTGAATCACAGAGCTAGTACATGATACGGAGAATAGGACCTTCACAGTGCAAAGAAGTGGGGTGGCTACCAGACAAGGAGCTTAGTAACCTTACAAATGAAAACGTGGAACCTTATGCAAAGCTGGCATCTTCCAGAGCGGAGGGGTTTTCACATCTTCGCTTCCCTCAGGAAAACTGAAATGGAAAGACAGAACACAGTATTTCCAGAAAATGTATTTTTCCTTTATATATATTAAAAACAAAAGATATTGCACAGTATACCATTGTGCCAAAGGTTTTATTTTTTTTTTCCTACAAATTATATGATCATTTGCTGGAAGAGGCAATATAAGGAACTGGAATCAGCAGACTGGGGAAGCAGGATGAAGTATGTGTGTTTGCGGAGCACTACATTTTGTGCTAGCATGAAGGAAAACACCGCAATTTATTCCCGAGTCTAACTTTTAAGCCAGCACTTAAACTGCCATTAAATTTTAAAACATTACTTTTGATTTTAAGTTATGATTGTTGACAAAAAAGAAAGCATAGAAAACTTACTTACATGTTTTTAACTTGCTTATGGCACTTGTGAATATTTCAACGGTATGTAGTATAATGAAAAAACAAAAGAAAAAAACCACTGCTTCACATAAGTATATGTACTTTAGGTGATGAAAATGTAATGAAATATATGTTATGACTTTAATCTTATCAGTTTATAACTTAGATCAAAACTGTTTTAAAGGGCTGTATAAATACAGCAAAAAGTACCTTTGTAACCCAAATCTTACCTAGACCTTTAAAAATCTACAGAAAATATACAGAGTATTTTGCTTCTAAGTATTAACTCAGTATCATTTTGTGTTGCACAAATGGAAAAGAGACAAACAGGAGAAGCAAGACACCTCATCATGAACTTCGGTTGTAATTTAGGAATTTCTGTGGAACTACTAGATCCTAACAGGAGTTAACTGTACTGGAATCAACAGGCAATTTACTATCAACTTGCATAGCATGGACACTCATGGGATCAAATCCAGATGGAATGTAGGTCAACAAATTGAAGGACCTGCAGACATCAGAGTTTGTTCCTAAATTAAGCATTGGACCTGCAAACAAGGAAATGTATTAAATTCTCCAGCTTAGCTTAATGTGAATCAAACCAATGATTTTTGAAACCCTGCAACTTTTGCCCTTTTAGTCTGGCATTCAATTACTGTATATCAAACAGCTGTTAAGGTTTAGCAAAACTACAGCTGCAGAATGATTCAAGTTTCTCAAAAAAAGGCATTTTCTTTTTTTTTTTAGGAAAAAATACAGAGAGGGTAATTTCTGAACTGTGTCATTGAGAATGTTGAAGGAATGCAGACACGTTGCATGGAGTGATGACTACCTAGACATCTGAGTAAGATGCTTCACTTTCTGGGAAAAAACAGAGCCAGCCCCACAGAGCTGATCTGCAGGGCACTGCTGATGGCTCCACGCTGCGGGATAGGCTCGTTCTGAGGCAGAGAAGAGGGTGGACAGAGATGCCTTAGAGCAGAAGGAAACCAAGCAGTGGAAGATAAGAGCACGCAGGGAAAACTACGTGGATGGGGGCACATGTGTCCTCGTAATACAGAACAGATGCTGTGTGTTTTCTCTAGTTCTGCTTTTAAAGGCACAAGACAAAAGAGAGAAGCTGAAACAATTATTCTATTCTGCAGATACTATTACAGATGCATTTGCTCTTGTATTTTACACAAAACAAAAAACATTTGAGAAAGCCAGCGCCTGCACAATTTTAAGAAGCATAACTCAAAGACGGCTACAAAATTAGTACAAAAATTCACATTACTGTTCAGAGAAAAACAGTGATTTTTCCCTTTCAGATTAACAATAAGAAGTAAAAATTCTTACCCTGACATTTCATCTGCTTTCCCAGCTCAACTCTGAGTTTACAAACACTGGATCACTTCCATATCACTCCTCTTCTGCACATTTTGGAGTTCAGTGTTGCTTAGAGTCTTCTTGCAATTATTTTACATTTAACAGAAAGCCGGTGAAGGACGTTGCATCCAACCCCCCCCAAAAGCTCCTGACAAAACCTCCCAGGGCCTACCAGCCCAGTTCCTAGGCTGAAGTGAGTTCAAGCCTGGAGTTGCAGTTCAAATTGAGCTGTTATCTGATTTAAATTTTGTCACTTTTTTGATTTTGTTCATTGTAAGCTCACAACTCGTGCACATACTGGTTTTGAATAAAACACTGAGACATCAGTTTATTGTTTCTCTTATTTGGAATTTCCTAGAGGAAACACATTGCCAAAAAAATCAGAAGCATATTCAAAATGAAGAGCACATTTTGACCCAAATGATTAAATTAACTGAAAATAATATATACTCAACCATTTCCTTTTTCATTTTCCAAAGAAAACAGGGAAACTGCAACAAAGATGATTTCAAACAGTTGCTGAATAACACTGTAAAAGCAGGCTTGTCAATAAAGGTAAGAACACTTCTTTAAAAGCAAGAGGAGCTCTACAGCCCCAGGCTGAAAGCTGAGTGTTTTGAGATGTGGGCTGTATGAAATTAAAATATTTGGTTTAATTAATCCTTGATGTATGTTCAATAAAAACAGTGGAACTACCCCACTCCAATGGGGACTATTTCACTTCTCACAAACCATGTTTATAGGGGAGCAAGCAGGTTTCCTCACAGATGCCGGGAAGGCGGGATGTGACTCCACTCGGCGGCGCAGCTCTTCTCAGCAAGTTCATGTTGAGGACTGCTCAGTTCTCCTGGGAGATAGTGTTGCTTAAGGCTGTTGCCAAATGTCACAGTACCACTGAGGGCAGCCGTGGGGAGAAGGGGGAGTTTTCACAATAGGAATTGTGCAATCAGATTAGCCAGTCCAAGGAGGATTATAAAGATGTGAATGATCAATGCTGGCCACGTCAGCTGCCCAGCACGACGCAGGGAGATCATGTAGATGAGGGATGGATACACAAACACAAAGGCCAGACCACATGTTGCTCCTGAGTATCTGGGGAAGGAGGAAAAGAAAAGAGAAGAGCGGGAAAAAATAAAAAACATTTTGTGTTAACTCCTATTTTTGTTGCTTTTTCTTCCTCTTTCAAATCATAAACAGTGACTGAAAAAAAGCCTATTTGCAGTCACTGAACACTGACTCCTGCTCCTCACTGTCCTCCACCCCCTTCACTGACATTTAGCTCCCCCCATCTCCTGAGCAGCTTCACTCTGCTCCTCCTCTGATGTTTCAGTCATATTCCCAAATGTTTCTGGGGACTGACTCCCTACCTTGTACTTCCATGTTTTTCCTTTCTTTTGGGAAATCTGTCCACACATAGCACAAGAAGACTGGACAGTGCATCCTTTACTGTCAGGATTCCTAACAAACCATTCACCAGACCCAAAAAGAAATATATATCAAGACCCCCTCCTGCCAAAGCGATCAACGACAGCCATTCAAACTACTCTTATTAGCACTCCTTTTCTTACCAAAACCTTGATAGGTTTCCACCTATGAAGCTCTACTGCAATCAAATGTGCATTATTAACTAGCAATGAGTGTGCGTTACTAACATAGCTGTGAATCCAAAAACTTGAGCCATGTCTTCAGGTGGTGGAAACATCACAGCAGTTGAATAATCGCACACACGACAGAAATGGCAAACAGCCAAGTTAGATTCTGTACAGCCAGTTCATCAGTTGAAAATTCTTTGTTCAAAATGTTTGATTATGATGCACAATGAATAAATTAGCAGAGCACAGAATCATTTTGCAAGCAGAAAAATGTATTGCGTATTACTCATTTGCATTCAATAACCAAATTCTCTCTATTAAGGAAATAAAGTTTTCACTAAAATAATGGCAGCAAAAGAAAGAAGATATGGAGAGAAAAAAACCTATTGAGCAAAAGTAAAATAGTTTGCTACAGTAGACACTGTCACTGTGGTTTTATAATTGCACATTTCTATATTTTTAAATACCTCCCTCTCCTGGTTGCTTTAAGTAAGATACAAGCTAGCAATAAAGGAAAGTGATGACATATATAGTGATGTCAAATGGAGAAAATTAAATTGACTGGATAATTTCCTTCAGTATTTCTCTACCTGTGTTTATAAATGTGGGCAAATTGAAGACAACTTTTAGAATGTAATTTTTATGTCAGCTTTTCCTTTTGAATTATTTGCTTGCTTGGATTTTAGTCACCGACTTTTGAATCAACCTCAAATGGTCTTAAGAGAAATACTGAGAGAAACTACAACATAACTGGTCAACTTTTAGGTTGACACTATTCTTTAGCCTGAGAATAATTACAAGATCCTCATATAAGGCCATAATGAAGCTTGATGAATCACCTCAATCAGCTCAGACACAAAGCCACAATTAAACAGCTGTTTATCAGAGCTTTGTAAGAGTTGAGCATTTCTATTTTAAGTCATTATCTGCAACTTATACAAGCATAAGCTCCACAGAACATTAAGATACAATTACCCATTGTCTTATAGTTCCTTTTCAACACAAAGAAGAAGAGGCAGGAACTTACCTTATGATACCTCCTATATTTGGGTAAAACCTTGCCATAGCTACTCCAGCTCCTACAATTGCTATGTTCAGGACCAGCACATGGAAAACACTATGGGAATTTAAGGAAACTGTGTTAAAATCCATGCTCTATTATTACAAAATAAGACCATCATCCTTAATTTACATTAACATTTAACTGGTACATGGATGGCATTGCTATTTACACAACTTTTTCTATTTGAGCTAATTAATTTCATAGCAAATATAACATCTACTGAATGGTCTGAGTGCCAAACTTTAAACATCTACTATTTGGACTCAAAATATTCTTAAAGAGTAAGTATGTGTAATTTGGCAGTTCTGAAAACACCATACGTGGTACTCAGCCCTCAAGTATTTCAGATAGATATTCCGATACTGAAGAAACAATATTGTGTAATATAAGAAATAACTAGTGTGTTCTAGAGAATGATCCAAGTTGGTCAAAGTGAACTGATGGAAATCAGAAGAAAGGACACGTCCCTGAGTGGAAAACATGAAAATAACAATAAAAATGTTAGTATTTGGCCCTTAATCTATTTTGATAAAAGAAGAAACGCTTAGTATGTTGGACCTAATTTAATGCATGACCTACATACTATTTATACTAGATCTTTTGTTGATTTTGTTTTTATAAATAAATTTCCTTCTGTTTTCCTTTTTGTGTTTAGATAGAAAAAAGATTGAGGGCTTTTGTTCTCCACAAGCAGCCTCTAATGTGTGAAGCAAATATAGTGTAGTGATTACACACAGAGCTCACTCATGAGAATATTACTTTTCTTTAGAGAATATGAAATGATTTATCCTAACATAAGGTATAGTCAGGAAATGTAACAGAAAACAGATTTTTTGGCCACTCAGCTGCTTCTGTAAAAGGAGAAAAGAAATAAAACAAAGAAAATGTATATAACACCTGCAAGTTTTGTTTATTTTAAGAAAACAAACTATCCAGAAGAGTAAACAGATATCCAGAAGTATCTGTGCTACTGAGGATGTCATCAACCAACAGGCTCTCAAGTGGATGACATCTGAAGTTCCAAGAGTGACACCTTCCTTCACAGAGAGCCTGAGTGCCCATTAGGAAGATAGGAAGGAAGATGACACAGAAAGGAGTCTCATGTAAGCTTAGGTGAATGGAGGTAATTCAAACAAAGAAAAAAAATTAAGATACAGACTACTTCTAATGTCTGTTTCTATTTTAAAAGATAGATATAACAACATCCTTATTTGTGCACAGTGTTTTGGCTGTGATTCAAGAAGAGGTAGATCTCAGAGACTGAAATGGAAATACAGCAAAGCATCATTAGATATCATAAACCTAGTAAAATCCCAAGATGTGTTAGAGAAAGATAACAAGACTTGGAGATGAGTCTTCAAACAAGAAAGGCTCTTTTGAAGTTGAAGATATGGTTCCTCATTACCATCCAGTTGTAATGCATGGCTTACCAGCAAAAGAAAAGAAAAAAAAAAAAAGATGCAATGACAGTCTAAACCATTCAATAGTAAAGAAAGTGCAGTTAAAGCAAAGAATCAAATTGATCTGAGCAATTAGGTCACTGCTAGGAAATAAGAGTTATTGGGTAGTCCTGCAACACATGTGTGATTAAGCTATTCAGTCACCAGCCTGCTTTAATATGCATCACTCTAGAGTTTAGCTGCTCCAGTTGATACCCAAAATATCATCCCTCAGCTCCTGCCCCAGCAGCAGCAGGTACTCTCATCTGCAAACAATTGCTCATCAGAAAGAAGTGTTTTTTTAACAGGAGGGAGCTCCCAGTTCATGTGAAACTTGCAGTGCACCCATATGGAGCAAACCAGAGCTTCAAAATGAAGATAGGAAAATTTACCATGGGGACTAAGGCCAAAATAATCTTTTAAGAGACAAAAAAGCCAAAAAAAGGGATGGTTTTAGAGAGAAAAGGTGAATTTACAACATTCTTTCAGCTGTAAAGGAAATCTAATGTAAGGAAGATGCAAATATTGAAATACGTATGATTTAGTATATTGAATCATAGGGGGTTTAAACAAGGCTAAACTGCCAAGCAAAGGAGATCCTCAAATGCACAATCAAGACAAAACCAACACATTGACAAATATGCTATATACACTGAGAGGCGGATGTGCCGTCAGTAAAAATCCTTTACGCTACTTCCAACAGCCCCAGCGTGAAAGTAAAAGGCAAAAAAAAAATCATGTAAACCTCCAGAATTAGTCATAAGAACAGAGATTTTAAAGTGTTTTCATTTTTAAACTTCTTATAGAACTTCATGTTTCACTTTAGTCTCTTCTGCTTCATCATTTTTGTTCCTTAATTACATACAAATTTTCACTTTCCTCTACACACACAGAGCCAGCCAGCATGTATCACTATACCATCATGCCTATGAAAATTTAAATACTGCCCTGTAAGGAGTCTTTAAAACAAACACACAACAAATATTGAGTGAAGCAATGCCACAAGGGTATGCTGGAGATGAGAACCTAGTATCTGCATCATCACAATAGCGAAACCACGAGAGCTTAGAGCATTAAACTTGAGATAACCAGGGCAGACACTGGTGGGAAACTATAGATTTTAGGACAGAGCATAAGGGAAATGAAAACCATTCTGGTCAGTGAATAACTGGAGGGAGGAGATGGGAAGAGGCACATCCACGGAATATAAAGAACATGAGTATTTTTCAGTGTCTGTATTTAGCACTTAAATCAAAGGCCTTGTTTCCAAAGGTAACTTGCAGCAGTTCCTAACTACCTCCTTAATGTTGGATTGCTTACAATTTAGCAAAAAAAGCAAGCACTTATTTTGCTGTCTAATTTTAGGCATTCAATTTCTAGACCTTTGCATATGTATTTTAGGATGCAGAAGAAACCTGAAATTTATAACAACCTCCTCCCAGACCTGTATGCTACTGCTGATGTCACAGAAGAAATACACGTTTCTTCTTGAGCTATCGTTTGCCTTCCCTCCATCAACAGTAATTCACAATATAAAATAAGAAACTCACTTTGAAATAAATGCCAACTTCACACTGTGACGAAGTCAGACAATACTCCAAATATATAGTTGCCTAGGTTTTATTTAAAAAACTAAAACTGAGATGTAGATCAGCTCTTCCCTGGAGTTCACACAGCGTTCAAATGCAAGGGTGGGGCCCACCTCTAAAAATAGCCTGTGAAAAGCTATTTTTCTATAAGCAGGACGCCAACCTAGATAACACAGCTAACAACTCATGTAGCCATTAGGTCTGTTTAAAACCTGAAAGAAAATTACAAAGCAATGCACAGCCAAAAACACACCGAAACCTAAAGTTTAATCTGCAGTGCGTATGTGCATGCCCGTCTAAAGGCTACCTGAAGAAATGATCCTGAACTGAACAAAGAGAATTTTCTCTGTACAACTTTTCTTCTGCCATACACAAGGAACTGTGTTGACAAAATTCCTATGGTTATTGAAAAGCATTGTTAAAACAAAATTCCCCATTCTGCTCCACAAAGTTGCAGTAGGCCCAATCTGCAGTGGAAAGTTCATTTTCGGCACCTATTCATTCCTCGACTCTAGAAACACTGTGAAATTAGCATTTAAAAAGTACCTAATGCTGCAAAGGAAACTCCTGAATGCTTGCCCAAATTTTTGACAACAAACAGGAGGTCAGTTAAGGAAGCATGCCAAACTCCTGTCAAAGCGTAGGCTTCTTACCTTGGGTAAACATTTCCAAAAACTTGTCCTAATAGCTGCACTCGTGCCAGATAGCCCAACAGTGGGTATACAGTCATCATCTGGAACAGCAGGAATATTCTTGCAACAAATGACATGATGTCGTCACTGGGAAAATTATCTAGAAAATTCTGAACACAGGTATAATGTTACATTTATCAATCATGACTTTACAGCATGTATTGGCTGCGACTTTATAGCTGAGTGTAAGAACAAAGAATAAAACTAAATGATTAAAACTCCAAAATCAACTCTGCAAAATGTGATGTTCTCTATCTTAACTTCACAATTATTATTATCACCAAGAAGCATCTAACTCTTGAATATTAAAGAACCGGTATCATGTTTATATAGCATTAAAAATGGAATTACTTTCTTCTTTTGAACATTCTTAAATAATCAGCGCACTGCAATGACCACTTGATTTCTCAGGTAAATTCATATGCTCCTATTATCTATCACACAATCTCTGACATTAAAAGAAGTTAATTAGTAAAATTGGATAATACACAAGTGAGGAATGGACAATACAAGTGGAAACCCTCGAAAAACAGTATATATAAAACTTAGACAGCATGGAAATATATACACAGCTCCATAACTACTTAGCATTATTACAGACAATAAAGTTAAAGGCTTGTCTTTTAACATGTCATGAGGTGGATTTCACCTCATGAGACTATTTCAATTTGCTCGTAAAATCATTTCATGGTTAAACAACCGCATCAGTTCTTACCTACCTGACCTACCTGTCAGAGGAAGCCTTTAAATGCTTCTTTTTGACTTAAACACTCTGCAACAGATGTGGAATACCTTGCATAAAATGAATCACACACTGATAACTTCTGGCCTTGAAACAGTTCAGGGCAAGGGAACCAGCCCTGCCAATAGATGTTTTGTGGCCTTAACAACAGCGTTACCTATGAGGTGCCAGTACCTAGAGAACTTCCTTGGCAAGCCCCAACACAACATTAGACTCCGTGCTACTCTCATGGGGACTCTAATCTAAACGAGCCATCGTTCACTCTGTGTTTCTATTTTAGAGTACCTTCAACGAGTTCTAGTCATGACTGGCACTTGTCACTGCACACAAAATTCAATATACCACAATACCAAATACTGTTCAGGACTAAAGTAACTAAATAAAGCTTGAGCTCTTTGTTTGTTCTTTCCACTCCTTTCTTGATCGCTTTCACATTTGCTTTTGGAGAACTCCTGGAAAGGTCATGTGAATACCAATGTGACAACCCTCAGATTACTCCCTTACTTGCGGCAGTGCCCATAGGCACTAGGCTCTGGAACACACTCAAAAACAGACATGTCTGCCAGAAATGAAGCAATAAGCAAGAGCAATTTTTAAAAATACATGTTTATAGAAAGGTCAAGGATGAATTTACACAGTGAAATGAAACATCTTACCTGCTCTATACATTCTTTGGATAACGGTGGTGAAGGAAAAGATGCAAAAATTATCACGCCAACATACAGATATGTTAATCCCACCAGGAAATAAGCAACAGAGAGGTCTCTCACCTGAGGAGAAATAAAAAATTATTTTTTCCAGTACTTAAACAAAATGAAAATGTCATAAGAACACTTCTATGGAGTTAAATAAAATATGTACTTGAGTAGGGAGTTCAAATTTGGTCCTGGATCAGGTTAGGAAGATGAAACAATATGTATCAAAGTGGAGCCAGATGTATCAGTCTAGGGTCCTAAACTCATAACCTGTGATCATCTGTATCTGTAACACAGACACCTAAGTGTGGGCTTAAAGTGTGCATTTAAAAGCTTATCTTCCATGTTCACTTATGAAAATTTTGACTACAATGGATCTATCATGACAACTTCATGAAATTATTAATAAAATTTGTAAGCAGCATTTAATATTATGAATCATAGAATCATAAAATGCTTAAGGTTGAAAGGGACCTCCAGAGCTCATCTAGTCCAACCCCCCTGCACACGCAGGGTCCCCTAAAGCATGTGGCACAGGGTGATGTCCAGGCGGGTTTGGAAGATCTCCAGAGAAGGAGACTCCACCACCTCTCTGGGCAGCCTGTTCCAGGGCTCTGTCACCCTCACTGTTAAGAAATTCTTTCTCAAGTTCCTGTGGAACTTTTGGTGCCTCAATTTGTGGCCGTTTCCCCTAGTTCTATCACTGGTCACCACTAAGAAGAGGCCAGCCCCCTCCTCCTCACTCCCTTTCTTGAGATATTTATATACATTGATCAGGTCCCCTCTCAGTCTTCTCCAGGCTGAAGAGGCCCAGCTCTCTCAGCCTTTCCTCATAGGGCAGATGTTCCAGGCCCCTAATCATCTTTGTGGCCCTGCGCTGGACTCTCTCTAGCAGCTCCACGTCCCTCCTGCACTGGGGAGCCCAGAACTGCACACAGTACTCGAGGTGCGGCCTCACCAGGGCTGAGTAGAGGGGCAGAATCACCTCCCTCGACCGGCTGCAGACGCTCTGCTTAATGCACCCCAGGATCCCATTGGCCTTCTTGGCCACGAGGGCACACTGCTGCCTCATGGTCAACTTGTCGTCCACCATGACGCCCAGGTCCCTCTCTGCGGGGCTGCTCTCCAGGAGGTCGGTCCCCAGCCTGTAGGCGTGTCTAGGGTTATTCCTCCCACGGTGCAGGACCCTACACTTGCCCTTGTTGAACTTCATGAGGTTACTCGCTGCCCAGTTGTCCCGTCTGTCCAGGTCCCTCTCCCACCAGCTACAATCTTCTCCTGCTGCAGCACAGTTAGATAGGTCGGCTGTGCTTCTTTACTCTTCTAAACATCTAGATTTTTATAAGCATTTATGAGTAATTCTCACTTATTTCAAGTATTGGAGACTAATAAGGGTAAGGTCTTTTAGCAAAGACAGGCACTCCCATCTTTCGAAGACAGGACTTGGACAATTTTTAAAATGCACCAAAGTTCTCTAAAGGAACATCACCTGGCAGAAGCTGTTTTCACTGGCTTTAAATGAGAGTGCTCTTATATTCCTTTCATATGAACATTTCAGTTTCTTATGCAAAACACGCAGTAACTCACAGTTGTCTCTGGACGTGCTCTGCATTTAAGCATTAGAATCAAGGGTCAAGTCATCTTTACTGTGACAATTTCTTGCTGTTACAAAGGAAAGGAAACCCATTCCACTTCCTTTGGATTAGACTTGAGGAAGGGCTGACAACTAGTATGCTATTACCTCTCTGCTTACACTAACTAGGTCACTTTTTTTTTTTTTTTAAGAGTATCTTTTTCTTTCAGTAACAAAACCTAATTGCAGGGATAGTATTGATTATGTATTTTTATAGCACATAAATCAACACAGATTTGACCTCAGCAGCTACCATAATACAAAGAACATCCTGATCTTGATCTCCCTAAGTAACAAGAGAGATAGTAACCGTGACTTAATCTGAATTTATCTTTAATCAAACATCCTTCAGCTCTCTTGCAAATACCTTTTTCTTATCAGAAAGAAGTTGCTAAGACAGCTGTGCTTGTACAAGCGTGCATGGGCGCACGCAGGTGCCTGCATGGCTGACAAGAACACCTCTCCATGACTGCTCAGGAGAAGTTGAGAGTTCACTCTCTGAAGACCTTGACTACCAATACTATTTGGACAGTGTAATTCCAGATAAAACTCTAGGGTACATGAACAGTGATAACAGGATTATTTCTTAAGTAACAAAGCAATAAACTCATTTGTCTATTTTAAAGAAGTTTATATCCAGACCGAGCAACACTGTGGCAACAACTGTCTAAACAGAGCGAATACAACTGCCCCTGCACTTAAGAGTTTACAATGTAAGAATCAAATATCAATCAGAAGACTGAAATAATCCTATCACAACTCCAGGATGAGTATCCAAGGAGAGGTACAGCCTATTGTACGGGACTGGAAGTTGCACAGTGTAGGTGCTGGGCTTCTCAGCAGGTATCTCCTGTGCGATATTGAAAAGAACAGGCAACTTTCAGGCCTCATTTTCCCTGTTGCAGGGCATGGAAACAGCAGTTTGTTTTTTGTCCTCAGTGGCACAGCTGAAACTAGTTTGTAGAGGCCTTTCTTGTGTCGAGGACTGTGAAGTTCAAAGAAGTTGCTTTTGATTATCTCATTTCAGATTAGTAGCTTTGGAAAAGACAGGTGTCAACTCTGTAATATCTCAACTGGACTCCGTTCATATTGTACAAAGTTCCAGTTCCAATAGCAAGTGATAATGTCTAACAAGATGACACAAAAAAGTTGTTCATGAAGATGCACAACAGCGTGTGTTATTTTGGTTGGAAGCAGATATTGATGGCAGGGGAGCATCAAGGCATCTCACTTGATTTAGAGCAAGCACTGCTCCTTGGTTCCTTCCATGGTCACCACACTTGAACAGTAGCAGAGGACTCTTCCTCCAATGCATGTGTTAACCTTGAGGACAGACACCTTGCTGGGACCAGAATGGAACCTGCTGCTATTTTGGATTTCTGACTCCATTAAAAGAATGAAACCATTTTTCTTACTCCCAAAAGGACTTCTTACAAGCCCTAGTTTCAGAAGGTTTTCTGTTTTTTAACAGAATCCCAACTGAAGTGATGTTTTAACCTGGTTATCCCATAAAAATGTGGCCACCATTCAGTATCTGAGATACTGAAAGAATAAGACATTTTACTGACCTAAATATGTATGAAACAAATATCCCCAAAACTGACTTTCACAGAGATTGGGAGCTGTGTATATCTGTAAGGCTCCTAATTGGTCCAGCAACACAATGAACTAATTACAAAACAATTTGTACTTCAAGAATGTCAGTGCTTCATTTACATCTGCAAAACGCTTCAGAGGTCTAGGTGACAGGCTCCTATACAGCTATAAAAAGCAAGGAAGGAAATTATGAATCCTAGAGATGTTAAAAGTTATTGTGACTCTGCATAAGCAAAGGAAAATACAACCACATAAAACCGAAGGAATTCTGCACAGATTTAGCTTCCCATTACAAATCTTTCCTGCCATACTTGAAATACTCGCCACACCCTTCCTGAGCAATTCAAACATTGTCCAGCAGTGCAAGTCTTGCTCAGGGTTGGGGCTGCATGCTAAAGCTGACCTGGAAATCCAACTGAAATCCCAGGATGAATATTTGAAAATGCTGATTCAAATATGGGCAGCAGTTTCCTTATCCTTAGCACAGTAAAAGGAATTTAGAGAATATTCCAGGTGCTGCTCTTTGGTGCTCTGATTTCTTCCTCCAGTGTCAGTGGAGGCAGGAAAAGCTACAGGAAGAGTCTTGAATGTGACAAAAAGACATTAGGCCTCCTTGCATGTAGGGCTGACTAGAGAAATTATTATCCCTCTGGAATTTGAAAGCCCAAACTAACAGGAAATAGAAGTCTTACCCTTTCTCTGCAGTGTAAGATTTTCTTAGAAAAACTCTTTTCTTAGGAAAAAAACCCACTACTACATTTTCTTTCTCAACAGCTTCATTAACCCATTGTTTAGGTGTTACATTACTTTCAAAAGTGCCCATAAAACACATGAAGCTTTCCAGAGGAGAAGTCAGGATTCCCTTTTCATAACAGGTGAACTGGCCTTGGTTTACAAGCACAAGAGAGTCATCCTGAGGTAATATTAAAGCAAAATGGTACTTCACTGCATTGGCACATAACCTGTAATTCTCATGTGAATGAGATGTACCAGCCTCTGATACAGATAATAGTTAGGACTCTGTGAATGGCAACACAGTTACCCAAGAGATTTTAATGAAGTTGGACAAAGTGGGAAGGAAAACCACAACATAATTAGACTAAAAATGTATCCTAGGACTCTTAACATTCTACTATGGCTACTTTATTTTTAACTAGTCAAAAAAAATCTTTCTGTCTGCCTTCTAACACAGGAATAAACTATGAAGGAATGCAGTTCCATCTAGATAAAGCAGTCAGCTAACTTCTTCAAAGAGCAAAGAACCAGTCCAAAGTCTACATCTCACAGAGACTCCCAATCCCAGGCTTCAACTTCAAAGATTTCCTAAATAGGGTTAGGTTTCCCTGATCTTGACTTGAGCTGTGGCAGAAACTCCTGAAGTGACTCTGAAAAAAGATGTTTTCCAGACCCCAGCACTAGCATTCAGAACATGACTACAACTAGCCCTCTGTTCAAACCACTCAAGTACTTTTCTTTCTAAAATTTATCACTTTTCCTAAAGTCTTGCAACATTATTAAGCCTTCTGCCTGGCCTGTAATGTATTATTTGTCCATTTACTGTCAGTCTAACCACAAATAATTTCGCATTCTTCCTCAGGGATTTCATTCGAATGAGTCTGTAATGCATCTATTACTCATTGAAAAGTATGTGCCACAGTTTCCTCATCAAATCACAAGGTAAAATTTAAATTCCTTGAAGTTGTTACAGTCCCTGGACCAATTTCAAGAGAAGCAGACAAGAAAATATTAGCATCGCCTGGCAATCTAGATAAAAATCATCAAAATCTGGTGAAATTACTTACATTATTTTCTTGATTCCTGTTATTCTGAAGAAGGGTGATGATACAATTGTGGATGAAGAAGGCAAGTGTCAGAACACCTGTGAGCTGAGGAAACAGAATTCTAAACTCTAAAGGGGAGAAAATAAAAGAGCGTTTTAACTACTTACATCTTTGAAATAAATAATGACAAGATGCACAGAATATACTGTGTTGGAGTCTACTGCCAAAAACATGAACTGTCATCTTGAAATGTGCCAATATCTTGCCATCTACCACAGCCAATCCAGGTGTCAGGAAGCACAGACTCATGAAGACAGTGCTTACTATACAACCACTGTAACAGCCTCCAAGTACAGTCCCACAAGGTCCCAACAATAAAAGATTACCAGGTTAATCTAGGACTTAAAGTCCCTCTGTTTCTCAGCATTATGAGGAAGCATTTTTGATGCAGGAATCAGTCCCAGGGAGACTGCACGTGTAACAGCCCCTAAAAACGGAGAAAGGGCCAAGGTGTCATTTGCCCTGTGAGCATCTTTTGTTTCTTGTTCATCTTGGTCAAGATCAAAACTACAAAAAACTACCATCTGTAGATGTGTGAGAGCCTGTTTCCAAACTAAAGCCCTGAGAAATGCCAAGAAATTTCTTGACTTATCATAACTCACCACTACCTCCCCCCAAGTGTGTGTGTGTGTCTCCCTTCACGGGAATATCTCTCCTTTTCATACTCAGAACATTATGTCCACAAGACTGTGTTTACTGACATACTGCAAATATTCTAGGAATTTACCAATACTATAACATGATTAAAGCACCATATTGAGTGTAATACATATGGATATACATACCCTCAGAGTGTTACATGTTATACCAATTAGAGATTGTTGAGCTAACTCAGCTCTGGAAGGCATTCACCAGTGCAGCAATACACTTACCAGTCTCACAAGCGCTCACAGATCAAACCAGACATAGCTCCATGCAAACACACCTGGCCCAATTTTCTGTAAATTGCAATGAAATCTGCAAGGTAAAGGTACCCAAGGTACTTAACAAGAGGGCTCCTCCAGGCTTTACAGACTCTGTCTTCTCAAAGACATGATGCTAGTTTGGTTACACCTGAAATATCTGACTAGCATAACATGCCACCAACAGAACTCAAGAGTACACAAGTGAGTCTTGAGCTTGTTTCCCACTACATTTATCCCTGTAAAAAAGAAATCAGAGACATAGAATCTCCTCGAGCACTTTGCTTCTCCCAGCATTGTAAAAGCCTGGATGTTACGCAGTAGCTGTGTGCTAGTCTTGTCTCCTAGTAGTACTAGTCACACCACCCAAATAATCAAGCTACTGGGTGCTCTTTTTCTTACAGAACCCTGCAGTACATTTTTCTATTATTTGTTTTATACTAGGACTGCTAAATAGAGCTTCAGACTTGAACCTCAAGACACCTCAAATCAGCCTGGTTTCTGATCTACGCACATGTGTTTGTGAACCAGAGGCTGAGTGAATTTTCTCCTGCATCACAAAGAATCTGCAGATGTGAGTTCACACAGGAATTCCCAACTGGTTTGCTGGCACAGTTCACATTCAAACCTTGCTTTCAGAGAAAGTCTATATGGGGTTTCTCAAAAAAAGGTTGCAGCAGTGCATTGTATTTACCTAACTGCTCTGTTGTTTTCTTATAAATCTTAGCTTTTGTGTGCAGTACTAGAAGCAGAGGCCAACTTCAGCACTTTATATTTCTCAATTTTGTCGGTTAGTTGGAAATCATGTCTTGTAGCAAACCAACAAGCCATTAACTAGAATCCAGTTTCTTAAAGACTCATGTTATTCCATATTACAGAAAGACTTCGGATGATGGGAACCCTCCACGTGCCAATTCTTCAGTCCTGAACCTATGTGCAGCAGTTCTCCCTGCATACATAAATCTGACATTGGAGCAGGACCAACCATTCCTGTCTACCTAATACAGACTTTGAGCAGCATGGGCTAGCATATTATTTCAACTTACAAATGGTATTAAGAATAATGTCATACAAAAATAAATCAGGTCATTAACACATATGCTAATCATCAAGTGCTGAAATCCAAACTGTTATACTGCAAACAAAACCAATTTGTCAGTCCACAAAAAACACCCTTACAGCAAACACAGTGACAGATGAACACAGACCAACCCATACTGCACTGTGGGTCTAACCTATTCCTATCATGCATTCATATACATGTTGCAGCACCCAAGATTCTTAGGGAATCATGGAAGACTTCCTAACATCCAATTAATCCTGATAGCATCTGTTTTGGTCTTGTGCAAAGGAATACTTGGCAAAAATTCCTCAGCCTTGAAGACTGAAGTCAGAATTGACCATCATTTTCCTTCTCAGTTAACGTAAGTGAGCTTAGAAAAAGTTTTACCAAGGCTTATTTCTCACCATTCAGATCTTGAAATAGGCTTCTAAAAGCCTGTAGGAGATGAGGAAGCAGTGACCTTCAGCAGCCATGGGAGAATGAATAAACAGAATTGATGAGAACTCTCTCCACTGAGAGGTGGGGAGAAGAGACACTGGGTTATGAGCAGAGTTCTGGTCAAAAATACACAGAATACATGTTTAAATCATTCTGTTTCTCTTCTTCAATTCCACAGTCATAGCCCTAACAACAGTTTCCATCCCATGCACTCATCATGATTAGGACTTCTGAAGCCAGGAAGTCCTGGGCTTCATGGGCTTCCTGGGCTAGGAAGAATGGCACAAGCTACAGAAGAAAACTAAAGGAAGTGTTTATCTCTGAACTTTGCCTTATATTGAAATAAATAAGTAACTTTTAAAGAAGGATAAAACTACTTTTGCTCCTAAGTATACGAGTGGTCCAATTCAGTAGTACAGCACACAGTTCCTTGAAGCCAGCTGGAAGTGCAGGGTTTTTTTTGTTGTAAAGCACGCACAGGGGTAGGGAAGCAATAGCTTAAGACCTGGCCCTGATCCCTCTTTTCAAGTCTCCTAGGACAAGAAACTGATCTCTCTCTAGCTTACCTGTTTGTGCAGTAGTGCCATTTGTATGAGAGCTAACTGGCATTTAAAAAAGCAAGTGAGATGAGGCTATACATGATAAAGGTTGCAGATACCTTTAACAGTAGCTTCTCCTCCAGTGTTGATACTTGTCTCCTAAACATGCAAGATTAACGGAAAAAGGATTCCTTCTCCCGCCACCACAAGAAATCCTTCCTCGGCTTCTAGATGTAACACCGGATAGCACCTCCTCACTCAATTTACCTCCTGGGGCCATTAAAAGGTGGATGAGACAGATATTTATAAAGTTCTCTAAAAACTCTAATCCCCACAGCATACATACATCTTATCTTACCTGGTACAAAAAATTCATCCTCTGTAAGCCAGTTGAATTCTAAGTGGATTCCAAGACGAGCAGCTTTCACAGTGACAAGAAAAACTAAGTAGACAACTGAAACTGTACCTAAACAAGAAGAAAAAAAAAAAAACCAAAAAACCAAAAAGCAGTAGAAAGTATGCTCTCTTTTATTCTTACTTCATCCTATAAACTACCAAGAGTTTGCATAGATAGATTGGTATTTGCTCTTAAAAATGCAGGGCAAGTCTAAGTTCCTTCCTTTTAGGTCAGAAGTCAGAGGAAGGGCAACACAAATCCACACAAGCTCCACTTAGGTTTAATCTTCTCCAGGTGCTGCATGAGTGATGGCAGAAGGGGTGCCCAGCAGTGCCCCAGCACTGGGTAGGCAGGGAGGTCTAAAGGCATTAAGAAAAGGCTTCAGTTTCAAGTATGAGGATTTCAATCTGACAGGGCATCCGGCTGGCTGAAGAACTGTATGTGTTACAATGCCCATTCAGTCCTTAACTTCTGAACCAAATGGCACAGTGAGATACCAATCAATGCTAACTATAATTGTAAATTTGACACTGAGAGTCAAAAGCCTAATAAGTACATTTGATTATGATGGATTTAACCCTTGTCTTAAACATAAGCTAAGAGCATTTGCTAGACTTGCAGGATTTGCATCCTAGACTTGCATTCTATGTGACTGGGCCGCAGTCACCCAGTAATATACTGCACAGCCTAAGAACTACCAGTAGGATCAGAGATGGATGTATAATACATATGGATGTATGTATAACAGATACAAATGTCCTGCTGTATCTGCATGTAGGATGGACAGTACAGGATTTTGGTGCTGGTCATTTAAAGAGATAGGGACAGCAGAAGGGCAGTAATAACCATCTAAATACTGAAGGAAGTGACATCAACAGTAAATAAAACTACTGTGATGAAACATCCCAGCTAACAATCCTCCTAGTCACAGAACAGGCTGTAAGTAAATGCTGATTCTTTATATTCACTTATATATGTCAAAATACAGATTCAGAGAAGACACCATTTCCTTCTAGCAAGATCTCCAGGATTACAAAATAAAGAAATATTTCATTTGATCACACAGAGAAGAGTCCAGGAGTTAAGCAGAAAGAAGGTTCTGCACCTGAGGATCAGGCAAACAGTTAACACGGCCTGTGGTTTCCTAAGCAGGCAACTTTCCGCAAGTGTAAAGATGACTTTAAAAAAATCTTCTATTATTTCAGCACTTCAAAAAAAACCTTTCATTTATTCTTGTATTATAATAATAAAAGTTCACCAAAATTAAGAAAATTTTGAACAGTTTTTGTAGCATATATTAGTTTTCTGAATATTTAAACACAAAACTCCTCATAAGATCAGATTAGTCCTTAAGAAAGAGTTGCCCATGAGAACACACTTTGCACATATTTTAAAAAGAGGTAGAGTTATGGTCAAGTCTCCCTTGAAAAGGTATTTTATTACTCCTAATGTGTCAATGCTTGATTTTTCTATATAAAAACCTCACTTTTTATATATAAGCACTGTCATTTATCCAACTTCTTGTGTTGTATTTTCATTTGAATGGTCCAGTAGAAGCAGATTCAAGCTCTATGAAAGTGTCACACCAAAATGAAAGACAAACTAGGCCCTCATTTCCTTGTCTTCTACCCTTTCTATCATCCACTACTATTCAACCCATTGTGTGCTCCCTATCTCCTTTTCCACCCTCTTTACCGTGGGCTTCAACACTAACGCCCTCCTGCCTCTACTTCACTATAAACTGGGACCAACCCCACCCATCATCCATGCACTTTATCCACCCCACTAAACTCTGCCTTGTAAGGCAGAGAAGCAAGAGCAAATAACAAATGTTCACGTTGCAGCACAGAACAGACCAGGGAACCAGGAGCTGTGACAAAACACAGCAGCAAGCTACAGTGATTGACTAATGATGCTACTAATTAACCAACTGATTGGTAGCACAGGGCTTCAGGTCACTGGCAATTACTCTTTGAAAGTAACCATTTCTTACCAGATGAAGGATATGTCTGACTGCTTGTGCCAAGCTAGTATGAATCAAATGCTACTGTGAAATCTGTGTTCCACAGTTTAAAAAAAATCTGTTGTAAATACATGAGAACTTGTTTTACAGGATTATCAAGGAAGTAAAGGAAAAGAAAATCTCCTCATTAACATGAAGGCTCAAACAAAACAGGACAGAAAAAGTCTGAGTGATTCAACAAACCAAACATCAAACCACTTTGAGGTAGGATATTGGCTACTGCAAAATTGCGCACTAGAGTAGTTCTCACTGTACATATTTTTTAACTGCAATGTATTCTTTCAGATTACTTGTTACCTACCTAGAACATTAAATTTTGCAAAGAAAGATGGAGACTTCAGATTAAGCAGGGGCAGAAGAGCAGCAATCAGGTAAAATGGTACTGTTTGTGACTTGTCCCACCACTCCTCAAAGAGCTCAAAACTGGTACTGTTGCCAGAAAAGAGCGTCACACTCCCATTCCCAGGTGGATAATCTTTAGCAGCACCCGGACAAATAACTGGAACAAAGGAAAACAAAAATATCCACTGATGAAAAAAGAGGTTATAGGTTATTTGCACATAATCTTCACAACCAAGAGCCCATAATTTCCGGAAAGCGTCTTAGCAGTGCGGAGTAAGTCCACTCAGAAGTGATGTTTGACAATTCAGTTCCTACTTTTTTTTTTAAATTATTTTTTCTTTATCAGGGGCGTAGTGCTAACCTTTCACTGCTTGGCTACACCACCAGGGTCCTTGCATAGCAAGCTGACAAAAGCTCATGTGCTTATGCAATTGAACACGGGTGATACACTCATTCTGTTCTAATGGGAGCTACTGCACAGGGTAAGCCTTAGAAGCACCTACCTACAACCACGTTCACCTTTTGCAACCCAGGCATAGCAGTGCATGGCAGCATCTGGATGCTTATTTAGCATCACAATTTGCCTCCGCACGCATATTTCAGATAACACAAAGCAATTCAGGGACCTCTGCATGCAGAAGAGCCTGTATCAGTGTGTGTTGTTCTGGGAACACAAGCTGAGGATGACAAGAAAGCTGCTGTAATCAATAGCAGGCATAAAAACATGAACTGAAGTGAAACACCCTGTCATCTTGGGGCCTTGCCATATACAAGCAATTCAATGAAACAATCCAGTAGAAGCAATTTAACATATAATAATAATGCTGCCAGAAGGGGATGCCCTGTCATGTGGTGGCTCAACAACAGTGGTTGACGTGGTGGCACCTGGACAAGTGACTGGAACCAGAAAACCCAAAAATCTCTTTTGATGAAAAGAGAATTTTGATGAAATTTGCTTTTTGCTAATATGAGCATTCATTTCTGAGAGATGCCTAAAAAACTTTATGTTGATATATGAACCTTCTTGTTTACACTGTCTTATAGTTCTCTTTTTTTTTTTTTTTTTTGAATCTTAGCCCCTATTTCATAGCCTCCCTCCGCCAACCAGTTTCATGCCTATTCTGCTGCAAAGGAAAAGGTGCAGAAAATGTCCTATCAAATGTTACATACTGATCATCATGGTACTTAGATTTTGCAACTGCTTTCTCTCCATTGCTTATAAAAGGATTGTTCCACAAATTTATCAAAACACTTTCATTCATGTTGATCTCTTTATTAGCCCTGGATGCCTTGGCAAGAGCTACTCAAACAACTATCAATCCTTAATTTTACGCAGTAGCTGAATTCAGTCTTCCAGTCACTGGAAGATGCTATGGAATATGTGTTTCTACTTGATCTCTCTGTTCTATCCCCTGCTGCTTGCGAATGGAATAGAAGCAAGGAGGAAGAACATAGCAGCAGCTATTGGTGCCTAGCTGGTAAGGACCACAGGACAAACAACACTCAGAATGAGCTCAAATGCAAATAAATTAATTTTCAAATTTTTCTTAACTTTTTTCCTTACTCTAAAGAGCTGCTCTCCTGACACAGTCCTGCAGCACTAACACACAGCTGTCTGACTGGCTTGGAAACGTTTCTCCATTCCCATATGTACCTGGGACAGGGATAATTTCCTGCTCCATAACACAGGGCTTCCAGGTGCTATGCAAAGCCACAAGATCAGCCACTGACTGGGTCTGAGCTCCTGCCTTCATTGTACATTATTTGTCTTCTTAAAATTTCTCAGCAGACCTGTCTCCATACTCAGCTGCAGCATTTTGCACTAGTCATGAAAATGCCGGCTGCTCCACAAAAGCATGTGGACACTTGTTCTGCCTGACACAGGTTCTTTTCGTGTCCAGCATCATTAAAGTTGTGATTACAGCACTTTTAATAAGCACATTGTAGAGCTGTGAGGAGCACAGATGTCCCAGCCAAGCTTTTCAAAAGCAAGCACATCAGACATGCCATAGTTACAGAGTGCCAAACTGAAATTCCTTAAGGGGATTACTCATTGTACAACTACTGTTAGAGATTTAACACACATAATTTCAAGGAGTATCTAGCTGGGTACACAAATGTATAATTCACTTTTTAAGCCCTGCATCCCTTTTTCTTTATTTATTAGGCCTGCCATACAATTATGTAGTTATATGTGGAAATAGAAATACTACAGCTTTAAAAATAGGTAGCTAGACCTTAAAAATACATTTTATAACTGAAATGGAGATAAAAATTAAGTATGAAACCATGTTAATTTGTCTTTAAGCAAATAGGGAACCTCTTCCTAACAAACAGGGAACCTTCTTTCTTACCTTTGTTACTGCCATTAGTGCCAGGAATAATTTCTGTTACATTAATATTATGAACAAAGTCTGAAAAAGAGAAAAAAAAATCCTATGACAGATATTTTGCACTTGTTATTAGATGTAAACTGTTGACTTAACAAAAACATGTTAAGGAAACATTTTGGAATATGACAGAGACCTAAAACAGAAGCTTGCATTGCACTTCTTGCTCCAAAGTAGATATTTTTTAACTTTCATCTTAAAAGTCCAGAATATTTAACTAGGATTCTGAAAAAAAATTCTAAAGCTCCCTTCAGAACTGCTTGTGTCAGTTTTCACATATCAGAGCTTCTTCTGACAGTGTTTTTGAGACAGTTCTAACACAGCATTTTTGGAAACACTACCTACAGTCACCCCTGGCACTACCTTGTTTCAAGTGCACTCTTGTTACTGCTCTGCCCCAGCAGTATTTTTGAGTTACCCACCTTTGCCAGTTCCAGATTTCTAGACGGTAGTCTCCTTCATGGCTATCTGAAGTTTAAATCAATCAGCTGATTCCTACTATTTTTATGGTCCTACTGTTGCTCCTTGTGTAGAATCTAACCAAAGATGGCAGCCAGTCCTGCAGAAGACACTTAAGCAGCACCAGGCTGGTAGGCAGTACATTAAGTGTAACACAAGAGAGATTCTGTCCCAGGGGTCTGAATCCTTTGGAAGACTACAGCTACAAAAAAGCAGACTCACTGTATGGATCCCCAAAGCAAAGGACTACGCACTTAGAGCTGTGCTCCTGAAGCTCCCTTAAAACCCTGGTCTATGATCTCCTGAATACACACACACACACACACATGCAATAAAACAAGAAGTAGAACAAAAACATAGGGCACTGTTTTTTGTTTTTTTTTTTAAAAAAAGGAAGAATCATAATGGCTGAGAAAGACTTCAAGATCGAGTCCAGCCATAAGCCCTCCAACAGCACGAAGGTATCACATTTCACTTAGAGTCGCTGCCTTCTGCAAAGGCTGCTACCTCCTAGGACATCCCCCCTCAGGGAAATGATTTGTTCCTACCCAAATCATGCAAATTGAAGAAGAAAAAAAAGCCACCTGAATGCCCGAAACGGGAATTAAATACAGTAGCGTCCTAATGATAACCTATAAACACATGGCTGGAAGATACCAGTTGGTCAGACCCACATTTTATTCCCTTTAGAACTTAAACAGTCACAATGAACGTTAGGAAAAAAAAAAACCAAAGAAACCTACTGAAGCTACCACAAAGCAAATAACTTGAATAAGAACCTGCCTAAAATATCGGTAAGTGATAAATAACACAGTAAGGACATAGAGAAGTAGGGTTTTTTTTCCCTAGTAAATGAACTCTTTTGAACATTTTTAAGTCTGCTTATGAAAAACACAAATAATTTGGTTTAGAATAATTTAGAATATGCACATACTGTAAAACAACAACAAAATCTTTAGATGAAATGCCTTATGAATGTAAGATTTAGATCAGCCGTAAAATAGCCAGTAATTAACCAATAACGTAACCTAAGTGTGTCCTTCAGGGACAGTGGGAACACTAATTAAAACTTAAGATGTTTAAGTATCTGTGCTGCTATTTGCTTCAAAATCAAGAGAGATCTGTTAATTACTGTGAAAACCAAAACTCTCAAGTCTTAGCTGTGCTATTCAATGAATCAGTCAGATTTCCAAAGCTCTCAATTCCATCCTTTATTCCTACAGCTCTCCACATCTAATTGATTGTATCCACAAAGCAGGGGCATGTATGAGGGTGCAACTGCCCAACAGGTTTTCTATAGTAGCAACAGCATGTCGAGAACTGTTCTTTCCCTGCCTTATACAGCTCAGCATTACTTCAGGGATGCCTACATAAACTGGCTGTGCAGTAGCAGTGTAACTTGCAAAAATCTGAGGTAAAATGGATGAGGTAAGCTTGGATCATTTTAACAGCCTGGTTTGCCATATAGTTGTACAAATAATTATACCAGTCCAAACAAGGGGTGAAGTAAAAATAAAAAATGTGAACAAACAACTAGACTTAGGCTGTGCTTTTTTCAAGCTCCTCCCCACCCCAAAGAAAGCACACTGCTACAACTACACCAAAGAGCCTGACTACTCACATGCAAGTCATAAGATTTGTCTCTCTTTAGAACTTTTGTCTCTCATTAGAACTACACTTTGAAGGACTACACTTTTAAAGGACTATCTTTGGAAACATGCATCACTGAGTGCCCACAGCTCACACAAAGTTAGCTTATTCTGATTCAATCTTTACAAAGTAGTGGAAACTTAAGGCTAATACACTGGAAAATTCTTTATTATTGTTAAGCAAAGTCTTGATCTTTAAACAATGTAGCTGTAAATCTTAACAAAATACTAATACTTACTGTATATAAATTTTCCTGTGTTGAACAGAAAGTTAGACATCAGAACCCAGTAAACTACCATGGCTCCAACAAGTGACACCATAGAAAACAAGAGGCTTGACCATTGACCAAAGGATCCAAAATAATACTTGCAAACATCAGGAAATTCCCAGTGTGAAGTATCTATTAAAGCTGAAGAAAATATGAAAAAAGATATTTAAGTAAAAAGTAAACATTTCTAAACAAAAAAATCCATTAAAGATTTAGATATCACAACTCTTCAAAACAGGATTTTTTTTTTTTGTATGAGAACATTCTGACACAAACTCACAGGGCTTCCTCATGCTAGGAAAACGCACTATCTTTAAAGGATAATGCTTGTCAGGAAACACTGCTCTGTTCCATTATTGTTGGATGCTGCAAATTGACTTTTGAACAATGAAAGTACATTTAAAGTAGTATTACTGTGAGCAAGGCAACTTCCCATAAATTGCATCCATTGCCAAATGCATAGTACACAGATCAAGTCAGTTGCACACATTCTAGAGACAGCACTATTGCAGCTTTAAGACACCTAAATAATCTTGTTCCTTTTATACAGAAAGAAATTTGGACATTTTCATCTTCGCTATACACAAACCTTAGAGTAGTACAGACCACAGAGGTGGATGCAGCTATAGTGTATGCTCTCCTACCAAAGGAGGTGCTCAGAAATGCACACAGGGAACAGGACCATGCTTATGAAAAGGCAATGGGAACTCATAATTCTAAACCTCTAAGCACTTTGGAAATGAGCATCTTAAAAACAGAAGAAAAGTCCATCAAGAGAAGACATGACATTTAATTTACAAAGTTTAGATCCGCACTCCAAAAGGAGTGACATTCAAGGAACAGCTTTTACCCTTATTAGAGGGCCAGATAAGTAGAAAGACAAACAAAGAATCTAATAGATCTCCAGATTTCTCACTTAGTGGAAATGTTTGCATTATGAAACTTTGGATTTCTTACGTATCATTTTCCGCGATTTCACAACTCTGTAACAGCAGTAAAGTGTCAAAATGCCCATCAGTAAGATGAGAATGATTCCAGAAGTAAAGCCAGCCTGTTAGAGGGAAAAATATAGTTTGTATCATTCATCAATAATACTGCAGATAAGAGCAAGCCAGAAAACATTTTCATAAGCACATTTTTTCCTAGTTTTACCTGCTTTATTCCCCATGGGATACTTAATATAGATGTACCCATCATTGTATTCCATATCATAAATCTATTAAGAAAAGAAAATAGGCAGTGAATGACTCAAGTAGCACTCCTATTTCATACCATCCTCTCACCTAAATTAAGCATGCAATACAGTGCATTCAGAATAATGCATTTTCTGGCTACTATATGTAAAGGTGCTTAACATACATTGTCACTATACTGGAGTTTTTACCATGGCCATCTGTGTAACTGTCAATTTTAAAAGCAGTTCCTAACGGACTGTACACATAGATTTCATCAGGTGCTGGAAGTACATGATCAGGAGCAATCTAAAAATAGACAAAAAAGAACAGAAAGAATTACTAGTAATGTCAGAATAACTATTGTCAAAATTACAGGAAGCCAGCTGCTGCCAAACACAAAATCTTCCCACACAAGCTGTATTTTTAAAGAAAAGATGTAGGACTGTATTACTTATCAACCCATCAAAGACAGTTCCCATGATTTTAAGCTAGGTAGCAGAAAATGAGATTTCCTTCTGCAAAGCATCTCTAACATACTATACACAGACACTGCAGGTTCAGTCATTTGCTCACAGACAACAGGAGTGAATCCGTGTGTTTGGACAGTCTGGACAACCGTTGTGAAATTCAAATTTTTTTATCTTTTCTTTGGACAGTGAAGATATTGCACAAGAAGTCAGTCAAGACTTCTGGTAACACAAAACCTCATTCTGGCCCTCAGGTACTAGATACTTACTTGAAAACCAGCTGTAGAGCAATTCTCCCCCTACATCTCTTTGTGTTTCTTTAATATATCTAAGCTGTGCAAGACGTGACGTGCTAGAAATCAGTTAGTTAATCTGGGCTTGTCTTTCCTTACCAGAGCCCTGTGTGCAGGAGAGGCAAGCCTGCTGTAGTAATGAATCCTCTTATTCATTGCTGAAGCTTCATCAGTGACTCTGTGTGTGTCGTCATCCACACTGACTATGTTCGTAGGCTCTACATGGAATGGTCTAAATAAGAGAAATTAAAGAAAAACATCAAAAATCTGAGAACACTAGAGCTAACATACAATTCAGGGAATGCTTAAGCAATATTCAGGATGAATCTGTCAACTCACTAACACAAAGCAAATGCAAAAATATCACTGCCATGAGAGAAATTACTATCCATGAACGAACCACGTGTTTACATGGTCCTTATTAAAAGGACTTCTTATCCAGATTCTGCAAGGCAACTTGACATCAAAATTCAGACCCAATATCCACTCTACCAATTCTCAACTGTGAGTCACACCAAAACTATGTGTTAATAAGCTTGGCCAAGCTTATTAGTGTTCAGACCTGGTGTTGCCAGAGCTAGTGATGAGGAACAGAGGCAGAAACAAAAGGCATGAGAATGAAGCAGCAGAAATACCACAGAAGGACAAGAAGAACGAGGGGTGGAAATGAGGACTCACTGTAGAACGGTTGGGAAACGCTGGTACAGCTAAAAATCACTGTATCAAATTGGGAGAGCACCAAGCCAAAATGGTCCTTGCTTTTTCTATATTTATGCCAGTGTAAACAAGAAGAGAATTTGGCATGGATTGCTGAACAAACATGCCCATTTTTAGTCCCCATGATTTCCTCAAAAATTCAGTTCAAATTCAATTAGATTAATCACAGATAACATTGGTCAGAAAAATCTCTCATTCGAGATGTACAGAATTAGTTGGTCTCAATCCATTCTTCCCTACTTGAAAAGCAGACTGCAGGCAGGGAGGGTCGTAACCACTGCAGGAGACTGCATCTCCACAGCCTCTTTTCTCTGTGTACACACACAGAGCAAGCAGAGGGAAAGCAGCCCTTGTCTGCGCATTGCTCCTTAAATTGAAGAGCAACATAAATTGAGCTTCATGCAGGAGGCACTACCAGAGATATGTAAGCCCAGTTAAAATATCGCAATTCATATTTTTAAGCGTATATTGAGCTTCATGCAGGAGGTACTACCAGAGATATGTAAGCCCAGTTAAAATATTTCAATTCATATTTGTAAGCATATAGAAGCATAGTTATATTTTTAAGCATACATAAGCATATTTTAAGCATATATTTTACTTGTGCATAGGCATACTGCACTGAGACATTAATTCCAGCCTTTGAGAGGCTAATTACCCCCAAACACAAAGGATACTGATGACCTGTAATGCCTTGATATTCTTATTTTTCACCAGTGCTTTTAATTCCTAAAGCAATCCCAAGAGTATTCTGACCTTCTTATTTGAGGTAGATGTTTAAATCACTTGAGAACAAGAAGAATCCACAAACTAAAACCCACAACATACTGCAATCAACAGCAGAAACTAAGGCTGCAATTAATCCAGTCTGGTTTTCCTGCAGTTAAGTGCAAATCCTCTTTGAACTGACTGTTTTTCAATCCCCATTTCTGCCTGGGACTACAAAGGAAGTCGGCCAACCCCTCCTGCCACAGCTTTCAAAACCAGGACTATCTCTTCCTAGATCTAGGATACTATTTTCTCCTGGTAAAGGTCTCATTCTCCTTCTCAGTGAATCATTAAATGGTGGGGTCAAAGTGCAAATGCTTATCTGGAGGTAAGCAGAGGAATAAAGCTCAGAAGCTCTTTGTGGCATCCATTCAAGACAGGAAGCTGCATCCTCAAGCCTTTAGAATCAGGGGCTCATTTCTGTGTGCTTAACAGGTGTGCAACTAACTTAAATTGACAATAAAAATAACTTGCTTCTGCACAAGCTGGGGTAATTAATTCTTTCTGTCATCTCAGGCTTCAGTAATTCTTAAATCTTTCATCATTAGAAAAAAAATATATTTTTCAGTTATTTCCCATCCACTAGGGAGAAAACGAATATATTTTAATTAAAAAAAATCCAAACAGATGCTTTTCTTCATATATCAATGAAAAGGAAGAGGAAATGTGGATTTTATGTGACCACCTCTGAAGCATTCCTATATATAATTAGAAGAGACATCAACTAAATGAGTGCTAAAACTATTGTTTCAAATTTAATTCTACAGCACAGCAGCTTATTCCACTCATAAGGAACAGGCAGAAATACTTACAGACTCTTAGCTCCAAGGAAATTTTACTTGTTTTATTTCAAAATAGCCCTTTTGGGGCTGTTTCAATCATACTGGACACTGAAACTGGACTGCTGAAAGACATTTCGCTAAAAGAGCTGTAAAATCAAGATTAAAGTGATACAGGGAAACTGTAACATGTCTGAACGGTGCCTATTAGTGGGCTTTCTGCTGTCTTTTTTTTTTTTTAATCACTGTAATCTCCGGCATATCACATTATATTTAGAACATTAAAAGTGTTTGCTATTTATACATCAGCTGCATTTATACACTGTATCAGCAGTGTAAAGTGCTTCATGAGGACTGCCTCTCCTCATCTTGAGATCGCACTAACAGTAAAGGCCCTAAATCCTCCAGCGCTGGTGTGTGAAACTTATACTTCGTGAATAAAAAGTGTGTATTTTTTAAAAAAAGTTATTTTGCTTCAAAAATACAAAAACTCTCTCAAGAACTTCCTTTGGAAATGGTATTCAAGAACTGTTGACATGATGTTAACACTTTTCTAGATGGTGAGTGGAAAATAGTTTTTTAAAGCAATGGATAGACCTAGTGAACATCAAATGTGAATTTAGCATCTTATTTTACAGGAAAAGCAGTGCTGTTAATCCAAGTCCAAAGAAATATAATCTTCTGAATACAAAAATTGATGTGTAGCAAAAAATACAAATATCGATCTGTACCTGGAAATTTTTAGAGAAAAAAAAATGTTTTCCTCAGTAGCATGAACATAGTCTGACCTGAACAAGGGAATTAATGCTCCAGTAGAAAACATAAAGGTATGATTCAGAGTCTTGCCTATGAGTGAAGGCAAACAAACAATTACAGAAATCAAAAAACAAGGAAGAAGTAGCCCCAAAGGGATTCTATTTATGTGTTTATCTGTTGTTTCCTGCCTGAGGAGCTCCCATTTAATGCTAATAGTGCTTGGGTTGCTTCCCTCCTTGCTCCCCAGAAGCAAAGAGTAATTACAGAGGCAGGGCAGGAATTTGTTTTTCCAGATCATCACTGCACCTACAGTATTACTGAACAAGCAATTGTGCTTAAATAGATCTCCTCCTTGGGTTTCTGATCGCTAGAGATGCTGTTGAAAGCACCAGCCTGGCTCAGAAGTTACAGGGTGGGATGCAAGCGGCCCCAATCACCTCCAAGATAGGGTAGCACCTGTCTAGGATGAAGGGCACTTTGTGGTCTCCCTGCTGCACTCAGCTCAGAGAGTGGCTGTAGTGTAGACGAGTCTGTCCGTTGCAGCAGCCCTCAGCGATTACCTTGAGATGCAATTCAAACTGCAGCCGGGCAGTTTGAATAGAGCCTTTCAGCTCTATTTCCTGAAACTGTCTCTAGAGATCTCAAGTCTAACTCGGTCCACGCAAGGATCAGCAGCTTCACAGGAAACTCCTTTTCACACTGGCAATCACATGAGAAACTCACAAGGCAAGGAAAAGATGAACAGGGTGAGTGACAGTGCAATCTGAGGAAAGGGAGAGTTTGTATGGCTGAAGAGTGACAATATTAATGCAGAACCATGCAGACCACACCTGTGCACTGAGAGAGAATTGCTAAATCTAGACAAAGAAACAGAGTTATGATTTATATTTCAACTGCTAATGTGCATAACAATGCTCTTTTACCAGAGCAAGCACACCACTAAAACACTGGTATCTTCCACAACACTGAGGGTTCGGGCAAGGTGCAAGAGGTTCTCTGCTGCTCTCCCACAGACGAGTGCAGAAGAGAAAAAGGGAGGCCAGGGCTTCACTGGCAAAAGGAGGCCAGGGCTTCTGGCAATCAGGAATTCAGGTGATGGCTTTTGCAAGAAAACCAAATGAAAAAACCCAAAAGGTACTAATAATTAAAGGTGCCTATAGTGCACCCCATAAAATTCTAGTCCTGGATTTGTAAGACTGGGAAAGGACACAATAACAAAATTTGTTTGGCAGGCTACAGGTCATCTAGCAACTGTCAGCAGTCATAAGGATTTCATTTGCACTACTGCAGTTGCAGGAAGAACATTCAAAGATTAAAATTTATTAATCAGCTCAACTGGCCTATAGTATCAACCTGCTATATTATCTCAGATCACTTGGAATCTATATTTTTCCACTTAATATGAATATAAAGATGACGATAAAACTAAAAGAGATATAAAACAGTTAGTTAAAATTAAAAATGTTGTTTCAATTTATCTATCTTTGTGTATTCAAAATATCAGAATTTTCTAATCTTTATTATCACATGCTATAATGTGGTTCAGTAAATGTCAAAAATTATCTTGCAAAACACTGGAAAACTATAGCAAATACTTATTTCAAACAATTTTTCAAAGTAAACGATTTTGCTTTCCCAGAATCTTTATGAAATTATTTTTAAATAGCAAACAACTCATCTGGACATCTACTCAGAAGTACTATTGAGAATACTTCTGTTCCTTTCATTTTAGTGTGTTCTTTTAGCTCTAGATGATGGTATTAGACTTCAAATTATATAAACATTTCATATTTGAATAGATACCAATTAAAATAAACTCTTCATAGGAAGAAGGATCTTCAGTATCTTCCCAGGCTACTTAAGACAATTTCTCCCCTCCCAAAAGAACATGAAAATCAACTTCAGTTTATCACAGATTTCTGAGAAGTAACTGATTCATATGAAAAGATTAAGTACCATATAGAAATAAAGCTAGTAAATTCCCCTCTTTCTGCTTTTAAACGGTTACCAACCTCTTACAGAACTATTGCATATAGCACAGAAGAAATTGATTACGGAGTAGAATTAATTTTTTTTTATCATTGAAACTAAAGTACCATAACCAGAGAATATATTTCATAATCAAGTACTGCTTATCTGGACAGAGGAGAATGTTAGAGGGCTTAGCTGGAAGAAACCAGGAAAAAAAAAAATTTGCTTTTCTGCTTCCTAAGATTTCCAAATTTACATAAACATCATTTACATAAGCTTACACTGTATCCTGTGTCTTTACTCCCTTATCTACACATTTGCACCTTTTCCATAGCTGTAATTCCATTACCATTATAAACATTTGAGCAGGAGCAGGCAAGTATTTTAAAATACCTCATGGCAGTGGAACCAAAACAACTCTCCAGAACGTAAGGCTAAGTCCTCTCTGTTGCTTACAGGATACATCTTCTGGTTTAACAAATAAGGAATTGCAATCCTGATGTTATCCCATATTCAGCACTACTCTTTCCTCCTTTGGTGCCACAGGCATGGCATTCCATGTTGTCCTACACAAATCTTATGGCCTAATTAGTCATGCCTAAGTAGGAAGCAGAAGTAAGCAAAAAAAAAAAGGGCATGCAGAAATGAAGAGGAAAAACTACACACTAAAAAGTCCACATGGGTTTAGAGAAGTAACTGCAACTTCCTTAAGAGGCTGGATAGTTGAGTTGAACTGAATGGAGAAACTGCGGCTATTGTCCGGGTCAGTCCCTACCATCATAAGCTCTTTATTAAGACAACTTAAAAAATAAAAGGGAGCCTCTTTGGAATGAAAAAGACTTTCCTGACTACCATCTATAGGTATGGATATCTTTCATTTCACCTACTTATCTCTCCTATATTGTGTAAGAACATTAAGTGGACTTCAAGGAGAACAGGGGAAAAAAGGAGACAGCTTGTCCTCCTCTAGTACGGGGCATTTTCAAGTTTTTTCCTATGTAAGACAACACAAGACACCTTTCTTTTCTGTAGAGGCTCCAGCATTCTTGAAAACAATCAGAGTATCTGTTGACACTAAGATTTAAAGAGCAGGAAGAAGCAAAAAGAAACTACTGAAAAAAACCCAAAAAACCCTTTCTTCTCTTGAATACAATAAGCCTCAATAAACCAAAGCAGCAATGACATTCTTGCTTACGATCTCCTACAAAATGGGCAAAACACACCTAATGTACTGAGGTAACTGCTGTCTTTGAGCACTGTGAAGATTAAAAACATCCATTCTATAAGGATTAGAAGACAGCCTATATACTCCCCAAATTTGCAGAATATAAGACAAAAAATTAGACAACTCTAAAATACAATTAGCTTGTTGTTCCTATATAAACACCAAGATCTTTCAAAAATTCTAACTCTTTCAAGCTGTTAAGAAAAGCAAATAACTATGGAAGACCCACCAAATCTAAAAAGTGAAACAAAAGAAAGAAACACCACCAACAAACACAAACACAGTTGATAAAGAAGTCACACAAAACACTTCAATAGTAAAGCGAAATAAGGATGCTGTGATCATGGTTTCTAAGAGCAGGTTAAAAAGGGAGCAAATTAAGAAAAGCATTTTATCTAATACTGCACTTGTACTATTCTGGTAGTTTTATACAAGATAATCTATGAGTTGTAACTCCCTATAGTACTGGCAAACAAGCCCTCCCATATGTTCTAAGCCTACAAAGACTTGGGAATAGTACTTCTAAGGCCACACCTGAGCAGATCCTCATGGCCTGTTCTCTATTCCTACTTCTGAAGATTATGCTACTTCCTCCTAATACACAGAGATGGAGTTAAGCCCTGCTTGGCACAAGCCTATGATTCCCATGCCTTATGTCCTTCATCTTTGTGCCTCTGAACACTTGGAAAAGCACAAACTAGGTACTTCCTTCACTCTCATGAAGGTGAGAACTTCTCACGGCGCTCATGCATTACCATATACCTGATAGCCACCCTTCCAGAACCTAATGCATGCAGCCCTTGGCACATGTAGCTCCCCAAAACCACATAAATTAACACGTCTATAATGCCAGGAAAGTCACTGAGGGGTTCAGACACTCTTCAGGGACAAGTTAAAACAAAACAAGAATTCCTTTTGTATCTTTCCTTTTCCATCTCAAAGTACCCTGTATTTTTTGCTCTTTGCAAACACAAATCTTTGCAGGCCTAGACCCAAACTGCATTTTCCTCCCAGGGCCAACCCAGATCCTTGTCTTCTCTCCCTCCCTCCTCTTTGTTTTGCTCTCAGACAGGTGACAAACTGTTCAGCCTCTGTTTATCCTGGAAGAAACCTCTCAAGACTGGCTAAAGCAGCAGGCTGACACAGCAGAAAAAAACTCTCCGTTCTGCCAAAGGGGCTATCAGCTAAAGGATTTGATATGCAGCATTGCCATCTGCAGCTCATTTCGGAAAACTGCACCGCTGAAACATGATGCTGGATAGAAAAGGGAAAACAAGCAGCATGAAAAGTTCCAAGAGCCAACAAGAGTCTGTTCCTTCATCTAACAGAGCAGAGCTGGTGACTTCAGCTAAGATGAAGAGAGAAGTTCTCTTTGATGTGAGATTTTGTTCCTGGACCAGCAACTGCTCACAGACATCCCACTTACAGTAGCAGAGGAAGTCCTGTGCAGAGCTCCTTTGGGAAATAGAGCCGATTAATCTCAAATAAAAATATAATACTACAGTTTGCCTAAATACATATTATTTTTGCAGGCATGGCTGTCATTTTTCATGCTTGCTCCAATTCAAAGAATTGTCTCAAAGGCAATGAAGGTCACTGTATTTTCTTAGTATTAGCAAAAAAAAAAAGGATTTTTCCAGTATCACCTGCAGCAAGCACAAATGGCCAATTGTCTACATAGCTTTCCTTACAGACAAGACCTCAGTTTGTTGTGCTAAATTAAAAAATATCATACTTCAGTATGTATCTGTTATATTTTCTTGGTCTTTGAAAAACATTTTAAAGGGCACATGCTGAATTCTTATAAAAGCACTGTCCCCCAAAGAGATATCAACAGAAAAATCTCTTCCTTAAAAACAAAAATCAATAAAGACATCTGTTCTTCTGGTGCTAACAAATAACATCACATAAACATAAAGCAGGAATTGTTTGTATCCAGATACTTCTCTATGTTCCAACTTCTATCTATCTTTATAGGATTCTGTCTGCTCCAAAAACTGCATGCTCAGCCTTCCTCATACCTTTTGCATTTAAAATCTTCCGGATTAAACTGTATATTCATGATTCCATAATTGCTTTCATCACCTCCCACAGGAATCAAAAGGGGTTTGGTATCTTCTTCCATACTTGAAGAATATGCTTCTTTCAGAGTCTGACAGTTTTTTTGACCTAAAGAAAGAAAATATAATTAGATAATTAGAGTTAAGTAAGACCATGTATCCACTGTCAACTTTGCAGAGGCAGAAACCCACAGCTCTACAAGCCCCTGGAGTAAAAGCACCCACAAAAAACACTTCAACTTGCCATTCTCATTCCACAATGTACACGTGGGTGAGGCGTAACAGTGATAATATTTTTATGACATCCTGTCCATTTAAGTGGACACTGCACTACTAGGTTCTCTATTTCTTTTCAATACTGCAACAGTCATTATAAGTCTAAGGACTATGATGGATGCTGTAGTTTATATTGGAACCTGACAGGTTTGCAACAAAGGAGGCTGAGAAACTGAATTTTCTCTGAGCTATGACAGATGAGAATCAAGTCCATCATGTGCAAATTAATATTAAGTATACTCATATACAGGTCTTGTCTTAATGGCTTTCACAGCATTTGCAATCCTTACTGCACCAGTGCAAGACCACAGATTTTTAAAAGAGGCATTTCCAGTTGTTAATAGTGCTACTGAGAAGCTTGCCACAGTTATTAATGGTGAACACTTCACTCAATTAATTCAAACATTGCAAAAAATATGTATGAAGTTTTCTGGTATATTTCCCACAACACGGATAAGACTATAGCAATCTAACGTGCTCAGTCTCCTCGAATGAAAGGCAAAGAGCTGTTTAATAACACACCGGTAATAATGTTTTATGTGCCTTCAGAGCAATCCTGGCAAAACACTAGGGAGCAACCTGCTTTTACATGAATGAGAGACAACTTCCACCCCCTGTATTGACTCCCTGTGCTCTCTATGCAGCTCAACAAATACAAGGGCTTTAACAGTTCTCAGTCCTGCTACCTCCCAAAGAATTCCCGAGCCTAGACTCCTTCAACCGAAAACAGGAGAAAGGTATCTACTTTTCAGGGGCAGTTTCCTGATGCCTTACTAAGTCAGTCAGCCTGACAGTTTAATGAGAAACAGAGCTGGCACAACATAATTAGAGGACGTTTCAGGCCTGGGGTGGGTGGGGATGGAGGAAGGCATAAAGAATGAGATCCCCATCAGCCTTCTGCATCCTTATGGGAAGATCCCAAAGGAACAATCCACAGATTACATTAACCTAAGCACTCTATCCTCCTCCGTGTTTCTAGCTACATGTTCCCACTTTTACTTCATCCCATTAGTTCATCTCACTAATGCCTCTGTCAAAACCCCAAGAATCTAAAGGAAAGGAAAAAGAGAGGGGAAAAGAAAAAAAAAAAAGGAAAGAAAAGGAGAGGACAGGAAGAGACGACTAAAAACTAGCAGCTTTCAACTCGGGTCTAACATTTGCTAGGGGAAAGGAGAAATAGCAACATACTGAAGGCACAAGGTGGGATCTACAGAAGCACTAAAACTGGCTCAGACCATGAGGGAACTGCATTTTGGAGCAGAGGTCCACAACAGGTACTGAGCACAGGTCAGAAACTCTGCTGTCAAGAAGGGACCCCAGGAGGTCACATAAATGCTGCAGAAAGAAAGAAATAGTCTTGTCTCTGCCAGCACAAGCACTTTGTGTGATCCCAGAACCAAACTGGATTGAGAGGACTGATTCAGATGAATAGTGACTATTTCTTCCCCTGCTTTAAACCTAGTCACCTCTGAGGCTGCCCGGTTGCATGTGGTGGTGTGCCTGTGCTGAGGGGGGCACAAGGTAGCAGTGAAGCCGCCTCTCCCGGCAGCACTGCCAGTGCCTGCCTGCTTCCAGCATCTCTGGCGCTGCAGCCCAAGGCACAAGGGACTGTAACCATGCTCTTAAGCTCCCAGATGCATCATTTTGTCTTGTTCTTTTCAGTTCTTTATTGAGGCATAATAAGCAATCAGTGACAATAAGTCAAGCAACCAAACAGCCTTCTTTTGCTCTTCCTTTGGCACTTTTCACACCCTCCAAAGCTTTTTTCAGCTCCTCTTCCTGGAGCATCCTGGTAGGTGGCAGGGTGAGGAGACAAGGAGGTTTCATGTATCTAAACTAATTTACTGCTTCCCTTCTTCTGCCATCCCAGCCTCTCATTAAAACATCAATTCAGACTCTGTACTCTAAAGCCCTTCCCTTACATATCCCCATTCTTGGCCCTCTGGCCTCTGACTCCCTGCTCTATATTCTCTTCTCTCAGCTCCTCTGCTGACTATTTTCTCATTCCTGCTTCTCATTTTCTATCTTCAGTCTGTCCTATACACTACCTGCCTTTCATAAGCAGTACTTACTAAGAGCTTCCTTAATCCACAGAAATATTTTATCCTTTTATGTTACCTGCTGGTCCTTTCCACGCATTTACAGCTCTCCCTTTATTCATCCCTTTACTATTAATCTCCCTTAATTTTCCCTATTTCTAGGTTGCATCTTTCCTACTGATTCTACAGTAGTTTCAATTCCTTCTATACACTCCACCATCACACTGTGGAGTTCACCTTAGGGCATGATTCTTTCCTCATCCAAAGACCTGACAGAAAACCATGGGCCCAAAAATTTTGCTCAGTTTCAACTACCCTCCTATGCCTCTGCCATTCCCATTATCCTTATAAAATACTTCTACTTCCCTCTCACCAAACCTGAAGACAACGGTATTTATTTCTGACCATCATCCTTTAGATTAAAACATAAAAATGCAGATGAAGATTAAAATCTCTAAGGAGACAGAACTGACACTAGCAATAAAATAAAATGTCAAACATTCAGAAATCTTTCGGTCACAGTTTTCCAGAATACTGAGGTACTTAAATCCCGTTCTTTCACAGGTCCAGTCTATGTTGCAAATCAAGCAGGCATTAAATGCTAATTTAGGCTTCTGATTTGAATCAATTCCCTTCTGAAAGACCGTTGTAAAGGATGTATTTATGCTTTACAATTCGATGTAACACATGGCAGCCAACACTGCTGGTTTGATTTCCTCTGCACTGTGCTTATGAAAAAAGAAATCAGAACATTTTGCAATATTCTGCAGAGAAAAGTACCTTCTCAAGATACAGACTCCATTAAGTCTGGCTTGATAGCAAGACTTGGGTGTGATGGAGTAGTTGCTCATTTGCCTCCTACGGTTCATTTAAAAGCTGCATTGGCAAAAAGAGTTTATTTCAAGTGCTTTTTTGGAGACAGCAGATATGTGAAGGTTGCAAACAGCAAATTAATGACTTTACAATAAGACACAGATACCACATATGCAAAGGCTATAGCTGGAACCAGAAGAGCTTAAAAGAAAATTGGAGGCAAAAGAGCAAAGTGAACAAAAAAGAGCCTAAATAATCTTCCTCTTCTCAAATTTCTAGCCCTTTTGGGCTCACTCAACATTTTTAGTGGAGCCAGCTACACTGTCTGGACTTACTGGCTGAAACTTTCCATTTTACAGGACTCTCTTTTCATCTGCTTGTTTTGCTTGTGTCCTAATTACCTGAAATTTTTAGACTGATCAAGGCCCACTTCATTCTGGAAAAAAAGTCAGGTTGAAAAATCATTTGAAAAACAGTCAATAACAGTTTGGATAAGAAAATGTTACACTTAGAATTTTAGCAGGAATGGGGCCTTTTTTAGGAATAATGGAGAAAACAACAAAAACTCAAGTCTTATGTTAGAACCTTTGCAAACACAGACCAGTATAAGGAATCTCCTTCTTGGAAGGATACAATGAACTGAGATTGCCGTAAGGCAGTAGAGTGGAGCAAAAATCAAAAAGTCACAAGAGGAAAAATACATCAGGGAGAAGAAAAGGTCAGGCAGTAGAAATGCAAGCGGCTATGGACAGACCAATGCTCTTAACTCCGTGAGAGTTTAAGCCAACCTGATTTGGAGAAGTTTCATTCTCCCTTACACTGGGCCTGCAGTCAGCCAAGCAAACTCAAAGCCCTTTCAGTCTCTGACAGTGCTTGTGTATAACACTAGTGACAGAATAGCAATGCATGGCTGTGAGGACAAGAATTTTAACCGCTATTTCAAATTTAAACTGCTACACAGCAGTTTAAACAGCTAAATAGCACTTGGAGGGGAGGGGTGCTAGAGGTGAAATTTGCTCTAGAAAAGACACCCACTCTAAGCTAAGAAGCCTCGGCACTAAAGGTTGTTACCAAGTAAACAAAACGAGGCAGGTCTTGAAAAAAGAACTTTGCCACTCTTTTTTTTTTTTTTTTTTTTGGTCTTGGTGCAGTGAACCAGTCTGAGAAATGGATCTGACAGGAGGGAAACAACCAACCAGCCCAGATATGAAGATAATTGTTTTTAAACTGGCTGGATTCTTCGAGTTGCAGTTGTGCAGTACCCACAACTCCACTGCTTAGTTGAAGCTGAAGCAGCACACATATGCTTTGTGGGGGAAGGGACAGCAGTGCTGAACAGTGTAAGTAAAACCACAGCCTGGAGCCCTGTCTCTAGCAGTACAGTTCCCCTTTTTTTTTCCCTCCTGCACAGGAACTAATTTGCTTTGCACTGCAAAATGAACCAGTATTGTGCTGTGCACTTCTCAATGATGCTAAATATTTTGAGAGATACTGCTTTGGTTTCTAGGCATTCAGAATCAACAGATTTTTTTTTTCCTACATGTTTCCATGTTTTTTTTCTTTTTTTTTCCCTTCCCCAAATGGGCTTGAGGAAGGAAAGTCTGGGTTTCTGCTCATGGAACTACTAGCCTGTCATATAACAGGTTAGCCTTCCAATGATCTAAGTCTAGCAGGATATGCTCTACCATCATAGCTCCTATGGAAGTCAGCATTAGGTGCCATTGAAAACACTTACCTGCCTTTCATGGCCCATATCTAGCAAAATTAAGACAAAACAATGGCATTCTGCAACAGTTATTAAAAAAATAAATGTATTCTCATACACTTTAGTATCAAGAAAATCTTGCAGCAATGCCGACACTAGCATCTTTTAAAGCACATCCAGCGGTCTCTCTCTCACATCAGGAGCGGCTGCATTTAAAATAGTCTTGTACCTATCCCAAATCTTTCCAAACTGTTATCAGGCTAAAACAATAACATTGTTAATACCTAACGACCTACATATTCAAACATTCAGCATTAATTTCAAAATATATTCAAATGGTGAAGAGCCTGAGTAAACTCTGAATCCTATTATTCCTTTTCTTTTCAGGGTATCGCTTCATTGGACACTAAGTGAAGCTGCTGTTTTAGAATATTCTCTCTATTTATAATTCTCCCACAAGCATTTGAAACAGTACATCACAAAAAGAGCAAACTGCAGTATGGTACATGTGTGGGAAGAAGGATCTGAATTTATTAATCCAAGTTTTCTGTTGCTGGTGATATAGTGTGAAACTATACCTAGAGGTAGGCAAGGTGCTGTTTCCCAAGCTCCTCTCTGGGCTGCAAACTATATGACTTTCAGGTGGTATTCAAAACAGGGCTGACTCATTAAATCTCAACAACTTGTCCCACAGAGTTCCTGCTTTCTCTGCCATTGGGTTCTCTCTCGCCTAGATACAAAGCCTGGAAGGGTTCAAGGACTGAAGCCTAGGACTAGGTGATGAATTTAAGTAAAGCAGTAATGTGATTTGGTCTTATTCGTGCTGGATGACAGAATCGTATTAGAGTTTGCTTATACTGTGAATTGAATAATTTTACTATCTGGCTTAGCTATAGCTATGTACATATCAATTTTTACAGACAAAATGTGCATCTTTACAGATTAATAAGACAGACTTAAGCTTCAACCATGCAAGAGGGTGACCAAACAGGTTTATCGCATAGTAGGAGCGAAACTGTTTTCAGCTAGTCAGCATTCTAATGAGTCTACAAGCACAGATTTCACTTTGCTGGTTTGTAGAAATGCTGTTTAATCAGAAAATTTTAACAGGAACACAGGGAAGGGAGAACAACCACCATAAATTCTAGTGAATGACCACACATACCAGTGCAACTTGAAATTACACTGAAAATGAGCACCTGAAGCTCTGAGAATGTATACTACAATTTTAAGTTGCTAGAGTTAAAGCACAGAGGCTGACAGCGATTTTGTAACAAATTCTTAGTGCAGGAGACAATCACCCTTTACAGGCAAAACCAGAACACTCACTTTGAAAGACATATCAAAATAAATGATCAAAGAACCAAGGTCAATTATAACTTGATATTTTTCAATTTATATCTGTTTAATTACAACTACAAGCTTTTTTTTTGTATTTCTACATGGTTCTCCATGGCCAGCTTCTAGTCAATTAGATTACACACACACAGATACAACAAGTTAAACTGCAGACATCTACTTCTAAAACCACACGTCATGCCCACAGTTGGCTAATGAAAATGTTCAGTCAGATTCAGCAAAATGACAAAAACAATTGCAACCCAGTGTGACCTGGTCTTCTCTTAAATTCTAAACAGACAGATAAAGCACAAATCTTAAGTGCAGAAAAAGTCATGGGAAGTAAGTAGGCTCTGCGGTGAATAACAGGAAGTCTGAAGCAGGACACAAGCGTTCACAAGCTGCTTTTAGGGAGAAACATGCCCCGCATCAGAGGAGATGGCAGATTACTATACAGCTTTCATAGTAGTATTTTTAAATCTATATTTACAAGTAGTATTTTTGAGCCTCCTTAAAGCTGTGACAGTTTGACCAATTAGCTTGTCCATATGTTCCCATAACTGAGATTAAAGCTGTTAATAAAAGCTAATAACTTACACAGCTATATTCTGAGCACATGGGCACAAGAACCTCAGAAATACTGGGATATGATGCAAACAGTGAGACTTCAACAGAAGAAGAGCTGAATGGTCCCTAGAAAGATTAAGAGCAGATGGAAGTTAGAGTGGCCCTCCCCAGCTTGTGGCAGAAGGGGCGATGCTGGGTATCCCCGTGCATGCCCGTTCTTGGAGACGGGCTCTAGCACAGGCTGTGCCCCCACTGAGCTCCTGAACACCGCAGGCTGAACCAAACTGCTTGTTGTAGGGTGCCAGGTGATAAATCTGTGATTAGAAAGAATGCAGAAGAGTTTGATTTAACTGATAAAAATTCTATGACTACTCCTATACAATCTCAAAAAAAGAAAAAAAAAAAGGTCTACATACAAACAGCTGTAGTAAACAAAATTACCCTAGGGATTAATTTACATTTTTACCACTGTTTTTCCTAGTCGAAGGGGGCCATACGTTCAGGGCAACTGGTGTGAGGCTGCCCATGAGCCCTCTGCGCGATCAACGTCCCAGAGCGTCGCAGGCCGCCCTGGGCCTGGAAAACGCTGTGATTTGTGTTGTTTTCCCCCCGCTAACGCGTGAGGCCGACGATCCCCGTGGACCCCCCAGCCCGTGGCGCAGGGCGGCCCTCGCCGCCTCCCCGGCGCGGCTCGGCCTCGGCATCCGCGGGGCCGCTCGCGGAGCGCGGTTGCTCTACCTGCGGCTCGGACGCCTCCGCCGGAAACAGGAAGCGCGGCGCGGGCACGCCGGGACGCGTAGTCCGTCTCCTCCGGTGCGTCCCTGCTCAGGGAAACGCCCAACCGACCGGGACGAGCCTGAACACCCGCCGGGCAGGAGGTGCAGCGCGCCTGCCGGCAGGCACGCATGGTGCGTCAGCACGGGCAGAACCCTCGCCAGCGCAAAAGTCACTACTTCTAGTCCTAAACCTTTATTTTTTCCCCTTTTTTTTTCCTCCCCAACTTTACCTCAAGCTGGAACATGCCCTTTTCATAGTTGAGACTCCATTACAGTAGGTAAAAATTCTAGGAATATTTGTATCTCATGCTTGACAAAAATAAATCACTCAGTTGTCTGCAAGCATGACAGTAAAGATAGCTTCCTTACATGCTGAAGCAACTGCAAAACAAACTAGACATGAATCTCAATCTGTACTTTTCTTGAGGTGCAGCCTCAAACAGACTGCATGGCCAGCCACGAGACTATTCAGTCAATAAAACTGCTGTGTAACCTGAACTTCAAACTGTGTGAAGAAATGAGACAACAGCGACCTGTCATCCCGAAACTCAGGGCAATGAACTTCACACATATATATATATATGTAATTTCCTAATACATATATATTGCATTTCCTACTAACATTTATCTCCAGATTTTTCTCCAATATATACTAATAATGTATCAGAAAAAGCATTTAAACTGTAAATACCACTATGCACCAAGTCTTGTTTATAGACAACGAGGACGCATACCTTCTATATATAAGCAAAAGGCTTCCTGTCAGTATAATTCAAGTTTTAATAGTTTAATCATTATTAGTCCAGATCTGTTACACACACAAAAATGTTATATACACTCCCTAGCTTCTATCCTTTTTCCTAGATTATACTTACCCTTGTACTGCTCCTCTCAGCCCAAAGTGTGGTGGTTTTACACTGGCAGTGGTGATTACAGTGAGTTGAAAGCCTCTTGAGTCCTCACTGGTAAGCATGCTGCTCATATTGGTTCATGTTGGTGGCTTCTTCCTCACTCCAGGATTCTCTTGGGGTCTTTCCCGCCCCCCCCCCCTCCCCCCCCCCGGTTTGATAACATGCTTTTACATCTTTCTCTAGTAGTCTTTCCATGTTACATCCACATTAACTCCCCATAACACCTTTTACATAGGTGAAATAGTACTATTCCGTTGTCTTTATTCCTGAAATCAGTTGTGCCCAGCTTCAGGTCTGCATTTCTTTGACCACAAGTGAATTGTTTCCAGCTTCCAGTGCCAGCCTGCTCATCTCTAATCATGCCACCCTGCACTTCTCTATCCTGTGCATTCTGTATCACGACTTCCCAAAGCCTTTGCTATCAAACCAGGCCTGTATTTCGCTATACTCTATTGTGTCAGTCATAAATATTTCTGCTTGTAAATAATATATATAATTATGTTATATATATTATATATATAACAGTATAATATAACTGCTTGTAAATGCAAGCAGCTATCTTTGTAATAGTTCTACCACATACAGGCAACAAAAGGAAAACAAATTAGCAACAGACAATTGATCAATTAGAGAAACTGCTAATCCTAGAAAAACAAAGAAGCTAGCAGGTAAAAAATGTTCAGAAAGATAAAGACTGACAAACCTCAGTCCTGACACCGTTCAAATTCAGCGCAAAGACTGCAGTTTGTTATCAAGAATGCCAATACTGTATCACTAGGCTACCTCCTTGCAACTGAGTCTTTGTTCACATAGGATAAAAATTTTCTGGGAGGATATAAACTCTAGCTGCAATAGATAGTTTTGATTTGGAAGTCTCACTGACTGTGAAGAGGAAAAATATTCTAAAATATTTGTGCCCTTATTGTAATATCTTACAAGAGGGCACTGTAGTAATAGAAATGGGTAACAGAAATGGTTAATAGAAAATGATGGTGATACCTGACAAGAACTAAGATCACCCACTCATCAATGATTATCGACTTGCTTCTATGTCTGCATGTATAACTGTTCCTTAAGCCTATCATGAAAAAGTGTTAAAGCTAAACTGTATTACTTTGAAAAAAAATAGGGACTACTGAATATGTAGTTATCGTGGCAAATTTGTGAATGGAAAGGAGGATGGACAGTTTGAAAGCACTCTACTTTTGGCATAGACAGATAAGAGTAGCACATTTTCCAACTACAGCACAGCTGCATGATTGACTATTGATGAGTGCTGGTAGCACCAAGTGATAGTTTTGACAAGTGCAGCAAGAACAGCCTCATCTTCATGTTCCAGTGACAGAATTTTAAATAAACACTGAGGTAATAAAAGGTTCATCACAACATGGGTACTGTCCTGATGTCTCCAAAAAAGAAGTACCTGTAAAGGATAAGCCTTAACCCATAAGGAATAAGGTAAGAGTTACAAATTTTACTTCAGAGACTACTCTTCAACAACTCGCCTCATCATCAGCAAGCATTTGCTTTACTGTTGTTCAAAGTCCTTATAAGACATTTAGATATTCACAGCAAAATGAAAGATGACAACTTCCTCTGTGGCAGCAGAGAGGTTCTCAGAAAGGCACACAGCTTTTCAGAATGTTTTTCCTGACTAGAGGAAAATATGCTGAACAGAATGGAGCAGGTGAATGAGATTTGATCACATTAACGGGACAAAAGGCCCTAGTTTTTTTTTTTTCTGCCAGAATACACATTGTCATATTACTCCCTTATATTAACAAAGACACAGCATAAATGTATATTGATGAGTTGCAGAGGTGAGAGTCCTATCTACGAACTCCAGTACTTAAACAAAGCATGACTTTTTTTTAAAACATAATTTATCTTTTTTGGTTGTTGGCTTCCTAAGCAAATTCAAAAGATTTTTCTTAATATGGCATCTGCTCGAAGTTTCCTGTTACACTTAAGTACTACTGTTTATTTTTATTTTGGGGGAAATAAAATGACTACTTATAGCTCCCATTTTCACCAAGAGAAAGATAATTGCAAAACCAATCACATGCTGGCAGTAACACATACAGAAAATCAAAGAACATTCATGAATTCTGAACTTTGAGCAGGTAAACCAAAGTACAAGAATGCTCAATACTAGATTAAATAACTCCTTAAACACCACATTTCCTGAGCTCTCCTTGCTTAGTTCACCTCCCCCGAAGCCAACAGCCTCTCTACACGGGAAGACACATACAGCAGGAGGTTTCCTGCAGCATTTCCCTCCTTTTTGAAACCGTACCAGGCAAAGGGCTGAGTCACCTCCCCTTACTCCACAACTCCCGCCGCGCGCAGCGAAGCGCGCAAAGCCTAACGGTCGCAACGACCGCGCGTCGCCGCCGCTCCGCACGCGGTACTCAAGCCAGCCCACAGCGCATACGCGGGAGGGCACGGCGCCTCCTCATTGGCTGCGGGGAGCGCGCGCGGGGCGGCGGGGCGGGGCAGGCGCGCGTGGCACGTGGCGGAACCGTTATTAGGCGTCGCGCCGAGGGCGCCATTGTTGCTTGTGCGCGGTACGGGTTAGGGTGGATCTGGGTGCTTCACTCTCCGCTCGGTTCCTCGCGGTGCGAAGCAGGAGGCTTGGTGTCTATCGAGCACTAGGCACTGAGGTGTCCCCTCTTCCGTGGGCTGCAGGCAGTCTGGGACACACAGCATGAGCCAGGAGGACTGGGATGCGGAGATGGGTGACAGCACCACGACCCCTGTGCCGCCCTTCGAGGAGCTGGTAAGCAGGCTGCAGCCCTGGTGCCTGGCTCCTCTCCTTTTGCCATGGCTCGGGTGGCTGTTGTGTGTAGGGGGGTGCCTCCTGCCTCCAGGCACCAACAGGCACTTCAGGTACTAGAAGGGTGAAGTCCTTTATCAATAACAAGCCACAATTCCCTAGTGCTGCAGTGTCTCCTGTCTGGGGGCCTCCCAAGAGCTTCCTCAAAGATCCAAAGAAATATCTAGATCTTTCCATCCTAGAGAGCAGGATGGATGGAATTGTTGCTCTTCAGCAGATCTTCTAATGCTTTTCTGATTTGTCTGTAGTCTGTTTTCTCTCTTTTTTTCTCTTTCCATGCTAAGTGAGTTGGACTAATAAAATACAGGATTTGTAGATTTAACTCATGTAGACTGGAATTGGAAGTGAGCCCATTCATATGGGTCTCATGTGAGCTTCTCTGTATGCAGCCTTACAGCAGGTAAGAATTATTGAAATACTGTTCTGGAGTTCTTGCTAGACCAGATATGGTTATAGGTACCTCCTGCCAGATCTGGGTTTAAGCTCCTAAACCTTGTGTGCAAATTTTTATTATTCAAGCTTGCTATTTTTGTACATAACTACTAAATGGAAATATTAGGAAATAAAAGAAAATAAAATACAGAAATGAGAAGCGATATTGCTAAAGATAAATACTATTCTACTTCTAGTCTTATGACTAAGTATTAGAATCATAGAAAAAAATGTGATTTAGATGATTTTGATATAAATAAATTTTATGAGGCTTTATGATGAATACTTTGGCTTTAATGAGCACACTTAAAATCTAACCGTGAAGAACGGGGAGCATGAGAAGAGGCAAAGCATATATCTGAACGTGTGTGTGAGACCAGAAGTAAGGATGCATTTTCATGCGACTTTCTCAATTTGAGCTTAATTTCTTGTAGCAGTAATTAGAACCTTCAAGATAACTTGATAGGCTGTACTGAAATGTAATTGAAAAGAAACACACACAATGTTGAGATGAGAGTATTTGTAGTTTTGTGATGTTCTACAGTGATATAGTCTTGCAGTGTTAGAGTCACTTAATAACTGTATAACTTGGGTTAAACAGAAGTAAGTAAAATGCCTTCCCTGGAGAGAAATTTTGCTACAAGTGTAAAATGTGCTGTTGTGAACAATTTCAAATGAAGGTTTTTGAAACTATGAGTAAGCAGACAGCAGGCATTCATACTTTTTTTTTACTGCTTCCTATGTAAATATCCTGCAGTAAAACCCTGGCAGTATGGTTGTGTAAGGCAATGAAGGCAATGTTCATTAGCAATGCCAGAAGTCTGAAAGGTTTCCAAACAAATGCTTGAGAGAGAAGAAAAAAATTGAGAAAACTTTGAAAGTGCTAGTATTTGGTGGTATTTTGTTTAATAAATATGTTTTATGTTTCAAACTTAAAATGTCTTTTAGCAAATTAACTGTGTTGATACTCCATAAACCTGAGAAGATAGGGTTACTTAATTCTGTCAGCTGTGCATATTGTGTTTGTGGTGACATGAAGTGGTGAAGAGAATGTGTCTGTAATATCACAAGCATTTAAAAACTTGGAACAAAAGTTTTAGGAAGACTGTGCTTCAGAAAGAGCAGAAGGCACCAATTTCAATCAATTGAAAGTCTTAGCAGCTGTGTGGATGTATTTTGCTTATTCTGGAGCTAACATGGTGGTGTATACTTCTTCCTGTTGTAGGAAATGGATTTCTCTGGAAGACCAGGTGGCCTCTTGTCTGACTGCAGTCAAACAATAAGCCCTTTAGGTATTGGTAAGGCATTACTTTTTTTATCCATGTATTTGGGGAGGTGATCATTTGAGTGGTTTAGGAGATGAAACAAACCTGCAGTACTATCATACTCTTATTTTTTTCTTAATGTATCCCCATGCACTAAGCAATATCCAGTCTTTTGGGTGATGTACAGTGAATAGGCTTTACTTTTGACCCTTACCCAGTTCTTGTTTACTGCAGTTACATACTCTGGAACACTTAAGGCAACTTTTAGTGAAAGTCTGTAGGTGTCATATTCATACATGTTTCTACAACTGCTTGTGTACACAAACACTAAAAATTAGTAACTATTATATGTGGAGTGCAGTTATAGCAGGGACAGCTGAGAATTGTAATGAATATGAGAAGTTCAGATGATTTTTTTGAAGAGAAACTTTTATCAACATTTAAAAAAAACTCTTGAAATGATACGCTGATACTAGATGTTAGTTCTGCTTAAAGCAATCTTAATGTAGGTGGTGCTTTTATAAACTTGAAGTTTTAGTTTAAACATGTCAGGGTAGTGTTTTGCCTAGCCTCTGTGGCTGTACAATCCGCAGATTAGGAAACAGGTTGTGCTTGGAACTGACATAGTCTGTGGAAATAGGAAGTTCTTACTGGAGTTGGTGTGTTGTATTTTTTTTATCAAGCCCTTCCAGGGTACTGCTTCTATCTGGAGAGCACTTATGGACACTGCTTAGTTTATAACTATTTTATTAATCTTGCAATTCATGTATTTTACACAAATACCATGAGTAGAGTTAGGGTGTGCAGGGTCACTTTCCATTTTATTTTTCCTTGAAACAGTGCTTATTAGTAGTGCTCTCCAGTGTAAATCATAATGCATAAGGTAAAAATAAAAATGACATTATTGAAATCAGTGTTTTATAAAGCTTTATTTTGATTTATATTGCTGTTTATCCTTTGTATTGCTTCTACGTAATAGCAAATCTGACTATTATGGATTTTCAGTTCTGAAAGAACTTTTATTGTTCCCTGCTCCTAAGAAAAAAACACATACTGAAATGTTATTTATTTAGGATGTGCAAGATTTGGAGATTGCAGTGTCTGGAATGGAAGAAATCAAGATTTTAAATCATAGTTACAGTAGAAAAAACTAGTGAATGTGCATAAAACAAAGCAAATCTAACTGTTCAGGGTATCAGCCTAATAGTTCAAGGTGTGCAGTGCTAGATTTTTAACTTAAGTGGACTGAAAACAAAGCTTTGTTTTAACATTCTTAATACATGCTTGAAAATAAGTGGTGAGTTAACACATAGCTTGTGGCACTTCGTCCAGATTCCCTGGGAACATCAGGTAGCGTGCCATCCTGTGTAGATCTGAGAACTGGAATGTTCACAGCAAGTGAAAGACAGCTACAGCAACATGCTGGTTTTAATTACTTCTCCCGGTAGTAGGCAATGTGGGAAGTAACAGTGCAGCGTGGGCTTTAGGTAGTTTGGGAGATGGGCTAAGCGCATCGGACTTCATTCAAGTTGCTTGGAAAGAACTGAATCATTCTTGTTAGGTGTCTGTGTTTTTTGTCTAGCCTCTTTCATAAGTAGAGCTAGAAAACTTGGACGATGTGCGGGAACTTCTTAAAGCAAACGTGCTACTGAAGTACTTTGTGCTTTTAAAAACTGAATGTTGAATCGACCAGATATACTCAAGATTTGAAAATCAAATGGAAAGGGAGTCATGGAAAACAAGATTTGGTTAGAAATGGAAGCAGTGGAAAGTGTCCTTACCCCTTTAAGACCAAATAGGCTTGGTCAAAGGAAAGCCAACCTGTTGTCTGATAAAGCATTAAAATATCAATGTAATGAATTTGAGACTTTTGCTTATTTGTTAAATACAAACATGACTATTAGTGTTTTGTAAAGGAATCTTGCTTACTAGCATTATCAAACTGCCTGCTTAAAGATTCCAATTAATACGCATTCTGAACGATGTTCAGACTAATAAAGTAGCAATTCAACACTGTGTGTGACAGCAAGGTAGTGTTACAAGCAGGTCATCTTTGTCCCTCTCCATCTTAGTGTGAGGATGCTATAGGTGGCAACATCCAAAGCCAGAGTATCTCATTGTTACTCTTTTCCAGGTGCTGGTGAAGGGCACAAAAGTCAACAGAGGCAGGATGATTTTGGAGTTAGAGGATGTTTTAGGAGTAAAGGTAGGATTGCATAGTTAATGCTTGTGGTTTTGTGGAGCAATTGAGTCTTATTACATTTAGCGTATTTAAGATGGAGAAACATGCTACTGGTACCCAAAAATGCCTAAAATTTGCATAACACTGTCAGTAGTAGTGCTCTTCTGGTCTAATCTGTAATGAAATCACTTAGCTGAATATTTGGTGTAGTTTATTATTCTTCCTTATTACTATTCTTTGAAGACGTTTTGATTTATAATATCCAGTATATATATAATATCCAGTAGGTATAATAGGAAGATTTATAATAGCAATAATCGTAGGCATGATTAATAGTTAACTGACTTGATTGCATACTGCTGTCTTACGTGGTCTTAAGTTGACTGTGTGTTTAGTAAGCTGAACTGGTACTGAAGAGTGTACACAACTTGGCCTTTGCATGTGTATGCATCTCTACATCGTATTCCATCTCACTTCTCTGTCTGTGTACATTGCTTTTCTTTTATTAAAAGAATAGCTAATGGGCATAGCACTAGTACATAATATAACCACTAAATAGAAGATTAAGTTGTTATAGCTTACCGTATTTGCAGAGCCTATTGTTTTGGGGCACATACATGATGGTGGCTTGGAATAGTTACCATGAATTTACCGCATGTAAATTGTCTTCTGCGAATGCTAGCCAGTGCAGAGTAACTCTGCTGTCTGAAAAGGGCATGAAGGATGAGAGGGATACAAATATGGGGAAGGGGGGCTGATTGACAGTAGCTTGTTAAGCATCAGGCAGCAGTGTGCACTGGCAGCAGTGAGTGTTAGCAGCATGCTAGGCCATGCTGAAGGAACAGATGAAGGGAAACAGCTGTCCTCTAATTGCTACTTGTTAGACCACATAGAATTGTGGTCATCGATAGAGGAAAGACATTACCACTGAGGATATATGCCTGGAAAGGGCCACCAGTGCCCTGGCATACCTGGAGCACTTGCTTTGGGTGGCTGAAGGAGCAGAACTTGTTCAGTCTGGAGAAGATTGGTCTGGAAACCTCAGAACAGCCTTTCTGTACAAATGAGGTTTTCAAGAATATGGAGCCAGTCTCTTCATGAAGTTTCAAAGGAGGTGAATGAGAAAAGTGGGTGCAAGTTAAAACAAGAGATGTATAGATTAGATTTAAGGGAAACCTATTTTCCTTGGGAGACAGTCCTGTGGTAGAACAGTCCAGTGGTTTAGAGTCTGTGCCCTGAATCTTTGGGAGCGTTCAAGGCATGACGGCACCAAGGTGTGAATAGCCTTGTCTGAGTATTACATTGGCTTTGCTATGAATGGGAGGTCAGATCAGAGACTGCTGGAGGTCCCCACTAACCTGAAAGATTCTGTATTTATATGTTGGTTTAAAAAAAGTAATCTGCTACAAAAGATAGTTATGATTTTTTCTGTTTTTCTCACCCTAATTGTAGATACTAGTGAATCTCTGCACAGAGAGGATCAGCCAGTAAGATTTGGAAGTGGAAGGAGTTTTGGAAACAGAGGTAACTGAATATAATTCTAGTCTATAATTCTAGTGACAGTATGCATTTGCTGTCAGTTTTATATCACAGCTAAACTAATGTTTGTGACTGAGACAAATGCCAATTATTTTTCTGCTTAATTTAGTCATTGAGTATAACCCCTTAGTTTCGATTGCACAAAATATCCCTCTATTTGCCATGAAGGCAGGGCTCTATATTTAAAGTCGGTGCGTTTTCTTGACCTCTGCTTTTGATTCCATTTACCTTGGGGGAGATATATTTTTTCTGCTGTCTTTGGATGATAATATAGTACAAAAAACAGCTGAGTATTTGTATTCATGTATACTGTATATGAGAAAATAACTAGTGCCAAGCAAACTAAAGTGTTGTGTTACAATGAACTACAGGGTTTCAAGAAAGGAACAGCATAGATGGTCCCAGTACACAAAAAGTTGGTTTTAGAGGAGTTTCTGGAGGCTTTGGACAAAGTCAGAGTAAGTATTTGTATTGACTTGTTTATGAGGAAGTATACCTTTAATGGTTACTTTCAGACTGATCTTTCGAGAACAGGAAGCATAAAGGTGTAAACCATGAAGTAGCTCTTATTGTGTGTTTGTGGGATTGAACATAGACTGCTGCTTTGCCAGAAACTGTTGCTGGGAATAATGCTTTATAAAGGACCTCTCAAGGTGGTTCAGGTTTACTGGAAATAAATAGTACTATTTTTTATGGTAGTAGTTCATAATATTATTTTATACAAAAGCTTAAACACAGTAGCAATGACACTGCATGTTACTTACAGATATTAAAAATGAACAGAGAGGCAGAGCTCTACCTGCCTCCAGAGAGAGAAGAGCGCCTGGAGGGCTTGCAGGTGAGACTTTTTGTTAGGGAAAACCTTTTTGATTTCCTCATTGCTGATTTGTTGTAATATCTTTACACTTAGTTTCACTAAATGTTATTAGCTTGATTGTTCTCCTTGCCTGAAGTAAGCAGACTATTGCAAATGTTAGGTGTCTTGCTTGTGTACAGACACCAAGCATTTTTATAGCTTGGAGAAATTTTAATTGGATTTCCAAAGCTGTTGTCTTTGGTTATTCTTCATACTTCTGTTTCTGAGCTGGTGGATACAGAAAGAAGGAAAGGTGCTAGGCAGTTTGAAAGAAGGTTTTTATGAACTTGCTCAATTTAGAAGTTGTCATTACACATTCCTTCTTGCTTTTCTCCCTAACTCCACCACCCCTCCATACACAGCAAAAGGCTGTACTATAGGTCAGTCCAGGCCTACAACATGAAAGCTGTGTAGCTTGAGGCGAGGTCTTCCTCATGAGTTCATTCCAATGACTTTGTCTGCGAAGTTCTCTCATAATCCTATCTTCTGCTGTGGATGGTACCTTAACTTGCAAGCTGCATATCATTGCTGCTGAATGCATAATATTGCTTCAAGTTCAGACTAGAAACTACATCTAACTAGTAGAGTGAACAGTGCATAACTGAGACTGTCAATGTTATGTGATATTTGTATTTTTCTATGGTGAAAAATTATTTTACTGTAATTAGCATCTGATTTCAGCAATGTTCTTTAATAGTGCAGCTTCCTGCATGGAGTAGATACAGGCTAGCAGTTATAGGTAAAATAGAAACAGCATTGAGATAAGATTAAGGTTTGAAAAGGGATTCTGAAAATGCTGCTGCCTAATAGCTCAGTTTTAGTAATAAAACTTTTGCATGTGACCATGAGGACCTACAGCAGTTTTTAAGAATAAATGTTTGTTTTATCAGGTGATAGTGAAAACTACAGAAGCAGAATGTCTGAATGCCAAGGTCAGAATGTTCATGGAGTGATTTTTACAAAATGTGTGGCTGTTGAAATAACATGATAACCTTATTTTTCTGACTTAAATACTCACCTCTTAGTTACTATAATGATAGTGACTTGTATGGTCTTCTAGTTACTCAGAAGTTGTTTTTACAGATAACATAAAACTTACATCTTCTGACTTTGTGCAAAGGTTTCTTAGAATTAGGCGGTTGTGACTATAAGCATGTATGATCAGCTCCAGAAAAACAAGCTTTAGGGCTAAAAAGATGAAAATTTACATTTTTGTCAGTTTATTTTCATGTTAAATGCTCTTATACTCAAAACTAGCCTGGCTAATTATAGGCAACTGTATGTGCTCGGGGTGTGTGTACTTGATTTAGAAGAGCTTTTTGTCTCTTGGTGGGTAAAACTCATTTTATGTAGTTCATTTAAGTGATCGAGTATCAAAATGCAGTCAACACAGATTTAGAAGACTTTAGTACTGTGAATCAAATATAGATGAGCATCTAGTCCATGTGGTTGTCAGCAAGGTGCTGGACTTAATTATGTTATATTCTACTGCCGGGTCCTGCTCCTGTCTCTTCTCTTGAACCTTTAGAGGCAAACATGCCTTTATCTTTTGGCCTTTGACTACTGTTCACCTAAACTTCTGCTCATCTGCAGCTGTATTTGTATCTGATGATTAGTTTAAGTGCTTCTAATGACTTTTTTGTTAAGGTTCTTGTAACTTACATCAAATGAGCATTTCTCTAAAAGCAATTAATTTTGGAACGTTTGTTTTAGCAGGAGGTTACAAAGGCCAGGGTGAAGAAATAGGTTCTGGAAGAAGTAAGTAACTTCCTTACAAGTAGTGTCACAATTTTGCTTTCCTTATGACTGAAAGAGTATTCTCTTGCTTAAGGTTCCTGGAAGTCTGGTGGTGAAGCAGGTGGTGATGCAGGTAAGATATACATAAGCATCTTAAAATACTTTGGTTTAGCATTAATTGCAAAGCAATTACTGTTGTATGTTGAAATTCTGTTAACCTTTAAATCACTGAACAATAATGTGGTTATTATCACCTAAATAAGGACATGTGACTCTGTAATGGACAGCTATAAAATCGAAGAAGCTCTTCTGCTAATGGCCTCCTTTTAGAGGTAGTGCTCGTCAAGTTGAGACAGTCATTTGAAACAAATTAAATTAATAATAATGCACACATTTAAGTGATTAGTCATTAAAGGAACTGCTAAGAGCGATGAATTCTGGTCTCAGATGATCCATTTAAGACAGCATTTTTGAAAAATGGACCTACGCATTTGCTGAGCCCTAGTAAAGGGTAGAATGACCCCTGCATGCTGGAGTTCAGGTTAAAAGATGTATTGACTTCATAGAACGTATTGAAAATATTGTTTGAGACAGTTGATAGAATGTTTACCTATCTGGAATAGTTTTGGTAAATGTTTCTGGTTTTGTTTTACCTTTCTCTTCCTATTGCTTTGCAAAAGGACAAATGGTGAAATGACTCTTGCGAGAATAAGTCATTCATAATTCCTCCTTATTTGGAGTTCATCTCTAAAGCTGCTTCTGTTGCTTACCTTTACACATCAAGTAATTTTAAAACTGAGCCTTCTAGTATGAAAAGTGTCTTATAAAAACAGAGGATCGTAAATGTGTGGTCATGGACAAAATGATATCCTTATATGCTGATAAATGCGTTAAATTATTGCATAAAGATCCTTTGATAGAACTGTTTTCTGCATGTTTTGTAAGACAGAGTCTAACTTCTGTCAGTAGCTCTTCAGTATAATGTCATTGAATGATTGTGAGAAAGGAAAGTTTACAAGAGTGACTTTATACCTGCTCTTGAGTATTAGAGCTAGTAGTATGGAACTAAACTTGATGCATTTATGAGATGTCTCTCTTCTCTAGAAGTGGAGGCAAGTCTAAGTGATGTTAAACTGAGCTAAACTTCAACTCCTTACTTAAAGTTGTTTGGTTTTTCTTTGTATTACTCATGAACTTGCCTGCTTGTGTTCTTAAGGTCCAAAGGTGACTTACGTGCCCCCTCCTCCACCTGATGATGAAGAATCCATCTTTGCACATTATCAGACAGGAATTAATTTTGACAAATATGACCAAAATGTTGTTGAAGTATCAGGGCTTGACCCTCCACCAGCAATACTGGTTAGTGAATTTGTTCATCTTCAGGTTTGTGTTGAGTGTTCTAAGACCAGTGTTCACTGCTAATGAAAGTACGAAAAGGTTTTGAATCCTGCAGAAAATACTGTATTGGAAGGAGATGTGAAAAACAGAAGTTTGAGTTCAAAAGATATTTACAAGCTGCAGAAGTGACCTAGAAAAAAGCAAAACTATATTGACAGGAAATAAAGAGATCTTCATTTTAAGATCTAAGATGCATATTTAACACAGTTTAAGGACCATTGGCAGTAGTTCATAGAAAGACTGACAGTCTTCATGTTGAAGTCTGTTATAGGAGGATCTATAACAGCTTAAATGAGGATTTGAAATACTCTTCATTTCAAGAGTCAAATTTAAGTAGCCCGTGGTCCTGTTTTATGTGGCCACAGCTTATTACTTAAAAACAATATGTAATTTTGCTCCTGGATGTTTGTATTGGTTTTAATCATCTAAGGTGGCTATTTCAGAAAGTCTCCTTTTGGGAGAGGATGGAGGAAAGAAAAGGAGGGAGTGATGGAGGGAGGGAGTGAAGAGAATATGCACAATTTCTTTTCCCTTGCTCACCTAAATGGTTTTGCTGCTGAGGCTAAACTGGTTTTGTTTGGTCTTTACCCCTCAGTGAGAGTGTTGCTTTAGTTTCCCCAAGTAACCATATCACTTGGGAAACTAAGAGCAGATGTAGCTGAAATAAAATTGCAGAATTTGTTTTCACAGGACATCATGATTTGTCCCACCTGCTTAAATCGAGATGTATTACATGGCTTTTGTGCACTTTTGTCCAAAAGCTGATAAGACCAACTGATGGTCTTGCGTCTTTACAGGCAACGTTGAGTGGCATAGTTGAAGGAAGCTTTTACTGTAGAAGTTGTGGCTATCAAGGGAGATTAGTGGGATTCCCTCAAAAATAACTTCTTTGTAGCTTTTGTATGTCTATCCATATGGTAAGCCCCTCATTTTTAAGTTTGTTTACCTTGAGTATGGTTGTATGTTTTGTATAATTTTCTTCTTGCAGACTTTTGAAGAAGCTAACCTCAGTCAGACTTTAAACAGGAACATTGCTAAAGCTGGATACTCTAAACTTACTCCAGTGCAGAAGTACAGTATTCCTATTATACTTGCAGGACGAGATTTAATGGCATGTGCCCAGACAGGATCAGGAAAAACTGTAAGCTGTTTCTAAGTGTTGGTACATACCCAAGATATGTAACCTTAGTTTTAGGTAGATGCCTCTGTCTTCCCAGCTAAGAGTTCCTTTGCTGTGAGCCATTGTGCAATTCTTCTGTCACATCTGTGAATGCTATTTCTTTAGACAGGTGTAGTATTATGCACAATTATGAAAGATGGATGGATAATTATGCTGTTGGGATGAATTTCTCCTGCTAAAATATTTCAGTGAACTGGTAGCTTGATACAACAGGCCAGTCATAGGACTATTTGCACAGAATTAAAAAGTGGTAGAGATGTGTTGTGGGAGCTCTTTATTAGAAAGAACTTACCAGTTTGAAAGTTTCTTTTAAAAAGCTTATGCCAATTTTTTGATATAATGTGTCATAATGAAACTGACCTAAAAACATAAGGTGGTCATAAACATCCTTTCATGCTCTATGTAATGCAAGAGGAATATGAGCTGATGGGAATCAGATCTGTGGTTTTAGGTGGTATTTTGTTTATCCTGGTACAGTAACTTGTTTTTACCTGTTTACTGATATACCCAGATGTAATCCCTAACTAATGAAACCATTTTAAAGCTAAATAGCTCACATGTTGATGCTTCCTCTTCAGGCAGCTTTTCTGCTACCAATTGTGGCCCATATGATGAGAGATGGCATAACTGCCAGTAGTTTTAAAGAACAGCAAGAACCAGAATGTATAATTGTAGCCCCAACTAGAGAATTGATAAACCAAATCTTCCTGGAAGCAAGGAAATTTGTGTATGGGTAAGATTTTGTGCCTTTGCCTGACACTGATTGTTTGACCTTAGTTGGCAATGCTTTTATTTTTTCACAAACTATATGAAAAGTGTTCTGTGCAAGTGACACTGACTACAAGCATTTGAATTGAGATGTTGGTAGTGATTGGTACTACTGTTGGTAGTGACTGTGTGCAGTTCTGGGCTCCCCAGTGCAGGAGGGATGTGGAGCTGCTAGAGAGAGTCCAGCGCAGGGCCACAAAGATGATTAGGGGTCTGAAACATCTGCCCTATAAGGAAAGGCTGAGAGAGCTGGGCCTGTTCAGCCTGGAGAAGAGAAGRCTGAGAGGGGATCTGATCAATGTATATAAATATCTCAAGGAAGGGAGTGAGGAGGAGGGRGCTGGCCTCTTCTCAGTGGTGGCYAGTGATAGAACTAGGGGAAACGGCCACAAATTGAGGCACCAAAAGTTCCACAGGAACTTGAGRAAGAATTTCTTAACGGTGAGGGTGACAGAGCACTGGAACAGGCTGCCCAGAGAGGTGGTGGAGTCTCCTTCTCTGGAGATCTTCTAAACCCACCTGGACATCACCCTGTGCCACATGCTCTAGGGGACCCTGCGTGTGCAGGGGGGTTGGACTAGATGACCTCTACAGGTCCCTTCCAACCCTAGCCATTCTATGATTCTATGATTCTTACTATACGGTTGGGGATTTAAACTCTTATGACATTGCTTGGAGAGAGGAGGAGAGGAGAAATCCTAAACTTGAGCTGTAATCTTTATGAGGAAAAACAGAATGATGTAAATCTAACTTGCCTTGCATAATTTAACTATTGTTTTTTTCTTTGGGTTGGGAAGAGGGTATCTATAGTGGTTTCACTTTCTGTGGTAGTTTATGGTAATTGCTCTAGTTTGGATTTTCCAGTGTTTAGTCTCCTAAAAAAAATTTCAGTGCTTAAACAAGCAAGTCAGGAATCCTCATTCATGGTCAAAAACAAATTTGAAAGTGATTTTCTGAGTAAAAAAAGTCCAAGAGGTTTATCTGATTCACTGTTGTTGCATGTGAAGCTGAAATTATCAGCATCAAGAATAACTGGGTTGGATGTGAATATGTAACTTCTACAGGCTTGCAAGTGGAGTCCTTCACAGGAGGTTATGAAGAAACTCCTGTATGTGGTGTTCAAGTGCATGAAGTATTTGTTAATAGAGCTTGTCTTTATACAGAAGAAAATCTGAGGTAGCTATACTTAATATATTTGAGGTCCTTAGGAGGCGTACTGCACAAGCTGGTGTTGGAATTAGGTTGTTCATGGTCTAATATTTGAGATGCAGTGTGTGCCTTCACAAAGACAAGTCCTCTGTGTAATCTGATGGGAGCTTTCAGTGAGGTTACAGTGAGTGTTTGGCTCCTGCTTTTGATTGTAAGCTGCATTGCATGGAGTTAAACTGCTCAAACTGAACAAGTTCATGATAAATGTTTCCTATGTGTTTTGAGGCTTCAAAGCCAAAAGCAAACCAGTTATAAAATACGTAATTGGAATGTTTTTCTATACCTAGGACATGCATAAGGCCTGTTGTGATCTATGGAGGAACACAAACAGGTCATTCAATTCGTCAGGTAATGCAAGGCTGTAACATACTGTGTGCCACACCAGGAAGGCTTATGGACATAATTGGGAAAGAAAAGGTAAGACCTTAAAATTTAAGGACAGATTTTCTAAATGCTCTTAGCCTTTTGCCTGTGTACTGGTGTTCATTCGTCAAAGCTGATATAAGTAAAGGTAGAAATCTGAAAAGAAGCAAAGGAAACTTGTCAGTATATGGCATTTATTTATGCACTTAAACCTACAGGTGAGCTCTTCTTCAGATTCCCAAATACCCTATAGCATTTAAAATCAAGTCTAGATCTTTACAATTTCTTTTGAGAGCAATAGAAAATTATTGTATCAGAATGGCTGCAGTATCTTTTGAGATGAAATGTTAATGTATTGAATAATGGTACACGTTTTCGTACTCCTTGTGGGAAAAACACATTCAGAATTTTCACGAAACTTGTTGCTTTTGCTACGATAGCTGTTTGGTTGCTTAACTGTTTCCGTTAAAGTGCCACCCTTTATCAGCAGTAAAGGATTAAGATTGTTCTCTAATCTGCCTTCTGTCATTACTTCTGTCAGAACAAGATGATTTTGGTAATGTGTGATGATGAGAAGGATGGGAGAGAGGATCTCTGCATCTGTTTTGAAATTCTGAATGTTAGTAGTGATTGATTTGTGGTAGGTCTCATCCTGATTTACATTGAAGAACCCATTTCTGAGGCACTTTGATGTAAGCATGCTCTTGTAATTAGTGTAAATATAAATTTTAAAGAAAAAAATTTGAGATGTAAATAAAGCACACTTCGGGAGATCATAGGACTTTAACTGTGAGTAATTTAGACTTTGACTAGAAATAGTGAAAGGTGGATTTTGTCAGTTCATAGACACTGAAACTTCCAGAATAGACTATTTTTTTTTCTTTTCACTGAAATATCTACAGATTGGTCTGAATAAAGTGAAATACTTGGTGCTAGATGAAGCTGACCGTATGCTTGATATGGGCTTTGGTGTAGAGATGAAGAAGCTAATTTCTTTCCCAAGCATGCCACCAAAGGACAAACGTCAGACCCTGATGTTTAGTGCCACTTTTCCTGAAGAAGTTCAGAGGTAAGTAGAGCAAGGGTAGAAATATATCTGAAGATATATGCATATATTAAGAAGTAGCTACCTGAAGAGTTAATGCTGTTTGTTTAGAAGCTTATAAATTTACTAGAAAATACTAAAAAACTATAGGTCATGGATAGTAAAGGAACGATTTTGGCTCCTTGTCTTTCAGTAAAAGGAGCTTGTTCTCCTTTCCTGTTTGTTTTTTTGAGAAGTTTCTGAAGAGTAAAACTGTGCTTTTGCTTTTAGTTTAGGACTGCTTCTCAGTGAGATCTTGGTGTCCAGTCAAGTGTTAAGACCAAACACGTTAACACTCTGTTAATATTGGGAAATTGAGGTCTTTAATTTGCTTGCTATTGCTCTTCTAAAACTTCCTTAAAGATTAAACTTATCTGTGGTTTTTGTTTGTTTTTTGTTTTGTTTATTTTGGTGTGTTTTCCCTACAGTGTCAGTTGCTTTGTATATGTTCAATAGTAAGCCCATTCTATACTGCTAAGTTCATTTGGTGCTACCTCTCAAATATGGGGCATTTGTATGTTGCCTATTCTGACAAACTTGTGTGTGAAAAGGTCACCAGTGTAACTGGTGGACTGGTACTCTGTGTAGCTGGACTACACAGAAACACCGTCTGAACAAACTATTATTGAGATAAAATTTGACTTTAGCCAGTGGTATCTGTTCAGAACTGTAGATTGCTATGTGATAGCAATATGATTTAGAGAAGCACTTCTGTTTTAAAGTACTTCAGTGTAAGGATTGTGATGTCCTTTGAAAGTAAGTTTTGATTGTGGACCTTTGGTGAGATGCTCTTCTCCAGCTTGCCAACATCTCAGTCACTGTATGTGTGTTAGCGTGCTGCCTTCAAGTATATATGTGTAACTCTTGTGAGATAGCTAGAAAAAATTTTTCAGTGAAGTAACTTTTCTATTTACCTCTGTGCTGTGCTTTTCTTCTAGCTGTTTTTTTAAAAAAACAAATCAGCTTAACATTTTTAAAATGCCTTGTGTTCCTCTGCCTTGTGAGGAATGACATAATTGTTGTGATTGCTTACACATAAACAATTATGTCTTACAAAATGAGATTCATGATAAACTTGAAATTCCTCAATTTTGTTTCTCTTTAAGGCTGGCTGGTGAATTCTTGAAAACTGAGTATTTATTTGTTGTTGTTGGACATGCTGGTGGAGCCTGCAGTGATGTTCAGCAAAGTATTCTTAAGGTGGCTCAGTATTCCAAGAGAGAGAAGCTGTTAGAAATTCTACAAAGCACAGGTAACTTTCCTTATTACTAATAATCATCCAAGACACATATAATATTTATTTTAAACTTTGCTCTTGCTGCTGACCATCCTGATTCCATTTTATTAGGTGCAGTGTGTGTTTTGTTAGGCTATTGCTTGGTGCACTCTCCAGGGAATGCTGCTATTCTAAACTAAGTTTTAGGTTTATAAGCATGTTTGTGTTAAAAATAGGCATTTGTTGAGGTCTCAACTGTACTGAGTAATAGCAAACAAGCCATCCTGGCGGTGATTTTCTCTAAATGGTCAGTTAGTAATTACTTTTTTAGATTGCCTGTGATTTGTCTGGATTTATTTCCAGTTTTGCTCTGAATGTATCTTAGGATTTAATTGTGAAAACTGGTAGGTGGCTTGGAGTTAAGATTATGTCTTGCTGCGCAGTGCTCTGAACAGTCTGTCACTTCTAGCTATCTGCTGCAGAACTAGGTTGCATACTAGGACTTAAAATTAAATGCTTCTTTATTGAAGAGAAAGACATAATGCAATAGACACTATCTAGGTTTCAGTATTGATTTAGGAATGGATGTATTGAAAATATTTAATGCAGGTGAGAAATCAGTCATACCTTAAATACTCTACTCAAAACCAATTTTGACATGTAACTGCTGCCCTTATATGCGTAAGAATTGTAGTTAATAGTGAAAATGCATTAGGTTTCAGGCTGCAGTAGAGCTGATCTTTCGTTTAACACAGGTTGTGAACGAACCATGGTGTTTGTGGATACAAAGAAAAAAACTGACTTTATTGCAGCTTTTCTTTGTCAAGAAAACATACCAGCCACTAGCATCCATGGGTAAGTATTTTTATGGGAAAGTCACTTCTTACTATTTCTTTAAGAAGCTTTTCTTCAGATTCATTTTATGACCACTTCGATGTCATTCAGCTGGCCTTGTAATCCTTAGTAGCTTCACCCAACTGATAATGTAGAGTTTCTAGAGGCCAGTTTTTACTGGGAACTTGCTGAGTATGTATATCTATGGTTCCCTACACTTCAAAATCTCAGTTGCTGTTCATCAAGACTGAGAGCCATCTCTTAAGCTGTGGAAAATGGTCTCAAGGCCATCACCTGCTTGGAGATCTTGGTTGGAAGGAATTTGTGTAGATCAACTGATCCAGCCTCCTTGCTGGAGCATGGTAAGCTAGAGCACGTTACCCAGAACCATGTGTGGGTTGGAGATTCCACGACCTTTCTGGGCAGCCTGTTCCAGTGGAAGAGCCATTCTCAAAACAGTGTTTTCTTATGTTCAGGCAGCTTTGTCCAGTTTCTGTCATTCTGACACTGACCACTACTGAGAAGAGCTTAGCCTCATTGTCCTGATCTGTTTATTTTCCAAGCATGGCTGTGGATCCATTAAGTTGTTTGGGTTTCTATATGGCATCTACCTTGAGAACTCTAATATGCTAGTTGCAACTTAAATGAATAGGTTCTAATTTGACCTTGTTAAAGAGGGATTTTTGTCAACATCTTGCTTGATAGCAGCAAGGGCATGTGACAAGTTTACCATTCCTGAAGTGTTCAAGCTGCTGTACTGTTGAAGTATCCACCAGTTGTAGTCCATTAGGTGTCGAGGAGGAAAGACAGGAGATCTGCTTTCAGCTTCTGGGTGTGTAAATACTGCTTGGACAAGGTTCACCAATAACTTCTGATACATGACCCATATGTCTTTTCTCATGCAGAGAAAATACAGAGAAACCAAAACTATGTCCTGGTCTGTATTGGTAAGGTAGAGGCCTCTGCTATTGCTCTGGATGGTTTTCAGTCTGAGTTGCCACATGGTACCACTGTATAGATACCTGTGAATAAATTATCTAAGCCTTGTTACTAATGAACAACCTCCTAAAAAACTTAATTGGTCCGTGGAGCAGTATTGGTTTGCTTAGGGTGCTTAAATGAACATTTGCTTAGAATCTTCTTAAGAGGACAATCTTGATGCTGAACATATTACAATGTAATAAAGATATGTAAGTGATATATTCTTTTTTTTTTCACATATGCTGTGACTGAAGAAGATCTTTTCATGTTATTGGCTTGCTTTTCTGAAATGTTTAGGAACTTAGGTGACAGCTGTACAGATTTTCACTCTGCGTTACAAACTTCCTCAGAACCAATCATATATCAGACAGACATACTGTCAAGTTTGTCTCGTTGATGTGTTCATGAGCTTTTTACAGCATGAAGAGAATGTTTCTAGTTTGTATTTGTACATAAGTCACCAGCATTTGACCAGGTATGCAACACTGAGAAGCTTAAGGTGAAATACTTATGTCCAGGTCCGGCTCCATCTATAAAGACTGTTTCTTAAATGAGGAGGTAACATGTTATGTGGTGGTTCCTACCTAAGGTAGGTTAACTGAATATTGAGTTTCATTGTGTGAAAACCAGCTTTTCAGTGCTTATATTTTTTAACTGGATCAAGAGACCCTTGAAGTTTTGCCAAGAATACAATGGTTTGGACTGTTCTGAGAAGCACTTGTTTGTAGATATATTAATCCATTACAGTATGGAGATAAAAGATGTGTGCATTTGGTACCCTGTCAGTTTGAAGATTAGGCATTCTGTTCACAGCTGACCTGTGTCCTGAATTGCTGAATTACTCTCACACAATTTGCCTTTTGTTGGAGAAGTCCTCTTTGCATTTCTTTAGAATTACTGGATATATTTAAGGACAACTGGTTCCATGCAAGCTGCAAACCGTTGAATTTTACTCTTGGGTGATTCACTTCAGCTTTTAACTGGAAACAGTTAGGATAGATTTCCTAACTTCAGGATGCTGGTCATACTTGCGTAAGCTACATGGGTTTCAATGGAATGCAGGGTTTTGGGGTGTTGTTTGCATTCTAATTTGTTCCAAATTGGCAAAAGAGCACCTGTAAGTCACTGACCTGCAATACTAATTTGTAATATTTTTAATCTTCAAATATTTTAAAGAGATTTAAAAAATGTAGCAAGCCAGTGTTTCTTACTCTCCTGAGGATGAATAGTTGCACTATACTCGTGTCAGGTGACTTTCTGGGATGTCTGACAAGTGTCTTGTGCAAGAAAAAGTAGATTTCACTTGGCTCTCCTTGGTTTCTACTGCAAAGCATAAAATTATGTAACTGTGGCATGAAGCTATCAGTAAATAAGTGGTTTGTCTTTAGTGAGGATGTGATAGGTAACTGTCTTCTGTAATTGCATTATTATTGCTGTCTTGACACTGGAAATTAATTCAAAATAAGTTGTAATGTGCTGTGGTGGAACACGTTTTGTAGATATAACTGAATGTATCCTTTAAAGCATGGAATTAACATATATTCCTGAAAATGAAGTGCTGATGTCTTCTCTCCATTTTTTCAATTCTATTGTGTTGTCCTAACAAGATGCTTTTGCAAAGACAGACTACTTATGTAAATCTTCCTTTTTTTTAAGCTTGTGTCTTAGTATTAGACTTTTTTCTAAGGTCTATTCTAACTCTGTTTTCATTATAGAGCTAGAGAACAGAGAGAGAGAGAAGTAGCTCTTCGGGATTTTCGATCTGGAAAATGTCCAGTTCTTGTGGCAACTTCAGTGGCAGCGAGAGGTCTGGATATTGAAAATGTTCAGCATGTTATTAATTTTGATCTTCCGCCCACCATTGAGGAGTATGTACACCGAATTGGACGAACAGGTCGCTGTGGAAATACAGGCAGAGCCATTTCTTTCTTCGATAACAGTTCAGATGACCACCTTGCCCAGTCTCTAGTTAAAGTGCTTTCAGATGTAAGTGCAAAAACTTATGTCATGCTTCTGCTCTTGTGAGGACTTGAATGTATTAAGTAGCTAATTCGACTTCGGTACGCTTGCAGAGCTGTGAATTGGTAGTATGCAAGGTCTCTAAATTCACTTTTCTAATTTTGCAGGCCCAGCAGGAGGTTCCAGTCTGGCTAGAAGAAATTGCTTTTAGTGTTTCTGATAGCGGTTTTAGCGTCCCAAGAGGAAATGTCTTCAAATCAGTTGATACCCGAACAGTAAGCTGGTTTAGTGACTTTTACAAATTTTGTCACTATAAATGTATGCTTAGCCCTGTATGTTTAAATTGATGCTACTGAAGGTGTTTTGGCTGGAACAGTTTCTCTCAGCTTAGTTGTGCATCACAAAAAGTGCTCAAGGTATTTCTGAAACTAGCTTTGGATAACTGCTTTGCCTGAAATCAACATTACAGCATTATTAGATATATAAATCTTGATGTGTAGTGTCAAGAGTTGCTCTATGAGAAAAGGTTTGTGCAAACATGCACTAAAGATGTGTAGTTCCACAAATCTTATGTCTATGCTTTAAGTAGTGTGTTTACATAAAGGAACTGAGGGAGAACTGATAAGGACTAATCGCAAGACTTATTTTCCATTTCAGTGTTTTGGTCCATTTTGTTGATTAGAGCCATACTTAAATCACTTCTACAAAATTCAGTTTTGGGGAAGCAGTGACTGAAGATGCACTTTGTTATTCTAACTGTGTCGAGCCAATAAATCTTAGTTGCTTCCTTGCTGGAAACCGAAGGAAACCGAAAGGTTATCCATAGGCAGAGAAGAGACTCTGTACAACCATGGAAGAAAGGTTTACAAAACTTGTCATTTTTTTTTATTCCCTTATTCAAATGGATTCCTGATCTTTGCTACTCTTGAAGACTTATTTAAAAATCTCTGCTGCTGAAAATAACTGTCACTTGTGATGTGTTATCTTATAGGAAAGGGAGTAGCTTTCTTATTGAAGTGAGACTTGATAGTCACACTAGATTCCATATGGTTTTGAACAGGTGTTCTTTAAGGAATCTATGTAAGATACACGCTGGTGTCTCTGAGTTCTGATGCAGGAGGCATGTGTCTGAGCATGCCTGTTCCTATTTTTAGTGTGTTACTGTGTGTGGTATTCCAATATTCCTTGTTTCGATCTACTTGGATTTTGATGTCTTCCTTAGAAAAATATTTTTTGATCCCTTGGTTCGAAGAATTTTGTCACTTGCTGTCCAGATGTAGCATTACCTAGGGTCTACAGGAGAAATGAGTTCTGCTGCTTGTCTTGACTCCTGAAGCTTGAGATATCTCATGTTCAGATCTTCAGTCATAGAATCATAGAATGTTTAAGGTTGGAAGGGACCTCAAGAGGTCATCTAGTGCAACCCCCTTGCACACACAGGGTCTCCTGGAGCATGTGGCACAGGGTAGTGTCCAAGCGAGTTTGGAAGATCTCCAGAGAAGGAGACTACTCCGGACGACCTGTTCCAATGTTCTGTCACGTTCACTGTTAAGAAATTCTTCCTCAAGTTCACGTGGAACTTTTGCTGTGTCAATTTGCAGCCGTTTCCTCTAGTCCTGTCGCTGGCCACCACTGAGAAGAGGCCAGCCCCATCTTCCTCACTCCCTCCCTTGAGGTACTTATGCATGTTGATCAGGTCCCTTCTCAGCCTTCTCTTCTCCAGGCTAAAGAGGCCCAACTCTCTCAGCCTTTGCTCATAGGGAAGATGTTCCAGGTCCTTCATCTTTGTAGCCCTGTACTGGACTCTCTCTAGCAGCTCCACATCCCTCCTGCACTGGGGAGCCCAGAACTGCACACAGGACTCGAGGTGCGGCCTCACCAGGGCTGAATAGAGGGGCAGAATCACCTCCCTCGACCTGCTGCAGACGCTCTGCTTAATGCACCCCAGGATCCCATTGGCCCTCTTGGCCATGAGGGCACCCTGCTGCCTCATGGTCAACCTGTTGCTCACTATGGTGCCCAGATCTCTCTCTGCAGAGCTGCTCTCCAGGAGGTTGGTCCCCATCTGGTACGGGTGTGTAGGGTTATTCCTGCCCAGGTGCAGGACCCTACACTTGCCCTTGTTGAACGTCATGAGTTTTCTCAACACCCAGTTGTTCAGTGTGTCCAGGTCCCTCTGGATGGCAGCATAACCCTCAGGACTATCTCTTACTCCTCCCAGTTTTGTATCATCAGCAAACTTCCTGAGGGAGCACTCCATCCCTTCATCCAGGTCGTTAATGAATAAGTTGAACAGGACCAGACCACCGACTGACCCTTGGGGGACACCACTAACTGCAGGCCTCCAGCTAGACTCAGCAGCTCTGATTACCACCCTCTGAGCCCTGTCATTCAGCCAAATCCTAATCCACCTCACCCTTCTGGAGCTTGCCCAGGAGTATGCTATGAGGGACGATGTTAAAAGCCTTGCATCATTCACTGATAATTTTTTGCATCTTGTAATTGGCAAGAATATTGATTGTTTTGGGTGTATTTGCCTGTCTGACCACCCAAATCAAAGCTTACCCAGACACTGCAGGGTCTTCATGTACCTGAGGGACCTCAGTTAAGTACTTCAGCTTTTGTTTTCTCCTTGCTGTTGAAGTGTTATTTCTAGCAGCCATTCTCTCAGATTTTTATGTTTCTGTTCAAGGATGCTTTTTATTTAGATTACTTTCAAAGTTGGATCTCCTCAGCTTTGGGATCTAGATTGCCCACAAATCTTATCTCCAGTCTTTGCAAGTTTAGTCTCTCAGCATTTAATGAAGTAGGTCACTTCTAGGGCTAAGCCTTTCATGTCCTTGACTTCCAAGTTAGAAAAATCTGACTGTGACTCTTAGTCACTGAGTTCTGAACAGAAAATTTCAAGGGAACTTTTTTGTGATGTCTTGGGAATACTGTTGTTTAGTCATATACATCTTGTTCATGCATGTTGATTTAGAAATGGTCAAATTATTTTTTTAGTAGCTTGATTTCCTTCTATTGTCTTCATAGTCTTGAGAAATGGGATTTCTTCTATAAATTAACTTCTAAGTAGAGAACTTCAGAAAATGATTACTTGCAACTTCAGTCTTTCAGGTTTTATTTTTCTTTGCAGTTGGTGACAAACTTCTTGAAAAAGACGTAGTTCTGTCTCGGTTTAGCTGTTCTGGAGGTGCCCAAAACTGTTGCAAATGCTTTTAGGTGTTTTAAATCTTAAATGCCAAAAGACCAAAGTATAAATACTTGTTCCCTCCTGTTGGTGGTGCTGCTGCTTCTATTCACTTTTGATACCTCTTGAAGATATGATCCTAACAAGCTGTGTGATCCTAATGAGGCTTTACTGAGGGAGAAATTACTTATTCAACCTGACAGCTTAAAAGTCCATTTTATAATAGTGAATTTGAATGAGGGATTTGTTGGAGGCTTTTGATTATTCAGTAACAATTCTGTAGGATACTGGATTCAAGTCCTTTTTTTTCCAAAAGGATTTTTTGCTGGGAAAATACTGCAAACAGTGATTCTTATGTGGAGAAAGAAGGCTTTTTAACAAAGCTGTAGTTAACTGTTTTCTTTTGGATAAGAGAATAAACTTAGACTTGAACAGAAGTCTGACAGCCTAAAGAAAGATTAATCTCTCACTTGATAAAATGTGAGGCAGGTAAAATTGTGTTAATTTTGAATGAAGATCTAAACCTAAGACATAGAACTTGCTAAAATTAGCCTCTTCACTTAAATGTGGTGACCGAATGATATTTAGCAAGTTGTGTGCAGAGGAATTTTATAAAATTGCAGGATTACTTTATAACAGCCTCTGCTAAAGAGTTGAGTGTGGATGTTAAATCGATTCTAAATTATTATCTGTTTTTTCCTAGAATTATGAAGGCAGAGGCAGCACCAACCCAGGAGGAATGAGACCATCATACACTACAAGTGCATTTGAGTCATGGGATTAAAACTCATTTAGTACCAAAATAAATTGTTTTCTATTGTGCTTTGTGAGCTGTTGCACTTACTGTACCTTATTGTTGAGCTTTATGGAATACTTGCGAAACATTTAATGTTTAAATGCTAGCTGATATCATATGATGATGCCTCTGACAATGTATGCACACTCAGTTATGATGAACCTTGTCATTGTCACTGCATGAAAGAAGGCAAAGCCATTTTTTAGAACACACTTCACATATTTCTTAGTGTTAATTTTCAGTAAGAGTTTGCTGGTACTTGCTAGCTTATATGTTGCTATAAAGGTGTGGGACTTGATCCTGGTTTTTGTAAGTGGAAACTACATTTGCTGAAATTATCACTCAGTTATTGACATTTTGCATGGAAGAATAGTGTTGTGAATGCCTGTTTTGGAGAAGCTCTTCATGTAAAGAGCTCATCTAAACTTGATGTCTCTTCTATTTCTATAGGTCAGTTATAAAATTAGTAACAAATGATGACAGCTTATCTTAAGATGCTGTTTAGCTTCTTGTAAACTCTTATTTAATAAATGCTTGAGGATCATGTTGTGTAATGTTGATTTGTTTCCACAAAGACCTCTGTCATGGCAGCTTCATGAGTTGCTGCATATATTCATTGTTTTCCCTCTAGAACCGAAGTTCAGTGACTACATCCACAATTTAGCTGAATTTGATGCTTGTACAGAGCTGTCCTTTGAGAACGACAAAGCACTGGTGCATGCGAGTAATATTTTTGCCTTGACAAGCATACAGACTGTGCTCAGATCTCCCTGAAAAGCTTGATAGAGCTGCCCAGAATTCTTAGACTTCCTAAAAGCTGGAGAGGATAAGCAAACATTGTCAGTTCTGTTTTGAGACTTATGGAAAGTTGCTTACTTTGAGTACCTTTGGGACTTTGCAGGGCAATAGCCTATGAAGGTATGTACCACTGTACTCCAGAATGGCAACATCAGTGTACAGAGTGCTCAACACTTGCTTGTTTAGCCTTTCCATTTAACACAGGAAAATAATGCTACTTACAAGACTGAGGGTCAGATCTCAAAGTCTGTGAAAATTGCAACTGGGCTGAGCAGTACTAGGGACTCCGTTACTGCAGAAGAGCAGTTTTTGTTTTTTTGAAGAAATTCTACATATAAAAATTTTTCTGTACGGTATGTTGCAGTCAAATAGTTGTGTAGCTGAAGGGAAGGTGTGTTTTCTGCCTATGAATTGCACTGTATATATAAATGTGAAGTCTGTACAGTACAGCATCCTGGGCATTGTGACTTGTTCTCCTGACAAGTCTTGAGGACACATATCTGTTTTGAATTTAGTGCTCTTTGCTGCAGCAAATGTGACTGAAGTGCATGATTTTTGGAGGTAGATGTGCAACTGGAAGTCCATTTCAGTGAGAGACAGCCAAGTAACCCCAGTCTTGGGCTACTGGTATCCCAACTTTTAAAGGGAACCTGATTTATGGCCTTGTTTTAAGAATCATTTTCTTTAGACTCTGATGTCAGCCCTTAGCTATGAGCACTTCTGTTTGCTTCGCGCTGTGCCTCTGTATGGAGGAAAGTCCCTTTAGGTATCTAGAAAGAGTTGTTCTGGGCTTATTTAGCTTTTAGTGATGGCCGGAAGCTAAAGTTACCAAAACTGTCTTGTATTTTTTTAACTTGTAGAATAATGGTTGGGATAACTGGAATGTTTGCTAGACATTATTAAATAGCACATCTCAAATGGCTGTTAACCAGATTTAAGAGCTTCTATACATAAGAGTATATTAGAACTCAAAAGTTCCTTAATTTTTGGAGAAGACCAGTCCTTCCTGTGTAATCTGGAATGTGTGGAGAAAGGAGGTGGTGATCTGATGAAAGGTGAAGCTGAAGGGAGCGTACGTATATGTGTGTACAGTTTCTTTGCAAGATAGGTATGTGTTCGCTTTCACTTACTGTTCTTTTGCATGTTGTCTGTCTGTGCATAGGCTGTCTGTGTTTGTTTCTTCATGTTTCTGGATAAGAAGAAGTTGTGTAAACTTCCAGTTCAGTTTGCCTGTATGCTGTCCTAAAATACTGTACACTGAAGTGATATCACGCATCTGGAAACTGTTTTTTCCTATTCTGCTTCAGATAAGCATATATATGCCTTACTATCTAGTTTATCAAAATCTGAAAGAGCTTTTCTAAGATAAAAAGGCAATAGCTTTATTGTTCACTGAATAGTGGGTATCTTATTTGGAACTTGTGGCAAAGAACATCTAATGGCAGTGTGTGCAAACACATGTGTTTTATTTCTCTTCTAGAGAAATAAATGTTAAGTTTAAATTGCTGTGCTATTTAACGTGGTTTTGTATGCTGTTTACTGTTATACTTTTTGTATGCTGTATACTATTTCCTGGGGCTATTACCCAATGGTAAAGTTGTATATTCTGGGTCCATCTCTTCCTGTACTGCTGTTGAAAAATTGAGGGCACAGGATTTAAGGACAGTAAAAGCTGCTGTGTTAAGGAAAATTGTGGAGCAATAAAAGGTGTCTAGTCTATTCTCAGAGCTGCATTTTGTCTCAAATTGTTTCAAATCCCCTAGTGGCTAAGCATACTCTAACAAAGATTTAATGAACACTCTTTTGCAGGAGTGAGGAAATTATTAAAAGGCACTTTCAAATTGACTTTTTCTTTTAAAAAAAGGACCTGTGTTTTGTCATCCTTCAGGTAGGAGGTAACAGGCAAACTAGCCAGACACTATCTAGGACACAATCTTGGATTGAAGGCAGCCTGCGAAGGGTTAGTGCTAGATTGTAATGCCTGCTGCTTTCATGTGTTGGTATGCTCAAATGAGAAAAGAGAGTTGTCTGTTGGGCAGTTCTGAGGAATTCCCTGGTGACATAGGGGATGTCAAAACACTACTTGACAACACTGTATGTGTAAGTTTTAGATCAGATTTGGTTGCAATGGTCCTTAGGAATTGTCAAAGATGGGTATTCCTGGTGTTGTGCCATCCTGTTGCCTTTTTATCTTTGATTTTATTTTCTGTGGGTATATGGTATATGTTTAGTTTTGCGTTTGAGCAATAATGTTTCTTACAAACTTAGTGCTATTTTAGATATATTTGTGGTATGAGTTGTTTTCTTCTTTTTTGGCTATAGTAGCCAATAAGCAACATAAGAAATCAAAGGCCTATGGGAAGTGTACCAAGGAAATAGTCTTGCATTTAAGTGTATTCTCTTCAAATTAATTTGTTTTTTTTTCCTTAAAAACCTAAAGACTACAAGAGAAATATTGAAACCAAATGGGACACTACATTTAGACTACATGCAGTCTAGATCTTGGAATACATAAAAATTTATATTAAATTCTTTTAATACTGCCTTCTCCGAAGTCTTTGGCACTCCCCAATACAGACAGTTTGTTTTTTATTTCTATTAAGCAGAAGTGAAAATACTACAGTGAGGAAGGAAAATTAGACTCTTTTGTCTTGTGGGAAGCTGGGATTCAGTTTGCTGTTCCAGTATGGTTAGACAAGTCATCTGGGAGATGGACTAAAAGGATTTGCCTTCCTCTTTGTTTTGTCTGTCAGAGCCTGCTTTTCCAGTGTTAAATGAATGATATTTTCTTGGAATTCAAGCCTAAATGTGCCTGTTGTCTGCCAGTGTCATCCGAGAAAAGTATGAACAGTGATTGTGGTTAATTAGTTTCAGACTGCTAGCTTGTTGTGATTGCTGTGCGATTAAATGCATCATAATTCTCCTAATAGAAATTCCTTGAGCTATTTTTCCATCCCTTTTTAACTAAAAAGGAGTTTGAATATCCAAACTGCTATAACTGTTAGGTTAGAGATGGCTTTTTATAAAGCTGTTTTTCTGGAAAGATGAGTGAGTTTAGAGACAAGAATTGACCTGACTTTGGCCTTTGCTCATAAGTGGAGTGCTGTATATTGTATGTGTTCAGCTGCATGTGTGTAATGATTTCAGATTCATTTAACTTGCCTTTAAAATGGAAGTGCTACTACTGTTGTGCTTATTAGGTGAGATGTGGTTTATTTTAAGCAGATTAGTAGTGTTGATCTCTTTTCTGTTTAATTTCAGATGCTGATTTGAATCAGTCATAGTACCATTATGGTTGGAAAAGACCTTCAAGATCAAGTCCAACTGTAAACCTATCACCTCCATGCCTGTTACACCATGTCCCTAAGTGCCTCATCTACACATATCTTGAACGTGGCCAGGGATGGTGACTACAGCACTTCATTGGGCAGCCTGATCCATCCAGTGCTTCACCGCTCTTGCACAAACGGAAAGTGTTTAGGCAGAGTTCTTTGGGGGGGGTGGGGGGTGAGGGGGTGGAGGAAGTGTCAGTGTTGGTAATCTCTGGACGTGCATGTTGAGAATGTACGATCAATGCCTCTGATAGCAGCCACCATCTAGATTCTCCCTTCTTCCTACAGATGGTTACAAAGGAAGGAGTATAAACAAATTCTTATTAACCCTTTAAGTAGCGGGGAGGTGACTTGCCAGTATCCTTAAGATGAATCTTAAACACAAGAAACACTGATTTTTGTCAGCATTAATAGTAGACATACACTGATTGAAATTTTATTCATACTTGAATTGAAATTCAATACATTTGAAATTGTTTTCATACTTGTTACTATTTATTCTCAGTAGTCTGAGTTGCATTTTTATTTACTCTGGTGGTTCTTATCTTGCATGGCTTTATCTGAAGCACTTAAGTATCAACACTTATGTTCCCATAACATAATGAACCCTACTCAGCTAAGTGAACTTTTTTCTTTATCTTGTTTGAGAAACTTATTTTTAATTTAGACAAATTGTATAAGCTGTAACTCTTTTTCTTCTAGTGGACACTAGAGTTGAAGTAGCCAATGTTAGTTATGGTCTTAATCAGCAATCTTTGCTTTTTGTGATCCTGGTGTCTTGGGATTCTGCTACTAAAATCATACAAATTTCTGAAATTAAGAGATTAATCAGATTAATTCACTGAATCTGTGTGTATAAACAGGTATGTTTAGCTTTTACAACTGTTAAATAACAGCTGTAAAAGTTTTTATTATCAGATAATTGTTGTAAAAGGTTTAAGTTGAATTGTCGTGGGATGAAAACCATTTTTGCAAGTTCTGTAGTAAATTTCCAGAGTCAAAACTGAGGATAATGTCTGTTCTTTACAAGCATTTTAACATGAGCTTTAATTGCAATCTGTTATGGTGTTGAAATACTGTAAAGGAAGATACCACAGGAAGTCTTGCATACTTCTCTATTCTGAAATGGATAACGGTTGTGTGGCCTTCTTTGGAAAGCACCTGATTTTTTTTTTTGAGGAATGCATCCTCTCTAGAAGAGATTAAGAGTGTTTACATGTAATTATGTATTCAGCTACCTTGTAAAAATTAGGCTTGTTAAGTTTAATTAGTTCTTCACAGTGTATCCTAAGTTAGAACCATTACTATCTTTTTTAATTGTGTGTGTTTTTTATTTAGGACAATTTGTATATGTCTGCTACTAAGACAGGATTAAATTTAAATAATTTAATTTTTTCTAATAGTTTAGGTCATTAGAATTGGATGCTGCTGTTATAGAATTTCATGTTATTAAAAAAACAAAGGACATTTGCAGCTTTTTTGACCCTTGTTCCTGATGGCAGGACATCTTCAACAACTAGCTTAATAAAAAGCAGAAGTACACAGAAGTGGTTTTACTTGGATTGTTTTTGTCTACTGGATTTTCCCCTGCATGAGCTAAATGAGCAAGAACCAGAATACTGATGGTGTTGGTTTTGTGGGTTCTGCAGAGACTTAAGTCAATGAAAGTCAGTGCCATCCTTGTTGAACCTTTCTTCTTTACAGTTAAGAGGATGAGTTCAGATCATCAAACCAGAAGAAAATAGAACAAATATTCTGTTCATTTTAATGCTTGGAGTTAGGTTATCAGAGGGTCTGAGTACCAGTACTGGTGGTGTAGGAAAAATTTGAAGTGTCAAGAGGTAATGAAGGAAGCTGGGGTTGTATTGTCTTGATATCAATTTATACCATTAAGGAAATGTGCCTTGTATAAACTAATAATGCTTCTTGATGTGCTGCTTCATGGTGCTAGTGACAGGGACAAAATATTCGTATAATCTTTCTTCATATGGCATAGCCATTTGATTACATTGTGAAATGGTTGAAATGCAACGTGATTTTCACTGTAACTGCTCCATGAGGACAATCTGCGATGTTGGCAGATCTGGAATTATATTGAGCTAAGTAACATTAATACTACTGTGCAGTGAAACTGTAAGCTTTTGAAGCAATTAGAATTTCCAAACATATATACCGGCTGTTTTTTGTTTGCTTTTTTTTCGTGTTTTGGATAGTGAGAGAGATTCCTCAAAGATATCTACTATCCTTTCAGTCTTTAGAAACAGATGATAGACGAAAATCAAGTTATTTTAAAAAGTTTAGTTTTGCATAAAGATTTTGTTTTAATAGTAACCTTTCTCTAGCTACAAAGTCTGCCCATAGAGTGTGATATGGCTGTTCTGAAGTTCTTATAAAAGTAGAGTAAATCATTGAATCAGATACTCTTACAGAATATATTAATATGCTCTAATTAAAATTAAATTGACAATGAAAAGAACAAAGAAAATATATCCAGAAACTTAATGTGTTTTTTCTGTTTCCTTTTACAAATAGATATAAATATTACAAAATAAATATAAAATAAATATACAAATAAACACACATTCATAGGAAGAGAGGAGTTACAGCTTTGGTATTTCACTGGCCAACAATTTATTCCCAGTGTGGGAAAAAATGTCTTATTTCACAAGAGGGTGGCTCATTGAGAATCTGGATGAAGGCTTTGCATCAGCACAGGAAGAGAACCTTGCTGTGAAGACCCATATAAAGAGAAGGGAGAGATTGAAATAGTATGAAGAGGAAAGGTAACTTGCTCTTTGGCTAAAATGTTATAAGGGAAACAGATGTGCTCAGAAAATGCTGCTTTCTCAAAACCAGTTGCTCGCATGTGCACTGTGACTTTTTCCCTGGCAGCAGTCAAGAAAAAACCCTTTTAAGGTGATAAAGTAGGTGATGTGGATGTGGACATCTTGTTCATGTCTGGTTGTTATTGTTTTGTCAGTTCATATAGGTGTCTTATTTGCGCACTTCTACCTTCAGTTTAGGGAGGATAGCTAGGTTAGAACTGTTTGAATATAACCCTTAATTTGAAAGTTACTGGAAATAGCTAAATGAGTCAGATGGCTCAGTGAGCAGCTTCGTTTCCTTCCCATCCTCAAGGCAACAATTTCCCCTTGGAGAACATTCCTACACAAACAGGATAAAAATGCATCTTTCTAGGATAGAGTTTTGATATTTAAGGTTTCCTGTCCCTGTAGCAAATCACTTGATAAATTCTGTCTCTCTGTAGGACAGTAGTCTTCACAATTAAATCATTATAGGTGATGGTGACTGGAATACTTATTACTGTTCCTCAAGTGCTTTCTGCATCCTGAAATGTCTGGACTCACACAATCCACTGGAACACTTAAAAATGTGGGAACTGTAAGCTTTTGAGAAATCCGAAGTAGTCAGTAGTTAGAAGTAGTCAGAAGGATGACTCAGACTTATTTTTTTAAAGCATTTCCTTAACTGTCTGTTAGGTCTGGGGCAAGTTTTCATCACTCTTTTTATTGACTTACAAAATGGCTCAGTCTTTCAATGTACTGTATTAATCTGTTGGCACAGGCAGCTACTGGAGTGTGTCAAGGGTAGAGGTGCGTATAATTCGGAGTCTAGTACTGATCACTCTATTTCACTGAAAGAAATTTTCTGCTGTGTCAAGGAGAATGCAAATATCGGTTTGCTTCTATTTATTATTAAATCACCCTTGTATTATAAGCTATCTGATAGTAAAATAAATGCAACTTTCTGAACATTGTCATATATACAAGCTTTGAAGTAACCTTCTGTTATTAAAAGAAAGTAACAGAGGAAATTGAGGTGTAAAACCAGTTCATTTCACAGTTTTGCATTCAGATAATGGAAAATGGGGAGAGAAAAGTGTCGATCCAAAAATAAAAAAAACCCAATCAGGTAACTTGCATAAATATGTCTGGTTAGATATGGCTGTTTAGAGCTGGAGGCTCTAATGAATGCCCTGGAGTTTGGGGTGAATGCTGAAGTTGGGGGCTGAAAGGACTGCTGTGAGGGAAAGGCCAAGCAAATGGGAGGAAAGAGTTGTCAAAACGGATGTCAGGACCAGTGGACGACTGTGAATCCAAAGTGAATCCATCAGCAGCATGGCCTGAGATACACAATTTGATCTGGGGATTTTGCTTTATCAGTCTTGTTTAGAGATGGATCAGCAGAGTGAAATGGTGTAGATAGTTGTAGTTGTTAAAAAAAAAAAAAAAATATGGATGGTAACAGGTAGCAGTAATTGTGTAAGTTTTCTACAGGATGGGAAGAGATACCAAGCCTGCTTTTCTACGCTGCAACTGTGTGTAGTGGTGTGAAGTTTTATAACTGGACTAAACAGAAGTGACCTGTGCCAGATGCTTCATTTACAGGCACGAGAAGAGCCACCTACTAGTAGTGTGGCTACATGCTGTGCTTTTGCACTGTCAGCCTGGGGAATGTTGGAGCTTGGAGTCCAGAAAGGTAAAAGTGTGAATGTCATGGCTAGATGAAAGATCTTAGAGGTGAGGAGGGATCCTGAAGATAGGAGAGACATGGGTATAAATACAGGGAGGCCTTGGCTGGTACTACAGGGAACTGGGAAGCTGTTCTGGGCCGACAGAGATGGGAAGCTGGCACCTAGAGAGTGTGGGCCAGAGGGAAGGGTGCAAGTCTGGCAGAACTGTGAATGCCTGACTAATCTGCTGTGTTTGTTTATTTAAAATGCTGTGTCCAGATCTACTATGTTTTTTTTGCCTATTCTGTCTTGCCTGTGACAATCATGTAGGGAAAATGCACAAGTAAATTCCATTATGGATATCTTGGATTGGGGATAAGACTTCTGGATGACATCTGTGTTGATGAAGGTTTTGAAACTGTGCTTGGAGATTTAATTGTCTGATTGGAAAAGGCTGCTGGTGCTTGCACGCTACTGGACATGTAGACTTCCCACTAACTTTATACTATGCCTTTTAATTGCAGTATTCTGATTTTGATTACATTGCTTCCTTTCTGGTGATGGCTGGATTAATTTTCTCTTAAATTGCTAATTGGAGTACATTTGCTTTGGAAGGGATCATAATTCCTGTTCTGCAAGTGCTAATTACCTCAGTGAATTAGGTGTGTCTCCATCAGCGCAGGTCAGTAATGGTTGCTACCTAATGACCATGTTGTTTCCTTTTAAATATTTATGCAGTTTATAGTTTTGTTGCATCTGCATCAAGACATTGGGTGTATTGTTATGCAGACAACACTTTTCAAACAGCCTTAGATACGCTGATATCTGAGAAGACACACTAAAATCTGTTACTAGGGGAAATAGCAGATCGGTTGTTTACTCTTAGGAAAGGATGAGGTTAATGTATGTGCTAAGATTTCTTGGACTTCTTGAGTCAGAGCATCTCTCCTTCCCAAAGGGGGCTATGCCTGACGTAGCTTATGCCAGAGAAGCTCTCCCCGTGGGGAAATCATGGGGGTTGGGCGTTGGACGGTGCCAGTTCAGAGAGTTGGATCAGCAAGGCTGGCCAGTCCCGCCTCAGGAGGGAGCTCTGCGATTCCCGCTCGTCCTGTGGAGCCCCTGGGCATCCGTGGGCACTGTGTCCGTGCACCTCGGTGGTGCCAGCGCTTCCTTGGGCAGCCCTGGTGCCACATGGCCCTCCCGAGAAGGCCGAGGGGGTTTCTTGTAGCGTGTGTAGAGCCACCACCGACGGGGCGGGGTGACGAGGAGGCGGGCGGCAGGGAGCCGAGAGCTCCAGAGGCAGGCGCGGGGCTCGCTGCCTCCTGCCCTTCCTGTCAGCGCGCTGGCGCTCGGCGGGTGCTCAGCCTGGCCTCAGCCCTGCTCCTGGCCTCTCCGCCGCCGGCCACGGGGCACCACGGCCTGACGCTGGGCTCTGACTTGCCGTGCACGGCGTAGCGAGCGGCCAGCGTGACGGGAAGTGCAACTCCTTGCACAAGAGCGGTGCTTCATCTTGGAGAAAGTTCTACAGACGCTTCCTGTGAGTCCCCCTGCCTGCGCTGGAGATGTTTGCTCTCAGCTACAGGGCGAAGCGTTAGCTGGGCTGTGTCTGGCAACTCCCAATGGTATTCCAGCCCTTTCTAATCCGGGAGAGGCAGAAGTTGCAATTCTACCTTAAGAGAAAGTTCGGCTGGTGCGGTAAGTTAAAGATTTGTCTTTCTAACAGAGCTCCTTTGCTGAAGTTTTGTTAGTGGTTTGTATGGGAAAGTGTGAGCTTCTTCCCTCGGGTTTCATCTTTACTGGTGATGCTGTGTGCATGCTTTGAAAACACTCCTAGTGAGGTTGGGGATCACGCTTCTGTACAGCATCTTGTTGGGCATGAACGATTCCAGGCCACGCAGATCCGTTCAGGATTCCTTTCACTTAAACCTCACTTAATTTTTCACTTAAATTTCACTTAATCCTTTCACTTAAATTTTCTATTTAGCTAGTTGTTTTTCTCTTTTACAGAAACTATCCTACTGTGATGTGTGTCCCTTGGGAGTGGTCCTGCTTGTGTATGTGATGCCATGGGTTTTCCAAATGTTTGTGCTACATGCTATTGTCAGAGGCAGAATAGGCTGCTTGCCCAATGTTGACTGCCCAAGTTACACTCACTCCATTTTTCTCACAGTGGCATATCTGCATTTCATCTGACTGCAGTCAGCATTGCCCATGTAAACAGATGCTTATGTTGGAGAAACTTCATTGAACTCGTTTCTTTAAGGGCCTGCATGAGTGTTGTGCTTTAAAGAGGGCTGCGAAAGTATCTGAAGCCTGACTTCTAGTCCCTGGATTAAGGTGCTGGGGAAGAGAGATCTTGATCACATTGGGGAAAAGCTTAATATATTGAAAAAAGAATTACTGGTAAGAAACAAAAAAGATCTAAACCAACATAAAATCTCTATGAGATTATTTGAGTGAACAGGGTGAAATGTTTTCTGTTCAATTATCTCATCCAGGCTAACACAGCACAAGTATATTTGGGATCAGAGAATATACAGCATATTCAACAGGGCGAAAAGCCCTCTTGAAAAGTAGTGACTCAGAAGGAGAAAAGAATCCTCATAGATGACTGCCTCAATTACCGGGGAGAAAGGGCTGATGTGCTTCAATATATAACAAGAAACATAGCAGGTAAGTGTCTGGTAGTGTTTGAATAGCAGCATGAGAGCATCTAGCAGCGCTGCTGGGGTCAGGAAGGTGAAGAAGCAGCTTTGTTGTCCTCTTACACATTGATTGCACTGATGTGAATGAGATCGTCTACCCCCTCCTGCAAATCCAGCTGTGACTGTTCAAATGCCTTTTTTTTTCTTCGGGAGGATTATGCAATACTGGAGATTTTATTACAAAAGAGAATTTAAAAGAAAAATCCCAAGGGAATAAAAAAAATCTTTTTAAAAAAGACATGAAGACTGTAAGTCTTATGACTTGTATAGAACAGAGATGAGTATGTCTGGGTGTCTGCATGTGCAGGATATTAGGCAGTGGGAGAGGAGAGTAAGCTCCTTGATTGTTGTGGAGAAGATATGAAATCAAATGGTTATTGCCTGCATTCAAATTAACACTTGAAAATCAATATAGGAATGCAGTATAAGCGCGGAGTTCACCCCAGCTAAGTCTTAACTGAGCTTATACTGTTTTCTGGAAAATGTAGTTAAATCTGGCTTTAAGAATGCCTATATTACCTGAAAAAGTAAGCTTGCAGGGTCACAGTGAGGTTGGAAGTTCATGTTTTATGATTTACAGTAATGTTTTATATTCTTTTCTTTGCTTTTTGCCCATGTGGCAGCACAGGATTACCTACAGTTTTCTCAATGTTCTTGTAATACTTTCAGCCCACCATTAAGACAATGATTATCACTAATCATACCTTGTGTTTTAGGGCTCATGCTGCGATCATCTGAGCAGTCTAGGAAAGATTTTTTTTTCTTTACTCTGCTTCTACTTCCAAAACAGCTTGCTGACAGGTTTCTGTGTGTGTTTTACTCTGGAGCATTTGGCATTGGTCTTCATTTTAGAGGAAAAGCTGGGCAAGGAGAGCGCATGTTCTGAAGTGGTACAGAAAATCCTCCCTCTTGTTTTCTGGCTGATGTATGTTATGAACTTAAAGTTAAAAGGGTTGCCTGATTTGGGAGGAGGGAATGGGTCTTGGAAAAGCTGTCTTGGAAACTGCCTTTCTTCAAAGTACAGTGCACAGATGGCTGCTGCTAGGACCAGCTGAAAATCTCACCTACTTCTCTGCTAGAGTAGAAGCATCCTGAGCTCTTTCTTGCTCTGTTGGGTTACTGTGCCCAAGAAAGGGTACAAAGGCAAGCATTTTATATAATGTATTACTGCCTGGAAATGGTAAACACAGTCATCTCAGGGTAGGCTCTAATCACTGCAGTGCCTCAAACATGAAAGCTAAGAGGAAAACGCCAAGAGCGGACCTGTAGGTGAAGGCTACATAAGCCCTTGCTTGCCTTTTCTTGTAGATGAAGTGCTGGGTGTCTGTGAGCTCTGCTACTGTGCCTAGCGATGCCAGCAGTTGCAGCAGCACTGGTATCCTGTCCCTTCAGTGAGCACCATCAGATCAGAAAGTCATGTAGGCTGAGCAAGAGCAGCCAATTCATTAAATACCTCTAATCTTGTTCTGGGGTAAGAACTTTATTTTTCCTTTGTTTCTGCTAAACAAATATGTTTTAAACTGTTTTATCTGTTGGAGGATGTTCAGAGACTTATTATGCTTGCTTAGTTTTACAAAATAATGAATTACGGAGATACTTTTTTTTCCTATTCAAGTTGCATTTAGGTGAAAACTGGAATTTAAAAAAGCATTTTATATCTATATCAAAGTGTGTTAATATTTGTTATATTAAATAGTGTTCTAGTATGAAGAAAAAGATTTATCAAAATTATTTCCCTTGTCCAGGAGTGTACTAAACAAAAGAATTATCTGCAGTTATTAACTGAACTGACTTCTGGTCACTGTGTCCTTGAGGATTTTAGAACAAAAGTATCTTATCTGGTTGTGCCTACTCCTTTTTATTTAGACACTGAAGGAAGAAAACATCTTCCCTGCTTTTTAATTTCCAGTAATTTTGCTTTTTTTAATGGATAAGTCATTGAACTTTAGAAGAATGAGAAATGAGGGCTTTGTTCTTCCTGGTGTCTCTAGAGCAAACTGCTCCTGTCCAGGTCAGCTGAGCAGTTCAAGAGGCTCTGCTTCCCCACTGCTCTGTCAGAGGCCTCCGTAAGTGTGGTGGTTTCTGGTTTTGCAGCAAATACATATTGTTTGAAAAATAGTTTGAATTGAAAATTGTTTTAGTGGATTATGATAGCATTTTTTAAAAGCAACACGTGTAAGTTCTCTTTAAATGTTCAGATTTTACATCTTACTCATCCTGGTTTGAGGTTTTGATTACTTAGGGCCTGGTTTATGAAACCAGTATTCTTGGCATCATTTATGCTTGTCCCTTTTCCATGTGTGGACACATCAAGGCTTGATCTGTAAGGGTTGAGAGAGCTGCCAAAAACTGTTAACTGTCATTCTCATGAACTGCTTTGTTCCATATATTACCATGTTCTCCTTGATCTAAGCAGGGAAACCTCCCTTTTCCTCCTCTGATGCTCCTTGCACTCTCTCTCCTTGGTGGCATTAGTCCTGGAAGCTCGTGCTCCCATGGCCCATCTTCTGGGAAGGAGCCAGATGCTCATATTTGTCTCATTTGTTCTCTTTCTCACCAAGATATATGTAGTTGCTAATGGATTTGTCTCTTGGAGTTTGAGTACTTTTACCTACAGCTTTTCTAAATTAGTCTGTGTTATGTCACATTCAGATGGCCCGGAGGGGCCAAGTATGGGCCCAAACTCCTAGCGCTCAGTGGAAGCTAGCTTTTATGATTCATTAAGTGAAGCATTTTCTGAGTGCATGATTGACTTTTCACTCGTGAATGTTCTTTCAACACTGTGTGAAGTGTCTTAAGTCAACAAATGAAGAGCTCCTTAGTCACTTATGAGCACAGTGATGACCTTGTAAAATGGGACTCGTGGAGTCACTACTCTGTGTTTGCCTGGAAATTTGCATGTCAGGTAACTGCTAATTGGTACTGGTGGAAGGAGGTGCAGCACAGTGTGGAAATGCAGAATAGCTCCTTGCCAGCATAAAGGTTATGGGAGGTCTCCTCCCTACATCCCATGCAGCCCTCCCCTCTACTGAACTAAGTTGGGTCGAATCCATCATCTTTGAAAGGTCCTGGAGAACGGGGGAG
>PTEX01000008.1:6807907-6863405 GCA_003342815.1 Eudromia elegans
GCCACATGCTCTAGGGGACCCTGCGTGTGCAGGGGGGTTGGACTAGATGACCTCTACAGGTCCCTTCCAACCCTAGCCATTCTATGATTCTATGAATCATGCAGTAGGTCTCTCCCATTTGCCAACTAATGCAAAAGCTGCATTTGTTTCTGCTAGCTTTTAACTTAGACTCATTTGAGATATGATGAATCTGCTTCCTAACTTTTATTATACAGTCTTTACAAATGTTAAACTGTCAGAGACATCTTTACTTAAAGTATATTTTTATTTTTTAACAGTATTTCCTTTATCTAGATACCAAAAAGGAAATGTTCTGCAGTTTGATTTGGCTGCTTGTCTTGCTCTGCAGGAGCTCTGCAGCAGGTAAGATGGAAAGTTTCGTGATTTCTTACATATTCTTGAGAAGGATTTCTAAAAGATGACCATTTCTAAAAGACATATTCAAGATATATGAAAATGGAAAAATATATTTAAAATTAGTGATGACCAAGTGCTGTACAGTACAGCGTGACAAGTTCAACTGATATTCTTCATCTCTGTGCAATGTTAACTGTTACTGCTATATATGGATTTGTTTTCTTTTGTGTATTTTAAAACCTATCTGTGTAACTATTTCTCTGCTTACAGGATGTAGGAGGGAAAACCATATGAAAAATTGTATCATGTAGTAATTCTTGTTGGGTTGTGAAAACTGGTAAATTTGCAGATCTGCTGACAAATTAATATGTATTCAACATGGGAATATGTAAAGAGCAGTTCATGTCTAAAGTCATGGTACTGATTTAAATCAAATGTGAAATATTTATTCAAAAGTTAATGGAATGGCTGTCAGTGTTTTCACATTATTCATAACTTTGTTAGCAATGTCTGAAGATCTGTTCTTAGTGTGGCAGTTCCATGGTCAGTATTTTCTCGTATGCTTATTAGTGAGCATACCATCCAACACCTACGTATGCTCTGAAAGGCATTTTTTTTAAAATAACAATTCATATATATGAATAGGTGAAAAGAATGAAACATGGATTTTTTCAATATTATTTGAAGATTTCTATCTCCCAATGCCAGTGCTCAAGCTATCACACCTTTATTTTTGCTAGAGAACAAATACTTTGCCCTTACCCTTTCCTTTAAGTCCTAATTTTAGAGGGGAGATGGGTTCTCTCTGGATGATCAGCATCTTCCTGGCACAGGTGACGCTTCCTTTGAGTTGAGCCCAAAACTCTGGAAGCAAACCTCCTGAAGATGCCTCCTCTTTGAGGGCATCTGGTGACGTCTGATCTTTCATTGCTTATATGATCTCTAGACATACTTGATAAGTTACTCTGCACAAGTATTTTTGAAGAAACATAAAAAGAAGCAGGTTATGTGATCTCTGATTTTGTTTTTTAGATGAGAACTCTGTTAGAGATGCCTACATTTTTCCTTCATATCCTGAGATTCTTCGTGGAACCACCCTGAAACTATTTTGTGTTCTTGGAAATCACTACATGCCTCCCAGGAACGCAAGCCACATCATCTGGAAATTGAATCATGAACTGATTTCTCAGGAGAGCTATGATGTTGTCAATGAGACTGTATCTAGTGTAACCATCCATAATTTCACTTATGACAGAGCACATGTAAGATGCTTCATTAATTATTTAGGCAAAGAACAACTTTTGGTTCACACTGAAGCTAAATCTGGCTGTAAGTAGAAACAAAGAGCAATGGAATGGAATATTTTTGAGTATCTCTTAAGTCCTTTTGAAGTCCCTTTGCTAGACTAGCAAGCTCTAATTTCCTCTAGGCACTATTTCCCTACTAATCCTGTTTCATAGAAATTGTGGCTACATCCTCACCTGAAGAAGGTGACAAGATAAATGTAAACACAAAACTTCTCTAATTTGTTGGACAGATTAAGTCCAGATTATATTAATATAAGATTTGAACCTCTTCTCCAGTAAAGGAGCAACAAATGCAAAGAAATACATCTCTGGAATAAAGAACAGCAGAAGGAATTGCCTGTGCCAATGCTCAGTGTGCCATGAGTTTGTCAATAAGAAGGGACTCAAAGTGTTGAAATTAGAGATAAGAATTATTTTGGAGACAAGGCTTCTTCAATCAGATTATTTGAGAGAACAGCCTTTTCATCTGTGTTTCCTTCTGAGTGAAGAAGTCTGATAGAGGATATGTTTGAGAGCATTTTTTTTTATGACTGAGTTTTTGGCTACAGAGATGGCAAAGAATTGTTGCTTTTCTATTCCCTTGGTTATAAAATAAAGAGAATCTGGAATTACGTGTCTCTTCAAGGTCACATAAATATGTTGCACAGGGAGTTGTCTTGTGCGCTGTAGGAGAGTGCAAGCTCCTCAGATTAACCTGTGTTACAGGGTATGTGATTAAACACTCTAGAAAGGAACAAAAAGGTTATCTTTGGGAAAATGCATTATTTTCCAGGACTTTTGCGATGTTTTGTTTTTATCTTGCTGCTTTGACGTATAGTGGCAGTTAGTTTGCAATAGCTATACTTGGAGATCAGCATTGTGTGTTTAATGACTTGTTACTGAGGTGATGTAAAGGCACCTTCAGATCTATATAACTAAGCATTTTTTGGAAATAATTGGAGCTAATCTTTCGTTCTCCCTGGGAAGGAAGCAGGGGTTTTGTGATGAGCTTTGAGGGCAATCAGGAAGTTCAATGAAAACTATTTACTAAGCTTTGCTATAATCTGCACTTCAACAAACATAATTGATTTTTTTCAATTGTTTATTTTGCTTATTTTTAACCAGAGTTTATGTAATTGTAGTTCCCCCAGACAGACCAGGAAATATCTCCTGTATCTATTACTTTGATGTTAAACTCACTTGTAACTGGACTTCAGGAAGACAAACGAATCTTCAAACAAACTATACTCTTTATAGGAAAATGTAAGTATAGAATATACTGGGAAATGGAATATTGGGTAAGACTGCCAGTGCTCTTCCCTCATATCCTGACTTCTGTGTGAACAAAACCTGAAGGCATCCCAGGTTTTAGTCAGGCACGGTCCTCATTAAGCCAAATTAATTCTGGGTTGGTAATTATTGAAAGAAGTTACAATCTGATACCTTTTCACTACATTGCATAAAAGAAGTGAGCATTTTCAAGTGAGTCTTTAACACAGAAACATTTGCAACAAAAATAACATTCCTTTGTACCATTGGAATAATGCTAACTAAATCAAAAGCTTAGTGAACCTCTGTGCGGATAAATTCCCTTAGGTTATTCTGCTGCCGAGGCAGAATGGAGATGCTTTGGGGTGTTACCTAGAAACTTCCTGCGTTACTAAGTGTGCCCACATAGTTTGGGAATTTTGAATACTTTCTCTTCCAGTGATTCTAAACTAATAATTGTTTAAAGAAAAGACTCTTATTCTGTACAGGAATTCCATGTATGATTCCTCGCAGTAGTGTATTGCAGAGGAGGATATGTAGAATTTATAGATCTTTTTACTTTAAGATTCTTTTTGGATTGATCAAAGCTGGAGACTTGTGCTTACATGTAGTTGGTAGCCTCATGCTTTTTATTTTGAGCATGCGTATTTATTTTCTTCCCATCTAAAATATTCTTAAGCAGGAAGTTTTTGCAAGTTTTGTTAGCATGTTTAATCTTTTTTGTTTAAAAGGTCAGGCAGGAAAAAAGTCTCTAGTTTATCTCCAGTTTGGACTTGACAGAGGAGGTATTTTACATCATCTTCATTAGGTGTTCTAGTGTTTTTAATCTTCGTAACTTAGTTGAGTCTGTGAAACTATATCAGTTACTTGAGAGATATCCACTGCTGATTCTTGCACCAGCACAGATTCTTCTGTAATGACTCAATAAGGTGGGTTGCAGAGCTCTTTCAGGTAAAAGTGGAACTGTTGATTTTAATCCAGGTCAGCTCTCCTGCTGAGTTAACTGCCTGGCTTTAAAATCCTTAGTACGAGTCAGGTCCATCCTGACGGATAGAAACTGCTGTGTGTGTTGGGAAAGGCAGGACTGCTGCCTTTCTCAGCAATGCAGGCTTATGGGGTTAAAGATTTGAATGCACTAACATCTGGAAACTTTCTTAGTCTTGGGAATTTTCTACTTATTGTATAATATGAGATTTTCTTGAAATTCTCCGCGATTAAAGTGAAATGAGTTGAGCTGCTCTTCCGTCTCACTCTACTTACATTTCTACTAAAGAAATATATGCTGAAGAGAAAATACCTGGTGTATCCATGTGTTCTCTTAGAAAACATGTCAGACATTTATAGCCTATAATAATTTTGCACTCCTACAGTTTGGCTTTTTTCCCATATTTGACACACCGGCAAGTTTTATAATCCTTTAGCTCTACCATGTGGGATGTGCTTGTTTTCATGAAAAAGTTATGTTTTTATATCTTCTTATCTTAGATCTTTATTTTATATTGTAAATCTGTGCGGGATAATTACATGTGTTATATACTGAATTTATGTACAATGCAAAGGATTTGCAGGAGTAGCAAATTTTGGGAACAGTATTTATTTCCACAGAAATGACATCCAAGGAGGTGTTTAAAAGAAAAGACTTGAAACTCCTAAAACCTAAAACTATTGACTGAATTCTGACCTAGCAAATCTCTAATTTCTAACTTTGTTTTTTCCCTTTTTTTTTTTTTTTTTTTTTAGGATGAGCGGTGTGACTGTTCCAAATACAGGTGGCTTCAGCTGCCAAAGCAAAACAGAGTCATGTTCATTTTTTCACCCGGATGTTCCATTTAGCAGTTCCTTTTGCTTTCAGGTGAAAGCTAAAAATGCTTTGGGTGAAGCTATATCAAAATGTGTTCCTATACCTTTGGAAAAAATAGGTAATTAATTTTATCTGGGCATGAAATGCATTGCATGTTGAACTGATTGTACTTTGTCCAGTTCTTCCCTTACCCCTCCCCAACAAGGAGATCATTTGTACAGTTTGTGGGTTGTGAGGTTGCTGAAATGAATCGTGTGATCTAAGGTGTTTTTATTTAGGAGAATATTATGAAAAATATTCATTTTTCAATATAATGATTTTGAAATTAGTATTTTGTTGGATGCTTTTTCTTTTTGAAATTGGCTTTGTCTTTGAAATGCCATCTCATTTGCATCATTAAAATTACTGAGTCTTTGCACTGAGCTTATTTGGAATTGAGCAATTGATTCTTAAATTTTATTTCATTGCTGTTTGGATGCATCCAATTTAGGTCAAAGCTATACTTGCATATATCTAAGTGAAGGAAGTCTCTTATGACATTATAATTGATTGGTCTTCTATATACAGTTCTTTGACCTGAAGGAACAGGCAACAATTTTTAGGAAACTGATCTTACTATGATCTTAGGGATAGGTGTGTTATATTCATAATATGGGTCATCCAACTGCAGCAATATTTTAGCCTATGTCTGAAGTAGGTGTAAACTACTGAGGTTTTTAGTATTAAAGACCGTCTCATGAAACTGCTAGACATATGTGGTACCTGGACTGTGCTTAAGTGTGCTTGAGTGATACTGGACATAAGTGCAGGAGCTGACTGTGAGTGAATGGACGATCTGGTAACTTCTCCATATCTGTCTATCATTTACCCTGCTCGTCTACTTCCTGGTTAGGGATATAAAATAGAATGCCTATCCAACAAGCCTTGTGACTAATAATATTTTATCTATCTCTTCTCCCTTTGCTGTGTCTCAGTTTCCTTTTTGATCTGAGTAGGATAAGGTTTGCCTAGCTGTTACTCACTACATAATGCAGAACCCTGTGATACTTTCTTTTTGAATGAACACAGGTTGTGGAGTTTTACTTGATTTGCTGGCTTATGTGAGGGATTGATGCTAAGACCAAAATCAGAATAAGTCCAAATTGGAAACCTTTCCTTGGCCTCTATGGAACATAACTGCATTACAGTAACATTGTGCTTCCACATGGACTCCTATGTAGATCCAGCTACTAGGTATCTATGTCATGGCACCACTCCATAATTATGCGAGGAAAACACTTGTTGTGGTAAAGAACTTTAATGGCGAGTCCATTCCCTGACACTTGGTGCAAACAAGAAGTAAAGACTTTACTCAAGGTTTTCGCTGGAGCATTCTGCCCCTTCTGCAACCCTATACTACTTTATTTTTATATTCAAGCCTGTTAAGTATCTCCAGCTCCAACTTCCTTGCTGGTTTCCCTGAGTCTTCTCAAGGGAAGGAGACTTTGGTGGTATTCAAAACCTTTGTGATGAAAGAAATGTTCACATCTGTTCCAATTTGTTAGCATTAACTTAGTTGTGTGCTATGTCTCTTACACATAGACCAAGCAATTCTAAACTTTCATAGGAAATTTTTTTCTAATGTTAATGTATTTGTTCCTCCACTTTAGAGAAATTGGACCCCCCTGAAATACTTTCAGTACAAAAAATTGCTGGTGTAAAGCAATTGCTTGCTGTATCCTGGAAAAAACCTGAGAAGATTTTACCTTTTCAAGACTTAAACTGCCGGGTTCGATACAGAAACTTGTATTTGAACTCCTCGGTAAGCTGTGAAGGTTTTTTTTTTCTCCCTAGTGTTAGCTTTATGCCAAACTATTTTTCTTAATGATATAAAATGCTAAAGGAAAAAGGAAAAAAGTAGTTAGAACTAGTAATAAAGTCCAGTTAATTTAGTGGAACAAAATTAGCTATATGCGATATTAGGATTATTGTTTCATTGTCTAGGGTGACTTCCTCACTTGTACACACCAAAACAGATACTGACCATCATACTTAGCAATGCTTTTGTGAAAGGTTTGGGGAGCATCTGTTTACACAGAATCAGTGAAAATACTTGCATTTTCATGTTACGTACTGGTGGTGAAAACAGTCCTTTCAACCACAAAAGAGAAAAGAGTAAAAAGACACTAATTCTCAAGTGAATTAAAGTATCAATTTTCTAATACAGAAACTAAGGGAAGCTGTTTTTGTGGAGTTTGTGGCACTTAAATGAATGAAAGAGCATACTAAAACTACAGTATTTAGCCTTCTACTGCTTCAGTTCCATCCAAAGATGTTTTTCCTACAGAAGCAATTTTATTTGAAATGTTGCTGTTATCTCTTGCAAACTTAAGAATGGGTCAAGTGGTTTGGTGCTTTCAAATATCTGTTTTCACCTCAGTATTTTTTACATTAATCTTTCAGAGAGAGAAGAAAAGCTCATCAAGGCAACAATCTTTGCACATCCAATGGCATTGGCCAAAGATTTCACCCTGAAATAATCACCTTGATATGGGGGATGTTTTTCCATCTCTGAGCAAACATAATGCAAAGCAAATGTGTCTGAGTAAATGCTATTTTCCAGACCTTTTAAAATTGTCCGAAGAACAGAAGAATCTAAACAGATTACAGTAGCCTATGAAAAACAGATTTTTTTCCTACTTGTGTATATTTAATTTTTGATTATAATTGATTCATTTTGCCAAATAAGTAAAAGATAAACTATAAGTAAAAGATATGCAGTTGTAGAGACACCATCTATCAAGCTGTGCAGGAAACTGACTGTTCTGAAGCCCCTTTAATTATAGACCAGCTGCTTACCAGAGATTTAGTTCCCAAATTCATCCTCTTGGATCTATTCTATTTTTGGCAGTCAGTGTTTTGAGGTGAGAATGGACTAAAGTTTTCAGAGATTGGGGTGTTTCATTAGGCCTTAGTGCAGCTGCCATCCTGCTTTTTAAAGAGGTGGCGCTGCCTGGGGCATTTCTCAGCAGAAGGCTAAGCACCAGCTGTCACTGGTTTGTACTTCTGTTGTGCACCGGAAGAGTGAGACTCTTCAATTTTTTTTTTTTTTTATATTAAATCAAAGTATCTACTGCATATTGAACTACTTTTGCTCATACATTTGCCTGTAGGAAACTGTTACTGTCAGCCTGACTTCTGGAGAGAAAATATCATCGTTTAATCTCACAGGCCTGTGGGATTCCACAGAGTATGCAGTTGCTATGCAGTGTGTCAGTGTTGAATCCCAGTTCTGGAGTGAATGGAGTAGAGAAAAAACAGCAAGCACGGAGGAGAAAGGTAGCCTAAAAATGAGTGTATGTTTTCCTTTTCGTATACTTAGGGGGGTTTAGGATTTAGTAGTAGAAAACACTACTTTCAGCAAACTATCAGTCTGTTGAATTGAGAGTTTTCTTTTTCTTTAAAAAAACAAACTTAGCAAGAGTTAAATCATATTTAAATAGCAAAAAAAAAAAAGACTAAGGGGAAAAAAGAACAATAGAGAGGAAGGAAAACAGGAAAAACTGAGACTACATAAAACTGAGCATAAGCATGTGCTAATAAGATTATAGCCAGTGTGTGATTAGTGTATAGTAAAATATAAGTACAGAAATTGTCAGTTAAACAAGACCAGAGCATCTCCTCTTACAGCTTGGCGAAAAAGCAGAAGGAAATGTCATCTTTTCCTGTTGTTTCGATACTAGTTAAAAGTACACAAGCCTAAAGGAAACTCTTTACTATCTATAATGCCAAAAAAGTGAGAATGACATATACAATATTTACAAATTATTAAATTTGCTTATAATGCACAGAACAGATATATACACACATATATCTCTGTATGCATGCTGAAGCTGTTTCTCAACTCTTTTTAGCACTGTTTATCTCAAAATGAACCAGGTTATTAGTGTCTACTACGTGTTCTAGATTAAACAAGTTGAGATGAACTTTATCCAGTGCTGTCAATGTGCATAGCACATAAATGTAAGAAAATACTTTTCTCTTAGAATTTAATAATCTAAAATATCTAGTTGAAAAAAGGCAGTTAGAGATGGAGTTTTGTTTTGGTTTTTGTTTAATGGGTGTAAATCTGAACAAAAAAAATGAGGGTCAGGGAAGTTTTGAGGACAAGGAAGCTACAAGGGAAGTGCTTAAAGGGAAAAAGGCACCACATTACAAATAGAAGAAAAGACTTAAAAGTTGTTCTTGGGCTGTATTTCTGAAGCGTTTCATTTTTGCCATGTTACCCTGTTCTTGTAACTGTAAAGAAATTTCAAGGGCTGGTTTTTTTTTGTCTTTAGCTCCTGTAGAAAAACTGGATTTGTGGAGGGTAATTGAATCTTCACACTCAGCTAGAAATAGAACTGTGCACCTTATGTGGAAGGTAAGTACACTTCTGTGATTTGATGGTACCCTGCAGTAGATGCTGCATTTGAATACTGTCGTGTTGCAGGCAAGCCTGAAACGTTCAGTGTTCCCGTCACCCAAAAAGGACCTCACTGAGCTAATGGAAAAATTAAGTCTTTTGTTGATATAACAGCAGATGAGTGCAGCTTTGTACATCGTGCAGAAGGGGCAGGCTTAAGCATGTTCTAGATGACTGAGAACATTGATTGAAAAACTGAAAAGTACAACTGCTCTTAAGTAATAGTGCGTGTCAAAACTGTGTTTTATCTTGCTTTAGTAGAGTGACCACAGGCTTTTTGTGTTTCAAATTTCACTATTTGACATTTAAACCCTTCTTTCAGTCACATCTGCAGCAATTCCATTGAAAGTGCTTTGCTTTTATAAGTTCTCTGTAATCATCCTGAAGCTTGACTTGGACATTTATGTACTGTAATTATTGAAAAATGTATTTGGCCTTATGTTACAGCTGTATCTTAAGTAACAGTGCAGCTTTTGAAGAAATTTCTTTGTCTCTTTAGGCAGTTCTGTGTTTGATCACTTCATTCAAGTAGTGTTTATTCTCTTGTAATTTAAGTTATTCTTAGAGCATTATACAGCATAAAAAGTATGCAAGACATAGCATTGTTGACGTAATGGAAATAAAACAAGCATTTTAACTTTTCAGAACTACTGAAGAAGTGAGTACTCTGATTCTCTGTTGCATAGCAAAATGAGGAACTTGTGAAGTAGAATATGTTTGCATTCAAAAATTCACTAACCTCCTTCCCACCTACCCCCCCCTTGCTTATCTTGGTATTGTGTAGTTTTTTAGAGAAAAAATGCTTCAATAAAGTATATACTTCTGATTATGTAAGTAACACTGAAACATGTATTACTGATTTCTCTTTTTATAGCCATTAAATCACTTTCCACCACCTGGGAAAATTCTTGGCTACACAGTACAGTATTTTCCAGAAAACAGTACTGCACTTAAAATGATGAAAATCACCACTGATAAGAGAATTATTTTGTTTTTAAATGAAGAGGCATATATAATATCTGTTACTGCCTATAATTCTGCTGGAGATTCTCCTGCAGCTACGTTGAGGATTCCATCTACTGATGAAAAAAGTAAGATTTTTTTGAGTGTTGGAACTGCAAATAGGAGAGACTGTACAATGATGGATAGCCCATTGTTTTTCTGGTAGCAGGGGGGCACAAATCTCATTTAATCCATTCAAAGTTGCAGAGACTAAACTGAACAGCACACTCTAGCAGAGAAGAAAACCTACTGATAGAATGTTATCTTTCTGGTTGTCATATTTTGTTATCAGATAATGGTGCTTCCTTGATGGAAGATTATTGTTTGGGCTTTTATTTAGGTTTAGCACATAAGAGAGCTAACAGTATGGTTAGGATTTCTATTCTGTTCATTTCCGAGTCTTGGACCTCCCAAACAGTGCCACCCAGTTCTGTTTCAACTACCCTACCAGCTCCTGTAATTTGTTACCACTGGATGTTGTTAAAGTGTGTTGACCAATGTCATATAAACAGAGGTGTTTAACCAAATGCTTTCCTTAAGATTCATTAATGGAAGTTGGATAAAAGTTTTTCTCCTCTTTCATATTCACAAAGTTTAGCCAGCTTTATGCACTGTCAAGGATAGGAAGCTGGTATACTGCAGCATGTGGCTTATGCTCTTTGGCTATTAGTTTAATTCTGGTATCTCCCTTAATCTTCTGTTGCAACATTCTGCTACCTATTAATGCTCCAGAAGGGAGCTTATTTCCCACAATGAGTCATTTTCATAATTTTCTTTCTGTGGAAAAAATAAGTGGTCTTCTGAGATTGCTCGTTCAATCCCAGGCCAGTCACACTGCAATCTAATCAGAAAACTAGATGTGTAGATGTGATGTCATCTTGTCCTGCAGGTTGCTGGATATCTGTCTGTTTCCGTATTCCACAGTAAGAATCTTCCAGTCTCTTTCTGTATTGTGGCAAATTTTTTCTACATTTTATTTTCCCCAGTGTTTGCCTGATTGCATTTGAACCCAGCCTTATGTTATCTGTGCTATGCAGCGTGATAGGTCCCTTGTGCTTAACTCTCTGAACTTGCTGGATGGATATAATGACTTTGTTTTTCTGAAGTCTGTGTCCAGTTTTCTCCATCTACTTGGAGTCTACCAATTTTAAAGTGGTCATAAGAAATAGATTTGTTTTTGATTCTGCATATGTATATCTCTGTGTATTATCTCATTGATTCTTCCCTCTTTCCACCCCCTTCCATCTTTTTTGGCTACAAATTTGACTACATAAATGTGAATGTACTTTTAAACAGTGTTTTATAATCTTTTAAATCTTGCCAAACCCTCTTGTTTTTCTAATGAAACAAGTTTGCCATGACTGAAATGTTTCCTTACTGCAGTTTTTAGATTAAATTCTAATGTTTTCTGTTAACCTCTTTAGCTTCTCAGGTTATTGAAAGTGTGAGGACCTTTACAGCAGATGAAGAAGTGGTGGTGGAATGGATGGCTTCCAGATCAGAAATAAGCAGATATGTTGTTGAGTGGCAGGAAGACCTGGAGATGGATTCTTTTCATAGATCATGGCAATATGTATCAAATTCTACAAACTGGAGAACTAAAAAGAGTATGTTAATTTAGTTATAATTACAACTGTGACAATATATAGATGTCCCTTTGTCATGTACAGACAAGAAAGCAGACACCATGATGAAGTGGCAAGTAGCTGACTTTGAAAACATAGCGTTATTGTTCTGTTTTGGGTTAGATTGTTCATTTTTATACTTAAAATACTTCCCCTATTAACAGGAATTGGCCATCTGCCTTTAAAAGAGGGTGATATATCCTGATACAGAACACCATACTTTAAATTGTATTACACTTTGCACATAAAGCATAATGGTATTGATATTTGAACGGTTGCATGAATTTAATACTGAAGGGTTTGAACTTTAAAGTAGAGAGGTCTGACACATGCACACTATCTTAGCAAACAAATCTAAAACAACTAAAATGTGTTAAAAGATGGGAAAGAGCATGTCTCCTTATTTGTGTTAGAGGAAGAGTAAGCAATCAGAGGATTTCAGGGGAAATATTTCTTAAAAATAAATAAATAGAGTAATTAGTCAATCTGGTATGTTAAATATCATACTAAGATTTATATATAAAACCAAATGCCCTCCATAGATATGAGCAGCAGCTATGATGGACAGACAAATAGGTGAAGATCTGCTCACCTATTGCTTTCCGACTTAATTTTTAAACCATAGAATTCTCTATACAGTGATGATTTGTGTACGTATTTGCTACAAAAAAAAATTTTTACTTCTTTGCAACAGTGTGTAGAGGTCAAGAAATATATACGAAGGGAAATCTATGAATGCTAATATAAATCTGAATCTGTTGCATGTTATCTTTAGTTAATGAAATAGAAATACTTCTGCTCTTTTTTTTCTGTTACAGTAAAAGAAGTACAAAAGCCAAATGAAGAACAGCTGATTACATTTCCAAATTCTTAGTTCCAAAAGTCCCAAGTTTTATGCTGAAAATGACACTAAGCTATACCAGCAAGTTGCTCTTAGGAATAAAATGCTATTTATAAGCTCTCAATTGTAATTCCTTGCTCCCAAGTATGAGTGGGAGAGATCTTTGTTTACCTTGTACATAAGTCAAAACTTGATGTTTCAAGGCCACTTTGACCTTACTGTTGCTCAGGCCTGTTGTGGGATTTTTTTGTGGAATAATTTTAGTGAAGAATGTCAGAATCCAAGCACTCTTAGAAATATTATCAAGTAATTTATTGTGTTAAATGAAGACAATTATGTAAATGTCTCCTTTTTCTTTACAGAAACCTTTAAACCATTTGTATGCTATAACATCTCAGTGTACCCTCTCTATGAAAATAATGTAGGAGCTCCATATTCCATTCAAGCTTACATTCAAGAAAAAAGTACGTATCTACAGGTTGTGTTTTAGTGCATCTGTTAGGGTGCATTGTCTTGGAACAACTCATGTTGGGCATTACGGAAGGAGAGAAAAGGATGATTTAAATAATTCAGGAGTCGGACTTCCCTATTTCAGTTCGTAGCCTAGCTCTACAGTATTGTTTAATAAAGAAATTACATGTCTTGACATGGGTACAGTGCTCTGAGAATTTATTCATTTATCATAAAGCTTCCATACTGTTTATAAAATATTTGTTAGGGATGTTGGCACAAACATATGTTTTCTAAACTCAAGTCTTCAACTTTGTATCTGTGCTTAGATATCTAATTAGATGTGAGTGATATAATGACTGGGTTATTTGCCATATTTTTTACAAATATATAATATGGAATATAAAATGGAATTGCTTTGTTTTGTTAAGCTTTATAATACAAATGAATTTATGTGGTTCTGCACATGAAATATAGTAAAAAGACATGAAGTGTCAAGTTGGACAGTGAAATTCACAGATTTCAGCTTAAGATTTCAGGTGTGTGTATATATATGTAGAGGTTTATTATGTGTGCGTGTGGTACAAATACAGTGAGTAATCACGCTCACAAGCTTCTTGGAATTCACTTCTGAATGCTTTTCTGTTGAAAAGAGCATTAAAAGATGTTTTATTTCTATGTCCCTGTGATGTTTTCAGGGTAGAGACTTAATTATCTGAAGGTCCTCAGATGTAGTTACTCAAATAGAAGGTGGAAGGTACCAGATATAATCATATGTTAGGATAAGGAAAATTAGAGATTATATTGTAGCACTATTAAGACATACAATTACAGTAGCTAATGCTACTAGTATGAATAAAGTACTGTGGATGGATGAAATTTTGATTTTTTCTTAATTTGTCATATTTATTTATAGAGCCCTCAGAAGGACCTATGGCTGACACAGGCATTCCAGGCAAAAATGAAATTACAATTAAATGGAAGGAAATCTCAAAGGATAAGCAAAATGGCTTTATCACTAATTATACAATATTTTATAAACCTGAAGATGGTGAAGAGTTAAGTAAGTATACCTTAAAGCTTTCAACAGCATTCTGACAATCTCTGAAGATAATTACTTTTGTTGTTGTTAGCATACCTTGTTATAGGCCAGCCTATGCCTGTCTGAAGGTACTGGTCCTAAAATGCCATTGCCTTTATGCAAGGCAAATGCAAATAAATGTCTTTAAGCTAAGTGATGAGGGTATTCATAGTGAATGTTTGAATTTTTGATACAACATGTATTTCTTTGACTGTTCTGGATTTATTTTGTACATTGATGTTTCATTTTAATGAACTTCCTTTACTATTAGCAGTGTTCCCAGCTGTGGTAGTGCAGCAGTGATTGATCCACCCCATCCTTCCTGCTTCTGTAACTGAGATGATGCAGATCTAGTGTCTCAAAGATTCAAGCATGATATGTAGGATGTGTGTGAAGGCACTGTCATTTCCCAGGCCTTTCTCTTTCCCAGATGTGGATAGAAGTTAGTATAGAAGAGGCTTTTTGCAGCTTGGTTTTAGCTAATGGTAAAAACAACTGTACAGGAGCAAGACCAATCAAACAGTGTTAGTGGCTGCTGCATATCTGCTTCCTTGACCGAGTTAGATAATGGTGTGCATTGATTTTTTTGGCTTCATGCAGTAGAAAATATTTTAGTGACTGTAACTTCAAAATATAAAAATGCTTTTAATATTTTTTATAGATACAGAATATTACATACCTCAATTTAAGAAGTAAAACATACCATATTCTGGTAATAAGGTATTTGAAATCTTGTGTTCTATCCAGAGAACAGCTTTGAGGCTTCGGCAGGGGTGGAGCTTCTCTGACTTCAGGCTCTTAGGGAGCTTCCCCTGAATTCACTGGAGAATGTTCCAAGTGCATGATACGTTGCATGCTCTTGGATGTTCAGAGTCTGACTGCATGTACTTAAAGTGCCATTTCAGGATATGCAGGAACCTTGACAGCTATTTTAAGAAGTAGATTTCTGACCTTAGTATCCCACAACTTGAGGGTATCAAGTTCTCAAAACACTCTTAAAAGTAAAATGTGAGATTATTTTGCCTCTCTAACACTTACAGTCTTATGATATAACACTGTTTTTGACAATGACCATGTGTTTATTTCTATAAATCTTTTCCTAAAAAGATGAGACAGTGAATGCTGATGTTCTGCAGTACAGACTGAAGTCCTTACAAGCAGATACTCAATATACAGTTCATATCATGGCAAGCAATGCAGCTGGTGGCACCAGTGGAGAACCAAAAACATTCAAGACCTTGAAATTCAGTAAGTAATATTTAAGTTTAGTTATTACTATTTTTAAAATAAGTTTTAGGATTAAGATATGTATGGTAATTTGAAGTGGTTTTAGACTGTAAATGCACCTGTTAATTTGCTATTCAAATGCAAGCTAAATTATGGCAGGCTGAGGACTGGTTTTTGCTCTCAGTGACCTGCCTCAGAAATGTGCACACTATTTCAGCAGTCATCACGTTTGAAATATGCTTGCATTGTACGTACTTGATTTTCTGCATTGAATTTCCTATTTATTTTATAGTAACAGGGAAAAGTGGCTCTCTATAGTAGTTTTAGGTGATACTAAAACAACAGGTGCCCAAAGAGGTGGTTGGGCTTTTTATTTTTGATATTTAAAGCTTGCCTCAATATGACCCTTAGTCGTCTGATTTAGTTACCAAGTCAGCCAAGATGACCTCTGGATGTCTCCTTGGGTCTGAATTATTGTGTGAGTGTTTTAAAGTAAATTTTTAAAAAACAGTGCTGTTCCTATTCCAGCACATACTGCTTTTCTGGCTTGGTAGCTCTGGCTTGTTGGATTGATACGTGTTAAACTATGAGTACCATAGAGTGTCCTGGGCAGCTTTGGTTAGCTTGGACAGACCTTTTTTAAAATGGCTAATTAGGTGACTTAGATAAAACTAACATATAAGGGGTTATATGTGGTTCCCCCACATGAGGAAGTGATCAACTTCTTTATTTGCTTTTTCTTTAAAGACAAAGAAGATATTATTTCCATTGCTATACCTGTTGGATTAAGTATGTTGTTTTTATTAGTCCTTTGGATAACATGTATTCTTAAAAAGCACATGTGAGTACACTTTATATAACATAACACTATTACTAATAGATTTTAACTTGTAAAAGGTATCTTATTTTTTAAATGCATAGTATTGGATTTTGAAACAATGTTGCATTAAGAAAATGTAACAGTTTGAGTAAGAAGTAGCTAAGAATGCAGATTAACTTGTAACAGCATTTATATACAACAGTCCAAACAGCATGCACTTTGAAAAAATAATATTTAAAATTGAGTAGGGAAATAGATTATATGTAAAACCATTTCTCCTATGACAGTCTGGCAAATTAATTGAGGATAGGTTCAACTGAAGGGTTCTTTTAATTCATCTGCTCTGAGATAAATCAGATGAAGGACTGAACTATCTGCTGAAAATTTATCTGACATGAGGGCTCACTGCAGCTGTAGTTCTCCATAACAGTAGTGACACTTTCACTGAAGCAAAGTTTACTTAAATATCTTTTCACTTGAAGAGATATCCTGGAACATGAACACAACAGTTTATGTCCAGCCTATTTTAGCAGAGTATTACTTAATCTTGTGCTCTTCTAGGCTAAACAGTCAGTACTTAAGTGTAAGCTCTTAACCTGGAGTTAACTTGCTGATTTGTCAGCAATTTTTCTCCAATTTTTTTAGCTCCCAATTTTTCTGTTGTTGTTTTAAAAACAGACAAAAAAAGACAGGAGGGAAAAGTTAATCGGAAAAGATAGTGTTAACATAGGAAACACCTTTTTTTGTAGAGTTTGGTATTAGAGCATTAGTTAAGACTTTTTTAACACTTGATCTTTTTCAGTTGATTAAATTTCCGTTCTCAATTCTCAGGTTTAAGAAAGTTTGCTGGCCTGACATACCTAATCCTGCAGAGAGCATTGCAGTAGAATGGCCTGTTGATGCATTTATGGTAATTATCTCAATTTTGCTCATTAAAAGTGAGAACAAATGGACAAAAGGGAAGTGCACCTCTGACAGTTACTTTATGATTAAATTGAAGTATTGATAACAAAAGAACAAAAGAAATAGCCTTAGGTTTATTTCAAATTAATGGAAAAATTGCAGATTTATATACCATGTTCCTTTAATTCTTGTATGGTGATGATAAGTGCTATAAAGTTGGTGGTTGATGAATATGACTCATTAAATACACTAGAGTCTAATATCTCAGGATTCTGAACCCGTTGACTTTGATTGCCAAATCAAAGTCTGGATAGTTCTCAAACTTTCCACGGCATAGACTGTAAAACATTTATTCTGATTTAGTTCTTTTTTGGTCTGTTTGCTGCTTAGTGCATTTTGAAACTTATTTAAATGAAATAGTCTGATCAGGGTTCCCCAGAATGTGTAGTTTTTGGAGAATGGAGTTGTAAAATTTCTTCTAAGAAGTGCTGGTGAGAGGATATAACATACAGAAAGTCCAGCCTGATTTAAAGCCTTCATTGAACCTTATTTTAGGCAGGAAAAAAGAACTTGCTATGAGAGCTTTTTAAGGAACAAAGTGAATAATTTAATTATTTTTAGTTGTCTGTCACAGTCTAACTACATTCCAGCTGAAAAATTCACATTTAGTCTTCAAAAATGCAGTTCTGAAATGAAAAGAACTAAAATGGCAATTCCCTATGTTTTTATATATGTAAACCTCTACATAGGAGTGTATGTGTATAAGTCTTCTGTTATGTTATCTACCTTGATCATAATCTTTGATTTCTGTACTGACAGAATAACTCAGTCTTGAAGGGAATAACATCTGAGGATAAAATTATAGATGGCTTGGAAGACGTAAGTGTTTTAGAAGCCTGTTTACCTGAAGAACATGAACACTCACTCCTGATGAGTCATGAAACACATATTTCAGAATATACTGATGTTAATACCAAAGACACGATTAACCCAGATGAGAAGATACTATGTAATGAAGGACACGAAGCTGCCAGGCCTCTTTCACCCTCCGTGCCTTACCCAGCTACTGATCAAGATTTCAGAAGTCAAATTCAACATTCACCTTTGATGCCACCCAAGGAAATCCCTGTAGAAATGCCAGAAGATGATATTCATGAATTCCAACACATTTCACATCAAACTGAAGAAAGAGAGGAAGAAGTTTCAAACCTCTTGGATTTCAATGAAAAAGCAGTGTTCAATCCGTACCTTAAAAATTCTGTTAATACACGGGAATTTATCATTTCTGAGAGCCTGCCAGAACACAATAGGAATGAAACAAAAGGCCAGTCAATTGCCATTTCTACTTTACAACCAAATATTGTAAGACAATCCTATGTAACATTGGATATGTTTGGGTTGGCCACAGCTCATTAGCAGGAGAAACCTTTCTCTGCAAAGTCCCCTTTGAGATTTATCCTGTCAGTACTGCCTTTTATATATTCTTGTGTTCAAACCCAGGTGCCCTTGGTTACTCTGGATGGAATTTTGGGAATTCTGAAAGAACAGGACTTATTTTGAAAGGCTGTGAAGTAATTAATACACTGCATTTCTACTTGTCTAGGTTCTCTTCAACTGTTCCTTTACATGTTGGGTGTATCAGAAGTTAGGCACAGGAATTAGGCTTGTTTATTTCTTAGTTCTCCCGTGCCAGCTTATTCAAGCAAGCCAGTCCTACTTCAGGAGCGCCCGAGGGTACAGGTAGCTCATAGATTTTCCTACAGGCAACCAAGAGCTGAGTACTTTTTGGGACACAATGTACGTGCTTGAACAGAGACAGGATTTGCCAAGTCCTTCCTTGAAGTTAAATGAAGTTAAAAGCACATTCCAATTCTTCTTTCCCCCAATTGTTTGATTTGGGGTTTTATTTGTGGAGTTCCTCCTATTTGGAAAGTGATTCAGCTGTCATGTATCCTGACTCCCGAGCTAACAGTTGCTTCAGGTTTTCCTATTTTTTATTGAGAAGATATTAGTTATACATGTTACTATGTACATTGTGAAAAAGATAAGGTTCCGTTGGCTTTCTTGCTTCTTTCCTCATCTCTTGTTTGTAGATCATCTTTATTTCGTGATGATATTCATGTCTTCTCTTAGTTTTATGATTATAACTGTTTACTGCAAAATAGCAGATTTTATCAGTGTTTCATTGGCTGTAATTTATTCTAGCTTCACACTCTTTATCCCAGTTGAGATTTTGGTATTTTTAACTGGGGAAAAAAATCAGCTAAGTATCAGCTATGTTAGTGTAAGCACCAAATTTATATTCAGGGAAGTCTGTCCTTTAAGTATTAAAAAAAACTGCACGAAATCTGCAAAATATCACAAGATGTCCTCCAACTGATTTAAAGAGCTTACAGCCTTCCTGCAGAAAGCTCTAAAGGCATAAAATAACTTGCAGTTAGTTTCTTGCCTAATTAACACATTCATTTCCTTCATAAAACAATCTGATTATTTTCCAGCAGAAATGAGGCAATTACTGTAAATGTTTATCTCAATATTTATTATATTAAATGACATCATAGAAAGATCTATTTAACACACCATTTAAACATTTTTATTCAGAGTTATTTGTGATATGTGCCTGGAAATATAGCTGTTTTAGGACTTTAAGCTATTTTGGCAGTATGCGAAGGCTTAACGTAATTAGTCTCACTTGTGCATAACTAGTGACTTGGGGAGAAAAATGTACCACCCATTGGGATGGAAAGAGGAGAGACTCATCAAAGCAAGCAATGATGGCTTTTCCTTACAGTCAGAGAAAGGGATTAGAGATAAGAAGATCCATTGTTCATAAATTAACCTGAATCTTACTCAGAATATGTTGACTATTATTGAAAAAGGGTGAACTCTGCATTCAGGCTAAAGCTATGCCTGAAAGTGCCTTCTGCTTTATAGCAACATTTCCTCCTTTTCCAAGGAACAATAAGAAGGCTGCTGCTGCAGATGTTTTGTGCAGCCGCACTGATTCAGCATCCTTCCCTGTCAGGGTCTTTGGATCCCTTTGCCAGCCACAGTGTCCTAGGCCAAAACATTTGACTGTGCTTCCTTTCTTGGGTAGGCCTGGCTCCCCTTCAAGGCACCTTGTTAATGCTCCTGCTGCTTGGCTGGCTTTGCAAGTTACAGTTACCCAGTGTGAGTGCAGAGTGTGTACGCATGACACTCAGGGCTTCTGTTTTGCCTCTGCAAATGGATTCATTTCACCTGTGTAAAGTTCTTTCAGGAGTCCTGCTATTTTTGTTTCTAGCTTAGTACAGTGGCTTCATGTTTGTATGTCGCTTTGTGATTTAACAGACAAGGTGCAATTTAGATAGCAAGGTTTTGGTTCCTGTCTGTCCTGGAGTGATCTCTAAAACTTGAAATTTGATATTTGCAGATACACCAATGCACACCGTTCATAAATGCAGGAATGGCTTTTGAATTATCAGATTTTTTTTGTTTGACACATACATGTTTTGTTTGCTCTTAGCTTGACAGTTTAGCTGTAAACTACTTGTACTGGCATTTTGGGGTTTTGTCTCATCAATAGTTATTCATTTCATACTTCATGTGAATGTGTTGAGAGGGTCTCAATTTATGTATGTGTGTTTGTGTGCACCCTAATGCTCCATATGAGAAAAATCAAGCATCCTTGCTCCAAGGAGAGAATCACATAGGCAATGAGAAGTGTATTGTGGTGTCTGTGCATCATCCTACTATATTGAACACTTGCAGGTAAGGTAAGTTCAGCTGCTGAATTCCCCCTGTGAAGAGAGTGTGAGGTGGACCCATTGCTGCTGGTAGGCAGATCCTCGAGAAGCTTAAAACACAGGCAGGCTCAACTCCCGAACTACTGTTGAGCATCTTCCAGTGCTCCTATGGCACTCAGGTGACAATGATGGTCATTAAGGTCGTCATTTTAAGTGCTGTCATGGGCACAAAGCAACTGTCCTGACAGTTGCAGTTGAGACATTTGTGGACACAGACGACATGGCAGTCACTCTGAAGGGCTGAAGAAACAAGTGCTCCAGATGGTTTTGTCTCCAGCCTCAGGCTGCAACTGTGGTGCCTGCATTGTCAGCAAAGTAAGAGATTTTAGCTGTTTGTCTTTGCAGATGAGCGATACTGAATCATTTGGTCTTACATTGTCAAAGCTTAGAAATTTCCCAAGGAAAGATACTGAACTAACTGTGAAGCTCTATCTCTAGGGAATCTCAGTTTTCACTTCTCTTGATTAATTTTGAGAAGAGCTTTGTTATAGCAGCTGTAGAGCTTCATGTATTAGATGGGAAAGTTTCAACTTTGCTCACCAAGACAGAGTACAAACTACAGAAGATGCAGCATTACAGTCCTTGGTAAGTTGCTTATATAACAAGAAACATAGTCCTAAACTTCACTGGTAACGTATGCAAAGCAGTGTGTTTGGTAACAGATTTTATGCTATTTAGGATTATAAAAAGTAACTAATGAAATTTTTGCAATAGTTTTATGTTTTGCCAACAGCTATTCTGAACTATTTAGGAAAGATGTTCTGCCAAATGTTGACTGGAAATAACGATTAGAACTTATGTAATACAAATGACTTGGGGCAGCATAAAACTTGATTTGAAACAAGCATTGATTTGGTGTTTTGAGCTGCTCCCCTTTTCAAGATGACTGGAGAGATATTGAAACTTTAATTTTACTGCTGTGTTAGTATTTGCCATGTTAATGCCAGGAAGCAGCAGTGCATCCTCAGGGTTGGCTTGCTTGAGCCCTTATGGCCTCACTATGGGCTTATTGTCTGTTCCAGTAGTTGTTGCCTCCTAGCAACACAAAAATAACAGTGTGCAGTCATCAAACTTGCCTCTTCTGGCGTCTTCATTTTATGGTTATTAATGATTTATTTATTCATGATTTATCAGAAAAAATACTATTGCCTTAAAGATAGGGTGTAGCTAAAGCATGTACAAAAGATGATGTTCTATACATGAAGCCAACAATAAAAAGAATTCCTTTTATAGTACCAACTGTTCTTAGTGCTGTCCATAATGTTTATTAGGCTGCTTATTACTAAACTGTTACTTCTGTACTCTTTTCAGGTATTCAGTCTTTGCAGTTGACAAAATCTTTTAAGAATTTGACAGAAGTATGACCGTTCTAATGAGTTTGTTCTGTGAAGCAATTTGCTTAATGTCTTCCTGAGCTGCTTTGTGTGTAGTTTGCTCTTTGAAGGGCAAATAACTGCATTTCCACCTCCCCATTACTGCGTTATTCTTTTGATTTCAGAATATGAAAATAGTGACAATCCCAAAGTTGAAGCAGGTGTTTGAGTGAAATGCTCTTTTGCAAAATGTTCTTTCAAAAGCAAAATATCAAATTATAACTTAAAACAGATTGGCTGTGTATGTGGTGTAGATTTGCTCTCCGTTCACACTCTCTTGAAACAGAATACTTGCAAAGTATTTGTGCTGGAGTATGCTGCCCTTCAGTTATTGAAGGCAGATGCTTCTAGAAACTTCTACCCACTAAAAATGTTAACTTTGTCATTAAAGTGACTTTATGTTTCTCCAATATGTTAGCACTTGAGGGCTCTGACACAATGTAGATGCCATACTTTGATACTGTCTGCTGCTCTGGGCCTTAGTGCAGCCGTGTTGTGCAGAACATAACTAAAAATAGCACCTTATTCTGAAAAGGAAACCTTGGAAGGCTTTCTAAAATGCAACAAAAGGAATTTCTATCACATGGTAATAGAAATACAAGAAATCTTGCTCATAATTCTAGTGTGTGAACACAGTGCACTTCTGGAATCAATCTGTTCATGGTAGATATTAATAGAATCAGGACATGGACTTTAGTCTGTATTTCTGTTAATCTCTATAGTTCAAGCACTTGGCTTATTTTTGGAGCTTGGAGAGCTTTTGGTTTTTGTTTCCTTATTTGTTTGCTTTTTCTTTGGAGTAGAAGCAGATGCTAGAGTCAGTTTTTGAGATACAAACATTGATTTTATAAAAACATGCTTACAAGACCCTTTGACCATGCAAAGGAACAGCAGAGGGACAGGATTTCTAATTTCTAAGCTTTTTTCTAACATATTGCCCAGAAAGTCTTATACCAACTGTCTTAATGGCCTTTGGTGCTGACTCTACTGCTTTTTCTCCTATGAGCTCCTCAGACACTTTTCCTGCATTTGCTTTATTTCCAGTGGAATTTCTCCACCTCCGTAGCTTATACCACCAGTAGGCCCTGAGTTTGGCTCGTCTTTGGGAGTGCGTCTGCTTCTGCTTTTGTTTATATTCTTTGAAGAGCTCGGTTGCTTTTACAATTCTCCTGGTAAGAGTATCTGCTCTTTGAGCTTCAGCAAGATTTCACACTGCCCCCATCACTCTGCTTTGTGTGGTGAGCGACAGGAAGTGAGTGAATCATTTCTGCTGAATGTGGACTCCCAAGTTTAGATTTTGCTAATTTTTAGCCTTGTCCTCTACACAATACTAGTTTTCTGTCTGGAAGTGCTGTTTTGATCCAAATGATGGTCCTGAGTATTTGAGTGAATGCCATTTTTTTTCTGGTAGGTTGTGGGGAGGTATGTGACCCTATCCTTTCTGAATGGAGTCTGTACTGAGGCAGGGGACGATGTCTTCTCCAGAATAACTACCCATAGGGCAAGTGGAAGTGGCCTCAGTTGTGCCAGGCGAGGTTCAGGTAGGACATTGGGAAGAATTTCTACACAGAGAGGGCTGAAGTGCCGGATCAGGCTGGATCAGTGGTGGAGTTGCTGTTCCTGGCAGTGTTCAAGAAACATGCAGATGAGGCGCTTAGGGACATGGTGTAACAGGCAGGGTGCTGAAGGCCTTATGGTTGGATTCGATGGTCTTGAAATCAGCCCCTCCACGGTCTCCTGAGGCTGAGCGCAGTGCCCTGGACCCCCCTGTATGGGCCACGCTCGGTCACGAGGGCCTGGTGGGAGCCGCAGCAGCGGCGCGCGCGCCAGGAGGTGCCTCCCTCTGCCCTGCGAGCTCTGTGGTCCCCGACGCCGGGGGCTGAGGTCCCCACCAGCCCACTGCTCCGCTACAGGCGGTCAGGGCTGCTGGCTACATTGGTTACGTGTTGGGCTTACCTGCAAGCCGAGGCACCCGTGTAAATGGCAGTAGGACGACATTTTACGGCCTATTACTGTGCCCCCTGGCAGGTAAAATAGCTGTCGTAGTGGCAGTCCAGCGCTGAGGAGCACGGTCACATCGTGCATAGCCCAGTTTTGCCCCAGCGCCAGAGCAGCCGTGTGCGCTGGGCTGGCCCTGCCCTGCAGGGTCTCCACGCACGCAGGGCCGTGCAAGGTCCTTCTCCATGGTTAGCCTTCCTCAGAGCGGGGCATCTGTTCAAGCAGAAGGAGATCTGCCACAGCCCTGGTCCTGCGACGGCCTGGGGAGCTCAGTGTTCCCACAGCGCATGGGAAGGGGTATTGTGGACACATGGGGTCAGCACGCAGTGCTGCGGACCAGGCACATGGTGACTCAGGCCGCAGCAATGCGTGAGAACGGCTGCCTGTGGCCACCCTCAGTCCTCGGGGACAGGGAGCCCGTCCTTGGGGCTCCTCCGAGTGCAGAGGCCCTGGGGGAGCCCCTCATGGAAAGGGGAATGCACTGAGGGCTGAGAGCACAGAGGCCCTGAGCCTCCATGCTGGCTTCATGGCCCCCTTGGTGCAGGAGGGAGCAGGGCCGTGGGCTGGTCCCTGCTGCAGGTGGGAGAGGCAGCCCAGGGGGATGTGAAGTGATCACACTATGGTTAAACAGCTTCAGTAACTAAGGACTGGTTTGGGAGGGGCTGGGGCTGGCCGCGCTGTCTGTGTGAACCCTGGCATCCTGCTGCCCTCTCCCGGCATGGCCGCAGGGCGCCTGCGCGGGAGCCCCTGGGGCTGTGTGGAGCTGAGCAGCCCGGCTGGCCGTGGCCCTGCGTCCTCGGGGAGCGGCCTGTGCCGGCGGCCACTGCCGGGCCAGGGTGCAGCCTGTGGCACTGGCCCAGGCTGCCCCTCAGCCACTGCGTGGAGGCACCGGGCACGGCACAGAGCGGGGCAGAGCTGCTCCTCTGGGTGTCCGTGCCGGTTCTACCCCCGGGGTCTAAGCACTGCAGTCACAGCCGGGCCAGTGCTCGAGGCCGGTGGAGCACCAGCTGTGATCCACGGTTGATCCATGGGCTCCAGCAGAGCTTCCCAGACCTCCCGGTGTCGCTTGCTGAAAGCTGTTACTCACCCGAGGCCAGCTCAGTGCGATGCGGGGGCTAGCACAGAAGCAAAGCCAGAGTGATGTGGTGCGCGGGGCGTTAGCACATAGCATGCGTCCGTGTTGCAGGCAGGCCTGGACGCAATCACCGCCTCTGATTTCACCCACTGCCTCCCCCTGTGCTCGCCTGTGCTTCCTTCTCACTGCCCGAGCGGCAGCCGATGAGCGCAGCTTGTGTCAGAGCTTGCTCTTGTCTCCATCCTGGACTGTACTCTGCTTTGGGGTTCAAAGTTATTTGTAAGGCGCTGGGGAGGAAGGCAAGGACTTGGACTGTGTTTCTCCCCGTAGCTCCCTTCACAGCGGAGAGCAGAGGAGGAGGCGGGAGAAGATGCCGAGCAATGCTGCCAAGTGTGTGTACGTTTATTCCTCAAGGCCATGATTCAGCCTTGTGCTGTGTTTTTCCTGCTCTGCTTCCCCCCTGCTCCCGCTCGCACGCAGCAGTGGGTGAGGTGAGGACCAGCTGGGTGTCGTCTTTGTGCAGCGAGGTCTTGGCAGCAGGGAGGGCTGTGCAAGGTGGCTGCAGCCTGCTGCAAGACAGGAAGAGTCCACAGGACTCAAACACAGGGGCTGAGAGGGCACGTCTGAACATCTGCTTGGATCACCACTAGCTGTTGCTCGTGCTGCATTGCTGCCCTTTGTCACTTGTGGACGAACTCTGAACTGCTCCATCCCTGGAGTTTGGTTAGTGGGTTCCACAGCTTTTCTGCGGCTTCGTGGGAGCGGGGCCATGGGGATGAATAGCTCTTCCAAGGAAGCTGGCAGGCATGCGCTGGCCTGGTGCACAAGCTACATAAAAGAAGTATGTGTTTCCTGTGGAAAGCCCAACATTCCCTGTCCAGGCCCATTTCTTTTGTTTATTTCAACAGTTACAGGAAATCACTTAGAATAAGAGGTTCAGTTGAGCCAAAGCTGCTACCTCCTCTTCTGTCCCTGCTTCCCCAAGCAGGTGTCAAGCAGCAATGCTGAACGTGGTCGTCAGTGATGGAAGAGGACGGAGGTACCAAAGATGATCCTATGGAAGCTTAAGGTGCTGTATGTGAAATAGTGATTAGGAAAACTGCACAGTGAACTAAACACTTGGAATTACCTGTTATGTTCTGGGATTGTTGCTGTGGCAGGGTAAGAAATGCTCCTTCATGCTGATGGATACACACAGTAACACGTGTGTCACTGTCCTGTTAACACTGTCCTGTTTGACACGCTACAAAAAGCAGAGTTTTAGCTGGGAGGGAGAAGCTTGTCCTTTCTCAGTTGCTGTCCTTGAACCCTTACCGGTATGTGTGGCTTCTGACCACTAGAGGATCTACATGTGCTTTTTTCATGCACTGACAAGTAAAACTGTGAGGATCCTTCCATTTCTTGGAAAGAGAAGAAATAAAGCCCAAGGAGATTAAAGCTAATGTTAAGGGAGCCAGGTTATGATTCTAACTTTTCTTGGAAATAAGTCTGCATGAGTAAACTGGGATATCATTCTTGTTGTTGTAACTTTTCTTAGAATTGATTTTTTTGGCCCCCTTCCTGATGTCGTTATACACTAACAAGCTTGCCTGGAATGAGGTTCTTGAGATGCTGTTTTCAAACTGCTGAGCTACAGCGAGGCAGGGCCACCCCTCTCCCAAGATTAGTGCTGGTTATCAACGAGACAGGAACATAGACTACACTGAGATTTGGCAGCAGTAGGAATGGCACCAGCTCCCTGGGGGTCAGTGCTCTAACCAGCCACCCTCCCTGCCACAGTGATGCAAAGCAAAAAGAAGGATTGAAGAGTTTACCTTCTGCTGAAGTTGCCACTATATCCAAATAGCTATCTAAGTATAATATATATTTGTGTGTATTTTTACAACAAAAGCCCTATGTATGAAAGCTGTCTTACCTTTTGGTATGCTGTGGTCACATTTCTGGATATTTTTCTTAATTTCTTGCTTATTAGGCAGTGTCCAGACTCGTCCTTCTGTGATTATTATTTAAGCTAGGTTTGCAAAAACTGACTCCAGCACACAAAGTATATATGTAATTTTGGTTTGGTTTGTGTATTTTGTAGTAGACAAATGCAACTTCCAGGCTCAGTTGGGTAAGAGAGGAAGACATTGAAAAATCACAGTAAAATGTAAATTGTAGAAAGCAGAGTTTACATGATAATAAACATGCAGCTTGCAAAAGAACTAAGATAGTGTACTGATATTAAAACTTTTCCATATAGCATCAGTTTATGCAGCAGTTCCAGAGGTTAACCTCTGGCTGGAGTATGCAAGCCCTCTGCAGCTGGCATACAAGTGACCAGTAGCTTAGTGAGACACAGTTTCCCTAAATACACAATAAAATTTGACCTAATGTTGCTAGCCATTTACTGCAGCATCAAGGCACTTCCCTTGTTAGTCAGGCCCTATGTCTCCTCATTACATTCACCTGGAGATTATATATTTCATATATATATATACACACACACACATATGTAGGCTCACTAGCACTTGGTAATGAGCAGCCTTGGTAATAAAGGCCTTAAGGCCTCTCCCAAATAAAAGCACTTCGTTACTGGGCCATCTATGTTGTGTCAAAGTATCAGGTGCTATATTACTTGGAGAGGTGGTCAGAAATGTTAAAAAACATCAAAACCTGCCTGGATCCTGCAAGTACTGTGTTTTGATATGAGGAAAAGCAAGGGCTGTCACCACCTTCCAAGGCTGCAGCAAATGCTCCTGTGCCACGTAGCTAGTGCTAGGCACAAGGCTGGGCTGCACAGGGTGTGCAAGATGCTTCAGTCTAAGCCGGAGGCACTTGCCAGCAGTTGGACACCTGTGTTTTGCCTGTTACAGCTGTTTCCTCTGCACAGTATCTGACTCTAGAACATATCCACTATATATCCACTTTCAAGGTAGTCTTTGCAACTAGCCACAGGAGTATAGATGAAGGCTAGCATTCTGTGGGGTTTTTATTGCTACCTTCTTACTCTAAACCTAAGGGACAGCTGATGATCACTGGGAGATTTAGCTCTTAGCTATTAATTTTAAATTAATCTGTATCAAATGTTGTCTTAAAATACAGCTTTGTGCGTTGAAGTTTTAGCACTGCTTTTGTTTTGGGAGTGGCTCAGCTTGCAATGAATAGTGCAGAGAAAATGAACAAAATATAAGCATGCACAAACCTCTCCTTTCTTACTCTTCCTTATGCTTTTGAAGCAGGAGAGTTGGAAGTTGTGAAATGCAGGATATTTAATTCTGCCTTTCTTCTGCAGGCTTATGCCTTTAGTACTTGTACGGCACTGAAGCCCTATGACCTGAGAGTTAACTGGAGACTTCGTGGTTGGCTAATTGAAGATATGCTGTTTCATAACAGCAACACTTCTCTCTGTTACAAACTGCTTCCAACTACCATTCAAATCAGTCCTGGAAGCTAAATGCGTATATGCATCTGCACTAGCAAATGGGACAGCAGCTTAAAGGATTTTAACGTGTTTATAAAAATGTATCGAACTGTCAGTTAATAACAAGAGTTGTTTCATATGGGAAACCAGCTAGTATATTTAGCCCTGTTTAGTACAGATCAATTAGACTTTACAGGTTTTATGTGCCCTAGGGGAGCTGTCTGTAGCTGTCTCTGCCCCTGCTGTGCAGGCAGGGCTGGGGCCGCACCAGCTCCTGGGCTGCTTCTCAAGTTAAGACCTGCCATTAATTAAGCTAAGTTGAAGTTACTGGAGCTGAGCTAGTGGGAGGGTTTCTGATGCTTGGAGTGATTTCCATACCCCGGGGCTCCTCCAAGCTTTCACCATGTGGTGGTGCTCTAGATCTACAGCAGAGAGGCAGAACCTCCCCCAGGCACTGGGGTTCTTCCAGGGACTGAGACCTGAGAAAACTTCAGCCTAGACTCTCCCTCTCTGAGGAGGAGTAAAAGAGAAGCCTGGGGCTTGTCTTGGGCCTTGCAGTGGGGCCGTAACTTCTGTGACTGTCAAACAGTAATTTGTTAGGCTGCTATAGCACAGGTAGAGGCCTGCCTTGCCCACAATTATGTATGTATGTTTTCTGCTGTGCTTTGTGGTGCTGGTTGGAGGCTTAGCAGGTAATTTACTGCAGCTGACACACAAAACCACTCCTACCTGCACAAGGAGAGTAGATTCCTAAGCTAATGGCCCTGGAAGAGAAAGCAGTAACTCCAGAAGCAGCCCAAACAAACTCCTGGAGTACAGCAGCATTCCAGAAATCCTTCTTCTTGCACACAGAAAACTAGCTAGCTGGCCTGCACTTGAGAAAGTCCATGTGTGCCAACAGAGGAAAAACACTCATCTCTATTAGCCACCTTGCCCTAGCACTAGAACAGCAGTGTCTTGACTGTTCCTCCACTTCTATCTGAAAAAATCCAGGCCAGCTAATCAGGATGGGCATGAAAGTGTCAACACAGAACTGTGATTTCATTTTAATGCCTTTATTTCTTAAAGTGCGCCAGAGTTAAATTAGAAAAAAAAACTTTCCCTTTGATTATAATGTCAGACAGGGCCAAGTTCAGTCAATTTCAGGGCCTTGCTACCATGCATCCCATCACATTCCGTCTAAAACCTCTGTGCAGGTGTTTGATACAGCAGCTTAGGTTCCAAATGTTTTAAAACAACAAAACAAACCCCACTATCTGCTGTCATATTTTGGCACAGAGGCTTATGAACCAGCTGTTAAGACCCTTTATTTTTTGCATGGTTTCTGTACACTGTTCCACAATAAGTGTTTCCTGTTCCCTCTTTACCATTTTAGCCCTAGATAAATACACAAGATCATAAGATAACTAATATATTTCTATTTCTATCACCTATATGACAATTGTTTCAAGAATCCATTCTTGTACAATCCTCTGCAATTGTTACTGCTGCTCTATATACAACAAACACTATGACTGCAGAAGTGACATGGGTAATAGCATCCTCTTAGCATGCTGTCTAATTTAGGAAATCTAGTTCAGGAAGAACAGCAATTAAGAGTAAAATGTTTTTCTTTACCTTATCAGAAAGGAGAAAACTCCTCTTTAGGAGTAACTGAAGCAGTCCTTCACCAGAACAGATGCTATCCCAAGTTAGTATCTGCAGCCTGCATTTAAAGAGCTGCAGGTCTCTAAAGCAACAGCAGCCTAAGCATCTGGGTATTTAATTCACAAAATCTCCCAGGATGGGGGCAGTTCAACCACAGGGCTTGCACAGCAGCTGCTGTAGCCCACAAACATTCACAGATTTTTGACTAGGTTATGTGTGGCTGCAGGAGTGTCCCAATAAGCAGGGAGGTGGCTCAAATGAAGCTTATGTTTTATGTGGCCTTTCTACAGTCTTTGGGAAGGCTGCACAGAGAAGACAGTCCCCTACAAATGAATTACTAGTGTCAGACTATGTTTGTTTGATATAAGGATGTTCTGTGGGCTTTTCAGAAGTGAAAGGCACTTTTTTCCAGGGCACTTATGGCTGTGTAATTTATATCATATCCTGTCTGTTGGGAGAGTGTTGAAATGTGCTGAGGTGAAAGGAGGAGAAAAGGAAGGGGACCAACACACTCAAGGTACATTGTGACCATGTAGTTATATTAAGCATTTTAGTGTTAAAAAAAAAAAAGTGCCCTGACACTGAGGCTATTGAAGTAGTTAATGAATGTGCTGTGAGGAGAATGGAATTACAAAATACTGGATAGGATGGCATTATTAAAGATTGTTTTCTGTATCTGTTCTGAATAGCAGCAATTTCAATGGATCATCTTATAAAGTTACTCTACCATCTAGTTTCTTTGTAACAGCAGAAACCCCATGAACATTTATATTTACATCAGTCCTTCAATGCACCCTGGCATAAAAGGAACAAGGGAAGTAAAAACGATACTGGCCCAGATCTTTCCCAGGCCTTCCAGCAAGTGTGTTTAGAACAGCAGCACAGCAGCTCACAGCACAAAAAGTTCCAGGAAGTCTTAAATACAAAGAGCTCTGCTGAAGGGGAAATAAAATCCCTGTTGCATTCTCACAACAAGGCACATAGTGTTCTGAATTAGGCTTTTTTTTTTACAATGTCACATCAGAAAGCTGACTAGACTAAGTTAAATTAATCTACAGTAGTACCATAAAGCTTCATCAAAAGGGTTTTGTTTTTTCTTTTAAAGAGCTACTCTTGCTTTAAACCCTTTTGCAGACCATCTTCAAGAGATGCATCGTCTTGAATAAGATGCAAACTGTATGACAGGAGGGAAGAGAGAAAAAAGGGCATACACTTAAAGTTCAGGGTGTCAGGTACCTTCCCTGTGCCCCAGCATCAACGCTTTGGTTTTTGCTATGTTCAGTTCCAAGGTGGTCTTTGGGTGTTAGCAGTGAAGTTATGGCACAATAATCTTTGTAGTCGAGAAGGAAGGACATCATGTTCCCTCTCCTAAGCACTATTAGAAAAAATATTAAAACATTACAGCTCACTATTTGCCTCAAGCTGTGGATGACAAAGGTCTCATTATTAAATGGTGACTGTTTATGCAACCAAGAAGGTGCAGGCAGCACAGGTAGACAGTGACTTGAGTACAAATCTAAGTTTGAATGTTAGAAATCCAGCTGAAAACAAAAATGAAGACTGCACTGCTGTGCAACAAGTTGCAAGGCACACTTTTAAGCCCAGTTATAGTTCATGTGCACATGTATCTTTACAGAGGCAGAATACTGATTACTACAGTAGCACTGAGTCAAACAATCATGGCTTTTTTTCATTTTGCACACTATCACATTTTCTCTTCAGTTTTTAAAGGGGGGATGAATATAATCTGCAAAATTTGGGAATTATGGCATTGGGCTAAATCAGAATTCAGAAAGTCTTCCAAGCTCCTGAAAACTGTACAGCTTAGTATATTTTTCCTACATGAGAATATTAAACTTCAAGCCTTAGATTTACCTGAAGATGCTCCAAACAATAAAAGCTGGCTTTTGACACTGTCACAAATCTTGAAGTATTTCTTCTAGGAGGTCTGATGGCCGATGTGATCAATTGAAACTTGCTTATTTTCAGTCATTGAAATCTGATGCAAGACACAGCAAAGCAAGGTAGCACAAAGGCTTGCTCAGCTATTCAGACAAATAAGATTATGTAGTGCATGAAGTCAGTCTCCAGTAGGTCTGGACTGTAACTTTTCCACAGAAACACAGTCCTTGCATACTTTGTGAAATTATTCTTCAATATTTTTATCTGCATTCAGATAAAAAATATTTAGCTTAATTTATCAGAAACACAGGCAAAAGTGTGACCAGGCACTAGTAAAGGCCTAATAGAGCCAGTCTCTTCCCTCACTGAGGCATATAACCCCCCTGTCTCACAGTCTGCGGGAGGTAACTTTTTGGCATTTCATCAACTGCTGCTGGATTTTCCTCTACTGTTTCAGGTCTCACAGTGCACAGTCCCTCAGTACTTGCCTGTAGAACCTCTGCCAGAGCAGCTTCTTCAGGATTTATTTCCAACCCAAGGCCCAAAAGCTGCGAATTCTGACCAGAGATCTGCAGCTGTGCAAATCCGACAAGATCTTCCTCACTTACAGAAGTACCTTGCTTTGCTCTTTCAAAGCGCAGCCTGTCTGTGTTGGCTTCGTCCTGACCACAGTTTTGTCTGAAATACGGCTGCCTCGGTGTGCTGCTGTCATGTCCGCCAGTGGGATCCTCTGCCCTCTCTTCAGAATCAAGCAGTGGCTGCGTGGACTCAGATCTGGAGAAGACTTGCACAGCAGGGGTTTGGTCTCTGTAGCCATTGAGCACAACAGTAGAGTACTGCACCGTGCTTGAAGTGTTCTGGGTAGCCTCCCCTTCATCGCTGTCCGAGACGCTCTGCCTGGGAGAAGACATGCAGGAGGAGCCTCCAATGCCACTGCTGTGCCCCTCCGAGGTGCTTTTCTCCTTTTTAAGCAAGTCAAAGGGTTTTAAGTCCTGTTCTGAGAAAGACTTCTTGTCATCAGCTTCTATTTCCACAACACTGACATCTGTAAAGCTGCCTTCTGGATACATCTGCTCTTTGGAACTGAAGTTATGCTGGAAAAAAAATGATTTCTCCTAAGAGGAAGGTTATTTTTAAGTCAAGTAGATCAATACCTCAGTTCCTAACCTGCAGCTACTTTGAGATCAGCATGTAAATTCCCTCTTTACAGAACTTGGCAATAACTCCCAAGTTACCAAATGAAGGATGTAGCTTCTCCAGTACAGTCTTTTTTACCCACATACCCTAAAACCATAATTGCCTGCAAGCTTTTCTCTAATTTCAGGTGTTCTGAAATGCTCTAAACCTAGCATGATTACTGGTGCAGCACAGGCCCATTCCGCTTTGGAATCTCACATAAATACACTCCTCCCACTAGCACAGTCAACATCAGGTCACTTCACAGAAGCTGGTACCGGCTTCTTGAACAGAATTTGCTGTGTCTTCTCCTCCACACAGGATATAAATTGCTGCTGCTTTCCTCAGCCAAGAGGAACTCTGTTCAGCTTTTCTCATTTATCACTTCACTGTGCAAGCAAGTAGCTTTAAGGCTTTAAAAATAGGAGTCAAGAATTCTGTTAACTTAATTCTGACTCTCTGTGACTGAGGAAAAGAATTAGTACTTGAGAAACTTAAAGCACAATGTTACAGCCTGTTCTATGCTGCAAGCTTGTATGAAGGGGCATATATCCCTAACGCTGAATCTACTACTGCAATAAAGTCTTCCAATCCTATCATATCATAATGTCCAGGAACTTAACATTCAGGGTTTTTCTTTTTTCCTGAAATCTGTGTATGCTGGAAGGGAGAAGACTCCCACAACTACTTAAAACTTTATAGACTAAGACAGAGGATGCAGGAAGATGAATGTTACCTTAGGTGGAACTTGAGGTGACCACTGAGCAATATTACTCTTGGAAGGATCAGGAACATTAGGCCAGATATGCTTTTTAATTCTGTAGAGAATTAAAAGTAGAATAAAGGTAGAAAATGCACTCCTCACATTTCTGTGTTGTTAATCAGTGCTCAGTAATTCAGGACAGTGATCCCATAAAGCTAATTTTTCACATGTGAGACCATTTTTGCATTTCCACATAGAAGCACCTGCAACTGCTGATCTTTGCAAGAAACTGTGTTGTTAAAACATAGCCTTGCACCTACACACATTAGCTGTATTCGTATCACAGAAACAAACACACATAGGGTAAAGGAGGAAGAGAGATTTTCAAGTGTATAGAGTTCTAGAGGCTACAGAGCAGTTATCTGAAGCAGAGACTATGAGGTAAAGCAACATAGAAATACATTTCTACCACTTCAATACAACTGAATTCCTAAATACAGAGGCCTATCACAGCTACCATTAAAAGGCCTTCACAAAAACAGAAATATGAAAAAACATTTAAAGAAAAATCTTCCTACTTTTCTTAACTCTAAACTCTTAAATTTAAGAATGCAATAACTTAGCCTAAGAGCTTCTCTTGATCACGTGATGTATCTCAGCCAAACTTTTTTTTTTTAAAAACTTTGAAACACTCATCGATCCTGCTCTCTGCTCCATAGACAACTCCAAAACCAGAGTCTGTCGCAGAAGTCTTAATGTGTTGCGAGAGCAGCTGTTCAACTGAAGTCCACTAAGAGCTGGTGTTATCAGCAGCAGCAAGGAAGGAAGGTTAGAAGGAGAAGAACATAAAGTGCTGTCTTAGCTGGAAATAAAACATATCTGACCCCAGGAGAAGGGAGAGGTGCTGCTCCTCACCAGGTAAATACTTCAGCAATAAACTCCCAGCTAAAGCCACAGACAAGAGCTCTAAGGTAAACGGCCCAAGAGAGGAGAAAGAGCAGGAATGCATTACCTAGCAGCTACTAAATATGCACAGAATTTGACAGAGGTTATGCAAGATAAGACATTTGCCTAGATTTTTTTAGTTGCTAACCTTAAAAATGTTTGCTAAAACATTAAATAGCCGAGAGCTGGAAGACACGTTCTCTCTAGCAAACGCAATCCTAGCCAAAAAGCAGCCAAAATATAGCCAAAAAGCAGAAGTTTAAGGGTTAATCATTAACAGTAGGATATGAAATAGAATTAGTTCCACAGAAGTTCAGTTTCCCAGGGAAAACACAGGTATTATCAGCAATCAATACATGTGAGTTTTACCTTTCACTCCTGAAAGAAGTACAGGGCATTTATTTGCTTATCCTGAATTAGGGCCACGTCTGTCATGCCCCAAAATAGAAATATACTTCATTTATACTTACAAGTCACGTTTGTTAAAACAAAATAGAACTCCAAGGAGTACAATCAGCAGAAAAGCTAGGCACACAGGCACAACTATGGCTTCAATTTCTCCTTTCCCTAAAAAAAAAAAAAAAAACAAAAACAAAAAAAAACAAAAAAAAAAACAGCAGTTAAAGCTTGCTCTTTGGCATTCAAAAGGAATTTAAGGAACTCCGTAACAGCAAGTGCTGCCACTGGACACAGAGAATCTGAAAGAGGCTACAGCCCCAGGCAGAGCGGGTTTCAGCTCCAGAAGAACCTTTTCACTCCATGGAAAAGCCTGCAGAGAAAGGCATGAAAAGCTGCGTCCAAACGACCTAAAGCATCAATACAAACAACTAGTTGCTCTAGAAGCTGTAGTAATGATTGAGCATGTCACTATATAGTTAAGGCAGACACAACAGTAGCATCTGTATGATAGATATATCTGTATGATCCATGGTCTAGCTGCTTTGGTGGTCAAGTCAAATGGCTACAGTAAGCCAAGCCAGTAGTCTCTCATCCACTTTCTTTGTAGGTTGAAAATATCCACCATCTGCAAACACTTCCGGCAGGAAAACATTAGAACAAGTTACGCACAGTTCTAAGTACTGCAAACCTTACAGAATGTTTATGGAAGAGCAAAGTTGTATAGAATAAAATCTCAGTAAGTATAAATCTAAAACTGCGCTTTCCAAACAAGTCCTCTGTTAATTTTGTTACTCTTACCATTACAAGAGGAAGCACTCTTTAAAGCTCTACACACAATAAATAGACAGGATAAACTCTTCAAAATGAGCTTCTGTAATAGCTGTAACATAAAATTTTATATAAATGTGATATAAATGGGAACAAAACACTGGAAGCACAACAAGGATTTTAAGAACATCGCATGCTGATCAGGCTCAAGATTAGCAGGCCAAGATCCCAAGTCCTTCTCTTTGCAGCTTCTCAGGACATTAAGATGAGGGTAACAAAGGCCAATCTACACTCAGACTAAAACAGCGACTTGGGTCTCAATTTTCCATCCTTAGGTCTTAAGGACTTGGCAGGAGGTCGAAGCCATCACGTGAGTAAATCCTAATGACTGCTGCAGAAAAGACCAGTCAGTGTCATCTCCTGGGGGGTACAAAACAAACCAAAATCCAAACTCAAATCCTTGCCAACACAGACACAATCCAGGAGCCCTGAAGAGGATAGTTCCGTCTCTTTTCCTAGGTTCAGTTTCAAGGCATTGCTTTCAAGTGTGACAGCAGTGACTGAAATGATCTTGTTAAATAGGATCATCTTCCCCTCTCAGTCTTGCACTGAGTTTTGCTACACTGTGGCAACATTATCTCATATGTGTCTATTTTTGCCTCTCTCTTACCAAATTTTTGTGTAGTAAACGTAAAATCAGGACCACTCCTGCCTCCTTCATCAGTGTAGGCCATCATCCGCACAGTGTAGAGCGTGTCACTGGCTAGAGAAGAGAGGGTATATTCCGTCTTGGAAGGATCCACTGACACAGCTAAACAGAAGAAAAAAGTTGTTTCAGTTTTCTCTACAATTTATTAGACCTGGACCAACACAGCAGCCTTAAGACACCATGACCTGAGATATGGAAAACTTTCAGAGCAATGTGTGGCTGCAAGGAAAAGGTAGCAGAAATAGCGAAGCTACAAACTTGTTCAAGGAGGACCAAGATTCACATCTTTCTGTACAGGTACTTGAATTCACCGATTTAGTCTCTCTTGATGAAACTCTACATGTTAACTTTAATTTTTAACTTTTTAAAAAAGTAGCTATATACCGATACTGAAGCTGGCAGCTTTTAAGATATTCTAATTAATAAGGAGGACACATGGTTATCTAGAAATTCAAACGTCATAAGTGAGAGACCTATCTGCTTTAAGCAGACTTCAAAAAGAAAAATGAAAAAATGAGTGCTATTTTAGTCCACTCTGTCTCTGTCCATCAGGTAAAGTGTTAACAGCTGACGTTGCCAAAATGCACAAACTGCCACTGCAGCAGAAAAGCAAGGAGTAGCTTTGGGTACCATTCCCAAAGACACAGCAGAGAACTTGCTGACCTCATAGTGGTGCCACACACTCCTTCCCAAGGGTTCGGAAGCTTGAGTCCAGCCCCGAGGAGCTGAGCACGCCCAGAGCCACCACGGCAGCAGCAAGTTTATCATGGAAATGAGTTGCACGCATTTTAACTATCTTGAACGGTCTAGTTTTATCTTGCTTTATCACTATCTTCTATTTAAAGAAAGAAAGCCAGGAGCAGAATATTTGCAAATGAACTTTCGGAAATAAAATTTTGTGCCGCATACACAGATTCAATGATACGAATTCTTAGGGACTTTTTTGCTGCTCCTGTATATGTCTCACACAAGCCACACACCTCTGACATCTGCTTTGTTTCCAACAGACTGACAGTCACACTGCAGTCTGCTTTTCCATTTCAGAACACATATTAAGAAGTAAACATTGAATATTTCAATAAACATTGAATATTACACGGCAGTTCTCTACTTTGTTACCTGTTTCATTTCCATCAACAGTTTTATAAAATATTGTGTAACTTCGGATAAACCCGTTTTGCTCATCCACTGGAAGATGGTTCCACATCAATACAGCTTCAGCTTTTCCTACTTTTTTTGTCTGAACAGTTGGTCCCTTTGAAGGGCCTGTAACAGGAGATGAAAATTAGATTGTTAGGGTCCCGTCCATAAGAGCAGTGCATTAATGAGTACTGAGTTATTACATAAAATTTTTGGCAGAATACCTGAAACTGATCTATGAAGCATTATTTTCAGTCAAGATATCAACTCCAAAAATATTTCACAAGAAAAATTTCTTAAAAATATATGAAAAACAGTAATCAGCAGATCAAATAAAGTTTCAATTCAGGTTAGTCAATCTTGACTTCAAATTTGAGACTTAATTAGTGTAGAAATATTGCTATAGCAATAAACTATCCGAAAAATGAAATTACGTGATAAAAGTTTTAAAAATGAAAGTCAATTACAGATATCTGTTTAATCTCTAAATATGTTGGCAAAAGATGTGTAAATGGAGGGAACAAAATCAATTATGACAAATAACCCTCCCAAGTAAGCTCACTTTTCATCCTGTACTCCACAGAAAAGCAAAGGCTGTATGATCTTGGCCAAGAAAGTCAGTTGATGAGCTCAAAGAGGAAATTTTGTACTCACGGTCCTGCTGAAGGTAAGCCTTCACAGACTGCCCACTTCCCTGACCATCAGCATACAGAGGGTACACAGTTATCAAGTAGCACTTAAATGGCTTGATATCACCTAGCAGCAGAAAATAAAAATGTGCTGTTTCAAGAGACATTAGCTCTCCTCTCCTACAAATATACAGCTCTGAGGTTTGGCAGTTTTATTAGATGCCTTTAAATGTAAGTCACTTTTTTTTTTCCTAGAACTCACTGATACACTTGCAAGAAACTAGCTGATCGAATAAAGTAGTTCACTTTAAAATTTCAAAGGTAGTAAATAAACCTTGGAAGTCTTTGCTTTTGTAACTTTTTCTTAAAATACGAAGCCTGCATCTGTCCACAACATTGCAACTCCAAAAATTATATATTTGAACTACTGACTATAATCTGAAAAGGACTGTAAAGCTGAACAAGTTTTACCATTCGAACCAAAACATTGATCACAGAATATGATTTTGAAGGATCTCTTTCCACTATTTCAAGAGTTTCTGAGATTAAAGAGAAAGACCAAAGCCAAAACAAAGAAAACACCACCATTACATAATCTGAATTTCAAAATGCAAGAATACATAGTGTTTTATATTCGGCAAAAATATACAGCCACTTCAGTGGACTCACGACCAGCTACGAGTAGCCTGTAGCTCTACCTCAGATTCCTGTCCCACAAGAAGATTCTAATCTGCATCCGTATGTTCTTCAGTTTGAGAATATTCATTGCCTTTTAAAGTGTTTTAAAATGTATTTTTAAAATTATGAGTTAAATACCTTTTAAGTATGTTCCTTGAACATTCTCTGGCTCACTCTGCCATTCTGTGACGCAGTCTGAGCTGTTCGACACCAGACACCACTCAACTATGTATCTTAGAACAGAACTGTTAGGAGCAGTCCACGCTACCCACAGCTTGCCATTTTTAGGAAGTGTCCTAATATTCTTCACAGGAGCTGAGATGAAGGAAAATAGGAAACCGTTAAATGCTGACAGTTCTTCAATCATATTTGCAATAACTATTTTGTTAAATGTAGATACTTAGCAATTTTTTGAAATTTGGGAATTTGCTTTGCCAGAGATCCCAAATAAGCAATATTAGGTAATCTAACAACTGAAAAAAAGCACTCCTTTTCTCTGTTCTCTAACACCATAAGTATTGTTGTTATGGCACAGTAAACAGATATTATATTCCTTCTGACAGACAAGGTCTACTTCCGATCCTCAGAGACTTCTGAATTCACACTCTAATCCTCAGCTCACGTACCTGACCAAACTCATCTGGCTGCAATGCTGCTCTGTTCTGTGAAACACAGAGTACACCAACACTCTTAGTAAACTGACCTAGCAGTTTTAGAACCTGTAGCACTCTCAGATGTCACACTCAAAGCAGCAGATCTGCCATGATTCTTGTACTTTGTTGTTTGGAATGTCTAAAAAGAGGCTGTATTGATTGATCAGAGGTCAGAAACAGGGAGCAATCACCTGTAGCTACTGCTACACAACCAAGTGGCACACAGCAGTGTATGGAACACACTAGTGCAAGTTCCAACACCCAACATCTAGGGAACCTGTGGAGGCAGAGGACAAGCAGCCTCTAGGACTGGGAATGGTCAGAGTGGACAAGACAGGAAAGGAAAAAAGCTTAGAAGGGTTAGAAAATACAGAAGGATGAAGAACAGCAACAAGTGTATACATGAAGGAAAGGATGCCTCCCTCAACACCAACTGATTTTTAAAAAAGAAAACCAAAATGCCTACCACATTACATAAAGTCTTACAGGAGGTTGCTACAGCAAGGCTATGCTATTAAAAGAAACTGATAGGGAATTGTTCTAATAATCAAAATCAAGCAAAATAACAGTGTTTTATGGCATAGAGTTAAGCAGACCTGTGATTAATTAAACCTGCACATTCATACAAATGATAGCAGAATTATAAGGATTAAAAGTAGTAACAGATCCAACGGTTCTGTAGTTATGTGTCCATATAAGAGGTATTATTTAGCAACACACTGAAGAGTTCTGATCTTTCAAATGGATCTGCTTCCCATCTGTTAAGAAAACTCACCTTTGGAATTCCTTGCTGGGATGAGCAGAACTGAAGGAGAGGATGCACCGACTCTGTTATGGGCAACCACAGTCACTTCGTAGGTTCCGTTGGGCAGCTTTAGGGTGAGGCTGGTGCTGTTCACATTGTACTTCTCAAGGGGACGAGAGAGAGGGGGTCTAGCTCGGACAGTCACCTCGTACCGCAAGATTATCCCATTGCTCTCAGGGGGCTGCAATGCCTGTTAGAGACATACCCATTGAGACTGATACCAAGCTAACACTACTTAACCTCTAGTATCTTTGAAGCTTGCTTTAAATGCTTGAGAACAAAATGAGTTAAACTGATCAAATAGCTGCATGCGTGAGAAAATGCAAACAAATTCAGAATTCGTTTCTGTAAAACAATAATGTCCAGAACTATTTCCTTTTGAATCCCTCTCTTTGCTCACAGTCCCATATAGTAATCTAATACAGGCTCTTCTGTCAAGATTGCAACAACTGTGTGGATGAAACACGCATTTTGTGTGCCTTCAAGGCACAAGGGTATCAAATCTCAGGTTATAATCTAGGTTGCATATGAATGCAAAATAGCATGAGTCATTCTCTTTTACTAAAAAATTTAAAATTTATTTGTAACACTATTAGCTTTCAGATAATTGAGAGAAAAATGTTGAAAAAGTTGAGCAGTTTACAAATAGCCTAAGTTTGCTAATTGCTTAGCACTAGAGGCTGACTTAGTTAATAATTTCAGAAGTAGCATGGGGGATATGAGTTACAGTAGAACATGCTGCAGTACCAATATGTACATAACTTTTCCCAAGATACCAAGAGTAGGAGAAATTGACAGCTAGGACAAATTTGACTAAAGAAAACAGGAGCTGGGGGCTGACCATACTTGACTTCAGTTTTACAATTCTGTACAAAGTTGTGAGATAGCTGCAAAGGACTATTACATGTAAAAATACAACACTATATTTAATAAATCTGATCTCTGGGACATCTTTAAGCTCTCTGTGTCTTGAAGCTAGAGGACTGTGCAATCAAATTTAAAAAAGCAAAAAGCTGTTGGATACAGCAGTAAGTTTAACATGAAAGTTTACTTTGTTCAAGTGAAAACTCTTAGGTCCATAAGCTTCCAAAAAAAAGTAGATAAGGAATCAGAGAAGGCTAAAGTAGATACTGCATACTCTGGTGTGCAGATGTGCATGAATTAACTGATGGCATTTGCATCTGAAACCTCTTATAATGGATAGTTACGAAAAACTGAAGTTACTTCTAATACTAGTAAAAACCTGTAACACCCCACCAATCTACTCAAGTTTTCTGTTTTCTTTCACTTCAAATCAGCAGCAGATCAACACTCAAATCCAAGCAATTATCACTTCACCTTCCACACTAGATGCACAGTCCAGAAAGCTGGGGAGTGAGAAGTATCAATGATCCTCCACAGGGCTGGCCCTTTAGATGGTTCTGGGGAAAGAATAGAAACATTTTTCCTCAGTTTGCCTCAATTCAGCATTTTACTACCACTAGCTTCTTGCTCCCTTTTTAAAAGCTTTTACAAATTGTCTCCTTACTTTCTTGAAAGCCTCATGACATAAATGCAAATATATTTGGTATGCCAGGAAGAAAAATTTCAGAGAGGTTTCCTGGAGGGATGAGCAAAATACCAGCACAATTCTAAGTACACTGATACTAAAGTTACCATGTGGAGCATTTGCAGTAATGGACTGTACCAGACAGCACAAAATAAGGCAAGACCACGTTATCTTGAGCAGTCTGTGTTCAGAGGCACTTCTGTGTGCTGCACACCCCACCCATCAGCAGCAAAACAGCTAAAAAGGGAAGCACAAACGCGTTAGCTATTTGTCAGCTTTCTACTGCCTAAGTCCCTCCTTCTCCATATATCATAACCTAAGGAAGAAAATGCATAACTGCAGCGTTTTGTGCAGTAATGTAGTACTTTTTGGTGTCAGTAATTTTACAGTGGAAATCTGTTAACAGTAATTTAATTGAAAGATAGAATGAATCAATTAATACACTGCACAGAGCAAGAGTTATCTTCAAAGGAGCTGGTTGTTACGCACACAGATTTGGGGAATGATGGCAATTTAACAATCCTGAGGATCCATTTAGGAAGCAGAAAGAGACTTGACCAACATAAGTCTCATTTTTTTTTTTTTTTAAAAACAGGTTAGAAAGCTTCAGATCTTAGACTAGTGGCTTGCTAAATGCCACTTATCACATTTGATTAAATTAATAAAAATACACCGGCTTAAAACTTTGATGAAATTATGTATATGCTTCTTGGAAAAGACTTTGTGCAGTTTTGTGCAAGAGTAATCAATACCCAAAAGTTAAAACTGGTGAGTCTTCCTCACTAAATCATGATACAATTCACTATTCTTCTCTTGTGCATCAAGAGAAAGAATGAGGGAGGTCCAGAAGTGTAAGATTACGACTGAGTTGACAATGAAGAAAACTGAAAGGCAGAAGTGGTTTATTTGGGGATAAAACCATTTTCCACATATAGGTTTCATCTTGCTCAAAATAAACAGGTTGTTACACAATTTTTTCTTACCCTTTCCTCTTAGTAAAGAATATTGATACCCTTGATTACTGTGGTTAATGTCAGCTACTGGATGGAGAGTGCAAGACAAGGGTAGAGGGATGTAGCAACAAGAAAACGCTGCAGAGAATGTGTTTCTCAAGGAAACTTTGAAAGAGCAAAATAAAAGTCTTATTTGTATTTTTTGTGAACAAATAGTTGTACATCCAATGTGTATGTTTTATTTCTTTATTTAGTTTAGCAAAAAGTTTGTGTACACCATATGACTGGAATCTTGTAGTCCATATTTTCTGGTACCTGTTCCCTTGCGACTTTCTAACGTCTTCCTAGCCTCCCCAGGTTAAGTGTTTATGCATCAAAAAACTTCATATGAGCAGCATAATTTCTATAAACAGAATAAATTTAGAATAAGATCAATTCTCCAGCATCCCCTAAAAGGGCATACATAGAAAAAAACATTTTCTCTTTTGAGAACATGAGTTCTTGTTAATGAATATATTCTCATGCTCTTTGAAACATCTAGTTCAGGTTAATCATTTTTAAACACGATTTAGGAGGCCTTGTTGCATGAATAAGTAAACAGCTCAAAAATACAGAATATCAGGTGGCTTTTGACAGGCTGATGAACATTTACAGTTTGATGCTAATCTCCTACTTTCATGCCCTACTTACTATCTTCAGTTGTCATCCCAGTCTTTTCTTCACTCCAGTCACTCCAGTAGCCCACTCCATCTTCCTTCATGCACCGAATTGAAAAGACATATTCGGTGTAAGGCCTGAGACCTTGAACACTGAAAGAAGTTCTTGGCGAGGCTGTATCTTCAGGAGGGATCTGTAAGGGAAGGAAGATATTTTGGAGGCAATGACCAAGAATTGTAAAAGCTAAGTTCTGTGCTACTAGTGATGAATTCCTTCATGCTATTTCCAAAAGGCTTAGTTTAACGACCGTTTTGACAAGGAAGCAATCATAGCTGTGTGTTTATTTACCAGGTGTAATAAAAAACAAAACCTAGAATAGGTAGACAGCTACCTCTGGGCAACCTTTATATATACTCTTTTCACTTTCAGTCAGCTTATGCTAAGAGAGGCAGACCAGTTGTACTCTACCTAACTTTACCTGCTCCTCTGTAACACCCCACCTCAAGTTTCAGGGTTTTTTGCATGTGCTAGAATATCAATTGCAATCTAGCTAGATTACTAAGCCTATACTAGAAGCTTCCTATCAATCTAGGACAGTAACATAAAACCAAGAAAATCAAGACAATTCTTGGTATTATATATATACACACATTATAATGCACTCCAGTTAAGGAATACAATCAAGACACTGGAAAAGAATAAGCATCAGCTTGAAGCACTTGCAGAACAACCACTGTATGTGTTTTGCAAGTTCAAAACACACATCCCATGATTGTGGAGTGTTTGCCCAAGTGGATTTTAGATAAGTAGTTTTGCACATGCAAAGAAAGTTGATGTTCTAGATATTGTATGTATAGAAAAAAGTACAGAACACCCTTCAGCATAACAAGAAACCTGCTAAGTCCACTCCTGTCCCCAAATAAAAAGCACAAGTGGATAGAGTTTTCTGGCTAAAACCACCCCTAGAAAGCTCACCTAGGTCCCAGCCTTCAGGATAAGCCAGGCAGACTATTTTGGGAGCAGAACATGAAACTCCCACTTCCGCTGCTGTTCAGCAAATCAATCCTGACAAAACAATACTAGCATTACCTGCATCCAATCTGTTTCACCAACAATCCTATAACGAATATTGAATTTCAGTTTCATCACAGCTGCTGAAATTCGGTCCTCCCAGGAAAGTTTCAGAACAGTAGGCAATATTCCTGAATTGACAGATAAGTTATGCGGAGACAGTGGTTTCACTAGAAGAAAAAAAACATCAGGTCAATTGTAGAGCAGCATTGTTTTATTATGCCTCTATAATTGCAAACAACCTATTTATATATAAATATATGAACTCTGGTATCATTAAGGCCTTTCAGAAGCAGAACTGTCTGCTCCTTTGCACAAAGGTCTAAAGCAGACTACTTAACAAGGACTTCCTATGTCAACAGCAAGCAAATCTGTCACCTCCTCTCAACTCTGTCCAGCAGTTCAAGTTGTAGACAATATTTTGCTAAGATTAGAAATTATATAATGAACAATTAATATTCTAGTTCAGCAATACACATAGGCAAACTTAAGTGCTATTCAAGCTTTAAGGGGTATGTGGTTACCTATCTCAATGGGATCAAAAACAAGACGATCGGATTCAGCCTTGCCAAGAGCATTTGCAGCTTCTACCCAGACCTCCAGGTTAACAAAGAACTGAACATCAGTAATGGTGCAAGAGTTATTTGCATCTTTTGGTATGCAGTCAGGAAAGTCTTCTCGTGGCCTGAATAAAGTAAAGACAAGGTGTCAAACAGGAAGTTTGGTTTCTTTAGACAGCCTCTTCAGGAAGATCCGAGTGCTCAGTGAACAGTAATCAGTTTAGTTCATGTTCCCTTTTTTGCTCTTATCTTCACTGCAAAGGGGAAGAGTTAGAGATTAGAACAGCTTCCTCAGTCATAAAAGCAAGGCTGCACTAAAATAGACACTGGAACTCAGTCTCGACTCCAGAACTCATACATTAAGAAGGTTGAAGTACTATCACACTGCTATGAAAAGCAGGAGCTTAAAGTTAAGAATTGCTATGTGTAACTGTGAGCAATATGACTAATAGCTATGCATTCAGAGGTAGTCTACTTTTTAACAGCATATTCTCCCCAAAATACAGTTACATCTACTACACTATTTTTATCCATCACCTTCTGTTGCAAAAGCAGAGTTTTAATGGCATTAAAAGGAAGCTGCCTTAGCATTAGATTTTAAGTCTTCCAAGGCTTCTACTATACTCCGATTTTATCAAAACACTTGGAAAGAGTACTGCTTGCTCCATCTCAAAATACAGGAGATGATCTGAAAAGTCTGAAAGAAATACTTGTCTCCATGTGGGAAAGACTCCATTCACAGCTGAAGCTTGTGTTAGGCTTAAATAGGACAAGAACAGACTCCTCAAATGCCATTCTGATCACTTAAGGGACAAAAAGTAGACATATCTCTGCAGGATCCAATCACTATATTTGATTTCTTTACTTTTTAGTAAGAGATAGAACAGGTATCTGGTATCAGGTATAACAGAAAATAGGTATTCCGGGTCCAGTCATTTACTCTGACCACACTCAAGCCATTCTATTTGAGAAATGGAAAAGTGTGAGATAGTGTTACCAAGACAAATTCAGTAGCAAAATTTGAAGTTTCACTTTTAATGTAAAATATGAGCCTATTTAACACTTCCAGGCCCAAAGACAGGCAGCAATGCTTCAGAAAACCAAATTTTTCTAAGCATCAAGTAGTTTCAGAGAAGAGTGGTTTAGACTACAAACATTCTTCAAACTGTTTTATACATACTTCATAGATCTACTTACCACCTGTATTTCAACCTAAATTGAGTGTCTAGGAATGTATGCCTTCCAGGGTTCCAGGTACAAGTCATAGGATATGTAAGTTTTGACAGCTGATAAACAATGCAACTTAAGTTTTGGGGCTTCTCTGGAGGCACTGTATGGAAAAAGGATAGTCCGTAAACACATAAGAAATACTAAAGATAATCCATGAACATTTCAAAACCATAAGAATTACACTAAGTGACCTATTAAAGCAATTTCAGTGAATATCACAAACATTCCTTTATATATTGATACAGATACCTATACACATATGTATATACATTTAAATACTTTTTAAAGCAGAAGATAAAAAGTGCTAGAGACCATCTAGTGATGGAAGTCAATGCATTAATCAGGTGTTCTGAGAAGCAGTAGGTGATACAGGGAATAAGCAGCTGAACAAGGAACAGCATGAAACACCTCTCATTCTTAAAGTAGAGAAAAGATAAGGACCCTATCTAATCTACAGTACTAACTATTTTAATTATGTAGGAAAAGGTTAATGTGTAATGGCTCTACTAATAAACTGAGCTGAGGCAAGTATGACAGGTCTGGTCTTTCCCCCAGCTATGGGGAACAGACACTTCAATCCTCCCCCAGTTACCAAAAGGATCCTGAGCAGTGCACTTGAGTATCATGTAAGACGTTTTCCTGAGAACAGCCAAACTACTTTTTTTGCTTACAACTCAAGTTGCACCTTACGATGACAATACTGAGTTTGTTTCTACCTTTTAGAATATTTACCATAGTGTAAATAAGGTGGTAGCAATTATTTTATCATGGTAGAACTAAAGTGCGAATTTAAGGTAACCTATTGCTCTGTGATAGCTGGAAGTGTTTTAATGCTGGCAAAGGGTATAAAAATAATTACTAGTTCACACCCTATAAAGGACACCCAGGAACATACTTTTATTTGTCATTTTATAAGCAGCTGCCTACTCAGTCAGCAGTAGATTCATTCATACTATTTTTTCCATTATCTAAATCTTTTTTCAAACAGTAAATGCTAAGAACTACTCAAGTTACACAGTACTCGAACAGGAAGAGTTGAAAGTTACTTGAAAATATTTTCTAAGGTATAGAAGTAGAGCAATTCAGACATTGCTGTATTTTTAAGGCAGCTCACATCTGATTCAGAAGGATATATAGGCTATCAGTAATACTCAGCCCTTTCATGAGAGAAACTAAGTTTATAAGGTTGTTGTGGAAAAGGTTTGCAGGATCTTACTTTATTTCTTTGAATAAAAGCATGAAATAAGGAAAATCTAGTTTCTTTCCTAGTATCTTTTATTTAAGCTAGTGCTCCTTCCAAAATCTAGTCTTTTTGCTACAATCTTTTCCATATGTGAAATATGCCTTGGTATTTTCTGTGATTTTTTTTAAATCTGGTACATTTACTAGCTTTGATTACAATCTCATTTTCTTGCACTGATTCAGGAAATCAGGACAGAGAAAATAGATTTCTCAGTGTACATTTATTATCTACATTCTCTTCGTCAGAAGATTTTTTTCCTCTCCTAGAAGTTAGGGTTTTAGACAAAAATATAAGGCAACGCAAGGAAAAGATACTTACAGCCTAACGTAACTGTAATTCCATAGATGTTCTGCTCAATCTGTCCATCTGCCAAAATGTTGCATGTCAGAGGAGTAGCAAGTGAAGAAGTGTCATTAAATGTGACACTGGAGACTGTCCTGTTTATTTCACGGTATTGTTCTCTAGGTACCACTCTGTTTTTAATTTTCCAGATAATTTGATTAGCATATATATTGCCAAAGTCAAGACAACTCTCATTCAGGATGCACAGTGCTGTGAAATTGGAACCGAGGGCTAACACAGGAGACTCTGGGATGATGTGGCCACATGATTGTACAAGTCCACCTGAAACTAAAGAAAAAGTTGCCATTCATCTTTTGAATACAAAAGACTTAATCAATACTCTGGAACAACATTACATTTAGCTTAAAAGTCTTGCATCATGTGCCAAAGCAGGAAATTGTTCAGTTACTTGACAACTGTAAAAGTGAAACACATTAGTGAACCATGAAGCACAGATTTAAAGGGCAAAATCAGTGTAGTTTTCCCCTTGACTCTGCCAGAATATTTTAACAAGCAAGGGAAAAAAAAAGAAAGGTCCTTAGGTATAGAGTGTGAAAAAGAATCCAGGATTAAGTGTTTGGATGAAGGCACCATACCTGAGGTTACTATTACATTTAAATTCTCCTCAGAAAAAACTTTTGAACATCAAAAAGAATTAAGCTCTGTTGACTAGTTAAGAAGTCACATACTAAGAATTAAATATTTGCATCATCCGTTTTGAAAGCTTCAGTATGTCTGCTTTGAGAGTACTTGGGAAATAAAGTGAACTCTGCATATTTGATAGAACTATTCTCTTTATAATGAAATTTCCACAGAACAGAAAGAATTTAAAAATATAAATGCACTTGTGTACCAATAATTAGTGACAAGTTTTAAGGATGAATGGTGAGCTGACTGAGATATTGACTTGCATCCATAGCCATACTGAGATTAGACTATAATTTGCTACAAAACAGTAGTGGCCCAAACATTGAGTCCACCACACAAGCTCGTAAGTAGTTTATTGTTGTTTAGTTTGATCAAGAAAGGCTTCCACTTAGATACTGTGATTTAGTTTCATATATGCCAAGTTTGACTCAACAGGACCAAGTTGACCATCTTTTAGAGTGACTAACACTTGCAATGCCAGTGGAACCAATGCTACCTTCCACTGAATTAAGACATCTCCACTACCTCTGTATACAAACTACTTATGAGAAGTACTACAATTTAATGCTTCATTTTCTTACCATTCTACAGGTGTCTCATATTTGAGACAGAAGTCTTACCTTCAAGAGAACAAAAATTCAAGAAGAGATATAACCCATGGGCCACAAAGTTCCACCCAGAAAACATGCTGCACAGAATTCCTGTAACAGAAAGAAACCATTTCAATTGTTTAAGCTACTGCTCTTAAAAATCACTGCCAAACTCAAGTTTGCACTGGCTCTTTGGTAATTTATCTGGTATACCACATGTTTATTTCACATTTCCCTTTAAACAGAGGATTAGTACCTTGCTGCAGTAGAAGAACAGGTTGCATATTCTTTCCATTTTAATCAGCAGTAAAAGAAAATCCACTGTCTATCTGAGCAAGCCTATGTAGTTCAAGGCCTTTTCCAATTGCAAATTTAAGAAATGCATCAGCTTAAGGATTTTGTATCCCAGGGGAAAACAAGATTTACTGGCTCACTGCTGTGAGAGGCTCAGTTAGCTTAGCTGTGGCAGACAGTTTAGGACAGAACCCTATTTAGTTTAGTATCTTGGTGATTTGACTATGGTCACTGGACTCCACTAACTCCCAGAGGCACTGAAGCCCCTTCTGTAAGGCTCAGAAAAACTCACCGCAAAGTCCCATTGACAAGAATGATTTAACATACACCTAGAAGTATGTTGCTTCAGAATTCTTGTAACAAGAATCATTGACTATTGGATGTGGGGGTGGGGGACGACACATCATCTAATTCTTCGAAGTCTTGCAAGAGAATTTGCAATTCCTTAAAAGCTAGGAACAAAAAACACCATGTATTAAAGTTTTCCTACGCTGTAGCAGAACTCACTTATTTTCTGCTTTGAGAATTCTACAAGGCTGTTTGGAGACACTCAAACATCACAGAACAGTTTCCTTTCCAGGTGTTTTGAAGTCACCAAAAACTCATATAGATTTCTCAACTTGCATTTGTTAAGCAGTCCAAATCATCTTCATAAACTAGCCATACTAGTGAACAGCTGTTATTCTCTTACAGCAGACAAAACTGTTCTTGCTGCCAGGCTCTATGTCTGCAACTTCTAGCTAAATAAGATCTGTAGAAATTTTGCTCCTGTAGTCACCTCTCAGAAGTCTCATCTTCCCCAACCTCACAAAACTCCTTTCAAAGCTGCCATTCTCACAGAAAAATGTTGGTCAAAATCTGATGTTAAAGACAACTTTAGCTATCTGCACACTAAAACGAATGGCAAGTCATTCTTGCCAACACTAAGTTCAAGCTAATTCCATAATTTCCCTTTGAAAGCAAAAATTTATTAGCGACATCTATTATCAATAAAGTGAAAGGTAAACAGGCAACTTAATGTCATGCTATTTCATGTTGTTACTTTTGTTAGGATGCAGTTTTGTAAGACATACATGGTGGGAATTTCACACAGATCTCAGATGAGCATCGTCATCACTAAGTGCTGACATATCAGTAACAAGCTGCAAGTCCATCTCTAGGCACTAAGGATACTAGGGCAGTAGTGGTTACAAATCAAGCTGAGCAGCATACTGCAATGAGAACTTCTTCCCACAAGAAATGTAAGTATTACTGTCAAGTATGCTCTCTATGCCAGAGGGGACAGACATTAGGCAGTTTTAATTGAAAGGAATTTTAGACAAGTTACAAGCACACCGTAAGAGAACTAAGCCAAATAAATTCTACTTACTACAAATGTAACATCTTTCAGTATCTGAAACCTAAGTTCTCACCCACACATGTCCTTCTGCTTTTTCAAGTCCCGATTGGTTTTACAAATTTGAATAACTTGGTGAATGAGACCATTCTTTGTTGGACAAAAGATTTGGATTTGGATTTGTTGGATTTGTAAATAGAAAACCATTTCAGTACCTTGACTAAGCATTAAGCACACATTGCTTACTACTAGAAGTTGGTGAAATATAAAACATATGTCTTTTAACAAGATTCATTAGGTTACTTAAGCTGTTTTTGCAGAAAGACTCAAATCTCCTGAGAATCCTGAAGTTAACTACAAAGGCAGAAAATAAACAGTTCCACTTTCCCACTAATTGCACGAAACTCATGAAAAGCATTAGATGCAGCTTTCATGTTTGAGAAAGGGTAGCAAAGAACTTTCAATAAAGTATTCTTCTCCTCATAGAAAAAAGCATTTAGTATTATGATTGGTGCTTAGTAGACACAGCCATCATCCTAAACACTGCATCATTAGGAAACTGTTTTCCTTTTGGTAATGACTTATTTCGGATTAAACAATATATCCCCAAAACTCAAAGCTCATACTGAGTAGCTTTGAGTTAAAGTCATGTACGGTTCAGGTTAATCGCACAAAAAGATAAATAAATTTTGTGAATCACAGGTACATAAAAAACCAACACTTAAAATGCAAGAAAAACCAACAGAGCACCCACCACACTGCTTTTGTTGAAATGTCACCGCTGCATAAGGTTTGGTATAAGAGATTAAAACAAACCTTCATGTTCAGTTGAAGAGTAGAGATGGCATTTATTTAAAAACAAGACTATACCACAGTTCTGCAGAATTCACAAATGAGAAGCTGAAGCCAAGTTCTCAACTACTTGCACTTTGGGAAGTTGCCCATCTCCTCTGTGGGAGTAGAAAAATCCTCCACAATTTACAGAATTGTTTCACTGAACTCCTGGAGGGCAAAGAATTTAGAATCGAACTCCAGCTCCTGGAAGATTAGCTGAAAAAGCACCCCCCCCTACACACACAGTAAGAAAGCAAGTAGTAGTGACCATAGCTTCCAATTGCAGCGCACAGTTAGCACATCTTGGCTTTTAACCTGTTTTCACCATTTCTGCTGCTGATCTATTCAGTCACAAGACTGAAGCCACACAGCTTTGCACCAACAAGGAGCTACTTACAGTCTACTCTAATGTATGCTATTAAAAATATCTTTTGTGTCTAGTTTTTAACTAAAATAAGCTTCAAGCAAGAGTCAGCTTGTAAAAGCCAGTGTTGTACTAAACACTTTCACACATCTTGCCCAGATGAAAATTATAGAAAAGGCAGGGGGGAATAACTAACTGAAGGAGAAGTCATACTTCACCTTGCAGTTTGCTATTGAAGCTCATGTTTACTACTCCAAGTAAATAAAAACTTGAAAGCCCCGGCAGCCCTGGATATAACGTGTGTCTAAGTTCCAAAGTTCATGCCCTCTTTCAAAAGAAGTGTTGCCAAGTACCAGCTGTTTACTGTTAACTAATTCTTATATCAGAAAATTTGCAAGGCTAGATAACGGAAAACTCAAGCAGTACTTTCCACAACCAGAAAAAAACACCTTCCTTTTGCATGGTGGTGCAGCTTACTAGGAGTCTAACATGGAAATTAAACCCAAAGCTAAAATTAGGTCTAATAAATTATGTAGTTCAGAAGCATAAACAGAAACAAAAGAAATCCAACATCCTTCCCCACTGCTAAATACCTTTAACTAACAGGGCAGTTGAACTACTTTATCTAAGCTACATAGCTCTTGTAGAGCACTAAGCAGAACAGCTTCTCTAGCTAAATCTGGCTAGATACAACGTGAAGTAAGGGGAAAAGGAAAGTTACGGGCAGGGAAAGAAGGGGAAGGGCCTGGTTACAAGTTCAAGTTATCTCCAGAGTTAGGTCTGCCAAAGCAGCTAGGGGTCAAAGTCTGCCAAAACACTTCCCCACACTAACAGACTATAACTGGTGACAGTTTTGGGCTCATGAAAGCCAAGCTATCTTGAAGAGGAATAAACAGCTGTCAAAGTGCTGAGATTCCTTCAGTAAAGCCAGGCACGTAAAATTCACATGCTGTGAGATTACCTTGTTTAATCTCTAGATCACATGGGACTTCTGTTATTCTTTGCGTCCTGCTACCATCTCGAAAGCAACACACTGACTGTTTAGGCTGAATCCTTTCATGGATACACCCGGCAATGTTCTGGGAAAGCCTGATAACTCAAAGCCATGTAGCACGTGCAGAGTGGCAACTTTAAATGAAAAGAAACTAACCTGTGAAGAGCAAAGTTTCTACAGAAATATCAGCCTTTCATGCAAACAGGATGTAAATATTTATTCTGAGTAACAATGCAAAGTTTCTTGCATGTGGTGTTAACCTTGTTTCCAACAAAGAATTCAACCCTAAAGTTAACACTAGGTATAAAATATATGATGATTCATCACACGTCTAACTCCAGAAGTGTGAGAACACTGAAACCATTACTAACCAAACGTTTGAAAAACATCAGTTTAAGAGCCTACAGGCAAAGCTCCATTTTCGCCACTGAAGCAATCTTCCAAGTCAGAGAGCACAGATAATACCAGCACCACCACAGGAGGGTGCTAAACCCAACAACACTCCTTTCCAAGGAGAGCCCAAGAAAGGGTTTTGACAGATATTTTTTTCAGGAATTCCTTAGAAACATGGGACTCAGGTGGAACCCTGAATCCCACACATGGTCCCCACAGCTCAGGTAAGCATCACTGTCCACTACAGATACTGCTTCACGTTGCAGAACAAGCCAGACAGTACTTAAGGTTGATCTAAAAGTCCTAACTGTACCCAAGTAGTTTTGCTTAGATGGGCAATAATTGCTTGAAATTAAGAGGTTTTCATCATCAAGCTCATGTCCTTCTTGGAAGTTTTTAAGTAACTCAAAAAGCCTCCAAACACCTCTTTGAAGAAACTTACTGGGAAGTGATAATCTCCACAGAATATTCTGAAATTCTTTTTCAGACTGGAAGTAACTAAATACAAACAAAATCAAGTAACCTCTTTCCCATCCTTTCACTAAGTTGCAGCCAATTCTCTATACCACTGATTTCTTTAGCTCTGGTAGAAGTTTCTTTTATTTGGGGGCTTTACTATAGCACTCACTGGAATAGCAAGCAAAATAAGCCAAAACAAAACCCAAAACAAAGGGGCAGTCTTTAAGCAGATCAAGACACCTCTACAGCACTAAGCTTCTTCTTACAATAATCAAGTTTCTGTTTCTGTTATCATCTTAACCTGAAGGCCAGTTTCTCTGCAACACTTCAGCTTTTTCTTCTTTTTTTGCAGCTCACAAGCAGTTCTAGAATCAAGAGCAACGAGAGCCACACAGAGTGAGAATAATAATTACCATGCGTTCTCACCTTGCAGGCAAACCTTCAAGATCAACAACCACAAGCACCACTTCTGCAACGCACAGCTCTTGCTAACACTCCTATCAGCAGCAGGAACAGGAAACCTTGCCAAGAGGTTGATTTCCCTTCTTACAGCAGGGCTGGTGTGGATCCTCCAGGGAAAGGAGACATGGGCTCTCCATTTGCTGTTTGTTTCTGGACATCCATACACATCCTCTCAACAGACTGAGCTACAGACTTGCCCACAGGAGACCACCTTTTCATAGATGTGAGTAAGAACCAAAGCATTTATTCTTTGTGCTCTATTCTAACAGGCAAAACTCTTTTCCTTATCATTGTTTTCCTACTTTCCAGTTACAATACACTAACATAGGGTTTATAAAATTGCCAGATCCCAGAGCTATGTATATTAAACAGATGATAACCTGTGTGTCGTTCAGCTATTCATGGAGACAAGCACAGTTAACTCTTATGCTTAAAGCCACGAGCCCAGCAAGGCCCGGGACACCTCGATCAGCTACAACCTACAGCATTAAAGCCGACGGTATAAACACGTATACATTTAGACGTGCAGCGGGATGTACAGCGGGCTGCCCGCTGCGCCGCGGGGCGGCCCGCCCGCCGCCCAGGCCGCAGCGAGGCCGCCGCACTGACCAGGCCTCAGCCCCGC
>PTEX01000008.1:6863660-6980814 GCA_003342815.1 Eudromia elegans
CCGCGCCCGCGCCCCCCCGGCACCCCGCCCCCGCCAAGCCGCACGCCATTGGCGCGCGGAGCGATGACGTCTCGGCCGGGGGCGGGGCTTCCCGGAACACCTCCCTCCCTCCCCTCCCCCCCGGTGCCAGGACGCGGCGCGCGGGGCTCCCGCAGCGGCGCGGGGAGGGGGGTGGGTTCAGGATCGGGCTCGGGGTCGAGGTCGGTGTGGGAGTCACCTGCGGCCTACGGAAAGGCGCTGGGAAGCAGCCCCGTTCCCACCCTTTGCATCCAGTGCCATCCCCGGTGGGTTTAATTCCCGAAGCAGACCGATTTCCCCAGCGGGCGGGCTCGGTACCTCACGGAGCGGCTCGGCACCGGCAGCGCGCGGGTCCCTAGGGCCTACAGAGCTGCCCCCGAGTCGCCGCTGGTGGGTGCGTGTCTGCACTCCTCTCAGAACACGCAGCGGGGAAGACTCCTGCCCTTCCCCAAGCGCTTCCCCGTGGCAGAGTTTTCCAGCCACGCTATTAGAAAGTTTTTCCCCACATCTTTTCTAAATTTCCTGCGCTGCAGTTTGAACTGATTGCTCGCCGCCTTCATTCACAATTGACCGTCTTTCTAGCAACCTTATTTCCCACGTTGGTGGTTTCCAAGCTTGGTAGTTGCAGTCCTTTCTGTCTTCCTGTACAGACAAAACTGTGTTCAAACCCTTCTCAAACAAGTGATGTCTGGGGAGTAACTTTTGCAGTTATGTAATGAAAAAAAAAAAAATCCTCATTTTATTTTTTTTCCCCCACATTTTGTTCTCCCCTCAGTTTATGCTTCCAGGTGTGCTTTTGCTTGCATTCATGTAGAATTGCATTCTGATAATTACATATAATTAACTGTTTTTCAATCTGTGTGGTGTGTCTGCTCCAGCAACCTCAAAGAAAAGAATATGTGTTTGGCAACAAAAGCTAAGTGGAACCAGATTCCAGCTAGAAATTCGGCAGAAGGAATGTATGTTTTCCTCTCGTGTTTCAGCGTAGCTGCCGTCTCCCATAAGATGTCTGCAGGTCTGCTGCTGCGTCGGCTTTCTCAGCGCTAGGCACTCGACTCTGCCCCTTCCCCCAGCCAACAGGCAGCCTCTTGTGACATTCTCATTCCGAAATCCGATAGCCTGAAGCCATTCCTGATTTATTTCCAGAACTGGTAGAACAACAACAAAAAATCCTTTCAAATCCAATCTTGTATCAGGCCTCGTGTTTACACATATGTGCCATGTACTGTAATTCTGCAAGAACTCTTTTGTATTTCACAGGGAATTTATGGCCTTAGCGTGGCATGATTTCCACAGAGCTGCAGCTGCACAGAAGAACAAATCTTTGTGTGTGTGTTTATACTTAATTTTTATGTATTCGCAGAAATTATCAATACGTCTGGGTTGCTGTTTTCAGTATTGTGAGCGCTCTTCTCCTGAGATGTTTGGCTTTCCCAAAGATTTCCTAGAGGTTTGGAAAGTTGATGCTTTCCTATATTCATAGCTTCTTCTGCAGAACCTTCACCAAATTCCAGGTGCACGAAGATACCTTGAAGGCGTTCAGGTAGGGTTGTGGACTGAACCCCAACTCCTTGCAGCATCAGATAGCAGGCACAAAACAGTGCTGTGTTTTCCAAAGCACTAACTGCACCTGTGGCACTGCCCTCACAAGTGCTTGGCATCTACCCCAGATCTGGTTCACATAAATCTTCCTTCATGGGAAGGGCTGAAAGTTTTGGGCAATTTTGTTACATTGCCCAATGTGTTAAGTTTTGTTTTTATTCTTGTGAAACCTGGGTTTTTAATTCAACAGGGGAGTTCATGTCTCAGTGATTTCTTATTCTGTGTCAGCATCTTCTCTGATAATAAATGTGTCATTTTGAATCTTACTGGTGACGGTGAAACTTGCAACTGCAGTATACAGTGCTGATATGTAAGTAATAAAACCACAATTATTTCAGCAATTTCCAATACTGAGGTAAATTTCAAAATCCTCACCTTTTTTTTAACAATGTTCTTACAAACTTGCAGTTTAATCTCTGTATTGAATTAGGTGTTATATCAGGTAAGCTAGTGTACTGAATTCATTAACTACATGAGTCATGAATTAATTATCAGGAAGTTAATTACCAGGAATTGGGATTTCATTGAGATGTCCATCTGCTCATTAAAAGTGCAAACTGCAAGCCAGTGCAGTGCTCGGATCGGAGCTGGGTAGGGCACTTTGAAGCTCCTGCACTTCATACACAGCCGGGATCTGAGATCTGCCCTCACATTCTGCTCTTTCAGCTCCAGGAGGAAAGGGACACCTTAGGAATAGGGATGCGGGCAATACTGCCTGAAGAAACATTCAGTGATTGGCATGCAACCAGTAGCTACTGCATCCCGCCATAGTTGTGACCTGGAGAGGAAAAAAACAATTTGAAATGTTTTGTTGGCTTGGTATAAGGACTGAGCCATCCCAATGTATCTGTCACGCATGTGAAGAGACTCTATGGTGCTGGATGCAGGTGGCTTTGTCAGGGATGGGCAGCGGTCAGAACAGGGTTCGGGGGACAGATTTTCAGGATCACTGAGTCATGGAGAAACTGAACAGCAGGACTCTCTGCTGCAAGTAGTTCTGACTTGGGATGAAGACTTTTCTTGCAAGATGGCTCAAACATGGTATGGAATCATCCACGTAGGAGACTGAGTGGTGCATTCAAACCTCACACTGGAGTGATGACTTCGTCTCAGTTTGAGTCACTGTCCTGAGCTTGAACTCGCCAAGGTGTACTGATGCTCAAGAAGGATTTCTGTCTTCTGAATTCCTTTAGCAGCAATAAAAGCTATTTTTCCTCCCACTAAGACTCTAGTCTTAGGACTTAGGTCTAGTCTTAGGAGCAGTCCTTTGGTCTGGATAGTTGGAATAGTCACAAACTCTTGTGATGAGGCCATATTCTTGTAAGTCAGGAAGCCACGGTGAAGACCACTGAAGAAAGTGGAGGAGGCTGCCTGGGAGGCAGAAGCAGGGCAAAATGGGTAATGTAGCTGTTAGGAATGATTTAGTGAAGGTCAGGGCATTTCCCAGCTTTGTAACTCATCAGATAGGAGCTGCCCACTGTTGGCACAGCAGCCTTGGTAGCTCATTACTTCCTCCTGAAGGGGCATTTAGGGACATCATTTTTTTCTCCTTATATACATGCTTGAGATCCTTGTGATAAAGTGCTAAATGTTCATTGAGCCAAGCATCCGTAAGCTGCAACCAACTCCATATGCACCACTCAGATAAAAGCAAGAGCACCTGACCATTGATAGTACTTGTTGCACCAGATGGATGATACATACGACAGCAACAGGGCTTGTCACGATGCAGGGACTGCATTTGGCATTGCTACACTGAGTAGGTGGCTGATGTATAAGATGTAGGACAAGGTTTCTCAAAATTAAGTCAGGATCTGTAGAGCTATAGCTGCTGGCATCATCAATTTGGCAAAAATGTTGTGATTCTTGGAAGAAGTTACAGAGATGAGGATAGCTGACTACCTCCCATGTGCTAAGCTCACCCCTGTTGAAGATATGATGGGATATAGAGGGGGGCTTGAAGCAATAGTTTTGATGTGACTGCTCTTTACTTCTCAGGATTGGCAATACCATGAAGTTGTTCCAGTGCATGTGGAATAGCAAGTAGGTTGATTAGAGCCTCCTGAAAAAAAATGGCACATCTGACAGTGGTTCTGAGCCTAGCAATCTGCTTGTTTCTCTTGGGGGGAAATTGCAAAGCTAGTGTCATGGTAGCTCTGATAGAACTGATGGAACATGTTGCTCCTCCTCGGAAGACCAATGCCAGAAGTTGGAGAGGGTGAGGGCAGTCAGTGGGGGCAGAAAGATGTACAGGCCTGGAAATCAAAGGAAGTAACCATGAAATAACAGAGAGAAAAGATAAAATGAAAATAGCAAAATGGGTGAAATCAATCAAACAGCAAAACTGCTTAAGTTAGAGTGAGTAATACAGTGAAATCACAGCTCACTGCAAGGAAGTGCTGACTCAGATGGTAGCTAGGATGAGCTGGAGGTGTGAGGGCTCGCCGCGGTCACCAATGCCACACGCTTGAGCTCTCTGTGACTTTAATGGGCCAGAAAGTTTTGCAGTGGCTTGGCATTAACAAATTCACTGTGTAGATGTATCTTTGGACAAACACTCAAGGCAAAACCTTCAGAGAGCAGATATGAAGGTCTAACTAGAAGTAGAAAAAGATGACAAAAATGGGAGAGAGAGGTCAGAGTGAATGTTATTACTTTTTTCTTTGGCCACAAAGATTTTCATGAGTAGTATGGATAATTATAAGCATTCCAAGTAAGTCCTACATTGCCAATGTCATTCCGTATTTGGACAAAATAAGGTCATATATGACCTTATATGACTCCGCACAGTGTAGGAACCTGTGTGCATGAGAAAGTAGTGCAGCTTTAACAACCATAAATTCACTTCCTACGAGGTCAGGCCGAGGGTTAACGCGCAGCTTCAATGGCCTATTCTGTTTCAGTGTGCTTGCTGATCATACAGCTTTTGACTTCCTAGTACAGCATTAGGAAGACTTGTTGAAAAACGGTGTATATGGTGCCTACAGAGGGACTACAGTCAGACTACAGACAAATCCTTCTTACATTTTTCTTTGCTCTGCTCACTGGTAGACAGAAATCAATGCACTGAGATACCACCTGATTTCCAGGAAGAGAGGTATCCACCATGATATATACTAAAATGTTTTCAAGTGATATGTATTGTAAAAGTAGTTTGGGTAGCTTCGTGCCTGAAATTTTCTAGCTGAGCTATTGCAGAACAGCACGGGCTGGAGCCTGTTGCTACTAGCAAAGGGTGTAGGAGTCAAGGGGAAGTAAAACCTCATCAATAAAACTAAAGCCAACTTGTGGTTTAGAGACCTCTGGTTCCCTGCTGCCTTGTAGTCAATGCCTTACATCGACTGATGCTATTTAGAGCAGGTAAGGGTATGTGTAGAGTAATACATTCAGTTCTGAGTATTTTACTACTGGAGAAATGTCAGCACGAGTGAGTACAAAGAGTAGAGTAGCAATCTTATCTGTTAAAGGAATACAAAGAACTCAGAAGAAAAGGAACAAGTGAAAAAAGGATGAGAAAGCAGACCATGCCAGGCATTTTTGTGCGAGTGTGTCACTAAATGATAAAAAAAGGAATATAGGAATTTGTTTGTGAAATTACAACACAAACAGGTTGTATATAGATTGAAATAAGTCATGGGATGAAAGAGAACAAAGGAAAATATAGTCTTTGGTAACAATTTCTCATTGTTAAGACACACTAGGCTCTGGTATAACTTCGATCAGCTCCAGGTCTTAAATAATTTAGATCTAGAGTGAACAATATACTTAAGTATCCTGGAAGTTTCTGCATTTTTTGAAAAATGGAAGAAATAATAATGGTTTGTATTATGCAAGTTTGGGGAGTTTGGGAGTTTGGGTATGCAAGTTTGGGTTATGCATCTGGGGATTTTATATACAGTACAAACACAAAGATACACCTTACTTTTGCCCCACATGCCTCACTACCTTTGAGGAGCTATTTTGCCTTTTACCTTTTTGAAATTTCTGATGTATAGCCTGTTCTCCTTCCTGTCTTGCCATTGTCTCTTCTCACTGTTATTCACAGCTCTTCCTTCCGTTTATCCTCCGTTGTTCTCTTCTTTCTCCTTTTCCATCGCCAAACTTCCCTTAGATCTTTTCTTCTTTTCTCTCCTCCCTTTGGCAGTAGTTTAAATACAGCTGTTTCAACTAATCCAGAATCAGTCTTATAGAGTAGCTCCTTCTAAAGTGTAGTCTTAGTGAGAAAAGTAACTGGCTAGAGTAACAAAGTTATGTGCCTCACTTATGCTACTGATCAAATATGTAACAAATCCAAATTTTCATCCAATTCTGACAAAAATCTGGAACTTCACAGTCGCTTTTCCTCTTGTCTTACCACCTGGAGTAGCGAAGACTTTGCAGTTGGAATTTCGCCATCAGAAGTGATGCTGGTTATGCTAAGTCATAGCAAAACCAAGCTTAGTTTCCCAGCGGTGAAACTCCTCTCTGTGCCACAGCAGCAGTAGGAACTTGCCTTAGGAGAGTTAAGCCAGAGAGCTATGACTCAAAGGCCTAAAAGCATCAGCTGGACTGAGCTAGGAAGCATTGTTTTTAGAGGCAGGACCCCAATTTAGAAATAATCACTGATACTTCAAATCCTAATGTGAATATGTGTAAGCAAACCCTAACCTCCCAGGAGCAGAATTTTGTGTTTGTTGTGATTTGCTTTTGTTTTTATTGCAGCACTGAACTACCCCACTCTGGACGAGTTGCTTGTTGCCTTGCTGTTGGGTAAACACATGGTAAGATGCAGACATGCTCCCAGCATCAGGAGTCCTATGGGATTAAAGAAAATGACAGACAGGGCATAATGGTAAGAGATGTAACACACAAACCAAATGGTTATGGCACGATAAACTAACGCTCCCTCAACTGCTGTATTGCTGTAGTCCAGTCCTTCCTTTCTCACTTGTCTATCTCTTCTTGTCCTTCCTTTCTTCTGTTAATTGGGGCTGCTTGTCATTTAGCTTGTGAAATGCTGACCCACATGTATCCTGCTATTGTTAAATAATCAGTGGGAGAATCTTCTTCAAAATATCTAGGTATTCAAGATCTAGTTCAGGCAAGGCTAATATGAATACATTTTGAAACACATAGGCTGCTCCTGTCCATGTGTGAAAATACCTGCTGGTATTTGCTGCAAAGTTGTAGCCCATGATATACTGTTTGAATTCTATTATATGACTGTCTTTGCTAATCAAAACCAATTAGAAGGGTAATGCATTCACAGATAAATTCTTTCTGCCAGTCATTAATTGCCTGGTAAGCTTGAATCATAAGGTAGTGATTAGTAATTAATACACTACCTTTAATAGGCTTGATTTGATGACAAATTCACCGATTATGTGAAAGTTTCCTGTTAGGCTCCTGTCATCACGTTCATGCTGCATATTATGTGTAGATTCTTTTAAATTAAATGTTCAGAAAACACTAGTATACAGTTGGGTGATCTCATTTTTGGATGCGTTGAGTATACTGTTCTCTCATGAGTGGACATAATTTGAGTTTGGAGAGGTAGCTGGGACCACAAAACCTTCAGAGCTCTCTTCCAGGCTAAATTATTTTACAATTCTATGGTAATCATCAGCTTATCACTGAAGGTTGAACTATCAGTCCATGTTCTGTTCTACCTTTACAATTTATTGGGTTACTAGATTACCATCAATACCTGGAAGTACAGTGATATTTTCACAGTAAGCACACATCTGAACTGCAGCAATTACATATTTAGTGTAAGAATGTACTGTACATCTCATCAGTCCGAAGTGCATTTTTTTCCTCCCAGCTTCCTATGATAAGCTTCCCAAAACTTCCCAAAATGTGTAAACTGTGGTGAAAGGTTGCTCTACAGTCTGTTTATAACTCAAAGTTTCTTAGAGCCTTCACTGTTTTCAGGAATGGAGGGATAGTTGCAGTATCCCTGTTTTTCTGCAGTATTTTATGGCAGGCCCTCCTGGGAAGTAGCAGTTCCTGGCTGTTGCTGTGTTCATTCCAGGAAGTTCAGCCACTGGTTTAGAAATGAAAAATGCAATCTGACATAAACCCCTTGACAAGTTCCTGAGCCTGGTATCTGAGGGATGAGAGGAAACAATTCTCTGTGTTCACATAGCTCTTTCCTCTATAAGTGTTTATTTTCTGTTCATAGCCCTTAAAAAAAAAAAAAAAAAAGAAAAAAAGAAAGATTGGGATGTGATAAAGTTCAATGCAATTTGCTAGGTTAAAGACAGAAGGTTCAGTCCCAGTTCTATGTATAAGGAGTGATCTTTTGCAGAGGATTGAATTTACCCATATCTGGGATGAATGTAACAATTGTTTAATAATGTGAAACCTAAACTGTATCCAGCTGATTTTGTAAGGGTTTATTTTGGGCAGGAAGAAGTTAATTATCCAATGCTGGATTCAGATGAACATTTGTCTTATTTGCTGACACACTGGAGGCCTCATAACTCTAAAGTGGTGACTTTTTTATGTCATTCGTAAGTATGTTCTATGCTTCTAATCAAGGAACAGAACTTTTTGCCTGTTTGTTAATCAATTATGCTGTTATTGAGTAAAGAAATGCAACCTAGCATTTCCTGACACTTAGTCATCAAATCCTCGCCCATGAGGGTTTTGCTGTTGAATACCATAAGGCTTCAGATGCCTTACTTGCCTGTAAATGTGTATGAATCCATATTTTGGTTTCATTTAAATCAACTGGAGTTTTCTGTTGAGTTGACTAACAGTTGACTAGGACTCGCCTTGTCCAGTTCTGCAGGATTCTGCTGACATTTTATAACCCCTCTTCATTTCTGTGGAAGCTAAACACTCAGTGTCATAATTTGTAATGTTTGATGGGAAATGCTTAGAATATGAATTGTCAGAAAAATAATCTTTTTTCACCTTTAACTTAGAGCTTGACATAGAACAGTAATTAAATTACTGCAAAGGTTATAGCCCACACTTCTGGTATCCATTTCTGGAGTTGGTATTCCATTCTGAAGAAACCTTATGGAGGGTGAAGCTGAAACTCTGGAGTAGGGATAAGCCTGTCACTGCACTCGTAAGACAGGTTGCTCCTAGGCAGTTGTTAAGGAGTAAACACTTACCTGCAATTATAACAAGAAATACATTTTGAATTAGCTTCAGAAGTTTTCAATCACTGTGAAAGGATGTCAAATGTCATAAACTTTGTAAAATACTGCTATGCAAAAGTAAAGTTATTCTGATATGCAATAGCATCCTTTCCTTCATGTTGTTAAAGTTAACTGAGGGGAAAAAAAAAAAAAAACCTGCTCTAGAATGTAGAAGAAAAAGTATTCTGGAATACTGAAGGCATTTTCTGGTTGGAGAAATCCTTACTCCAGCAAGAACATTCTTATCCTAGGTAATGTCACACTTCATACTGTTAATGCAGTGTGTATATGTTAAATGAGTTTGATCTATAGATGTGGATTTTGCAGACCTCACTTTTTTGAAGATGAGACTAAAACACACACAAACAAATTGATCTCCCAAAGGCAGGAAGGCAGGATTAATTTTCTGCAAGTGAATTTAATCTGTTGTATGCACAACAACAAAAAAGTAGAAAATGAAAAAGAAAGCCCCGATAAAATTATGTGAAAATTATCCATGTACAAATGGAGACTGGAAAACATGATTTCCTCAGAAAAGCTTAAGTATTTAAAAGAGGAACTAGAGGGAAATTCTGATCTCACTGAAGAGATTCTTTTCTGTTATCTTTGGGAGGTCTGGATTTCATTTTCAGTTTTCCAGAAATGAGCTACCCAGAGGAGTGAGTGGAGTCTAACCAAAGATTTCAAGAAATCTCACAGTAACAGAGGTCCTTTGTATTTTAACCCGTAAGAGCTTTTTTTTTCTTTTGGTTACTGAAATTATCTTGATTTTTGAAAAATACTCATGACAGTACTTGTGCCAAATCCTCATGAAATGGAAGCTGAGTGATTTTGTCAAGAGAAACTGATAACCAAGAAAACAAGGACAGGATGCTGCTACCCAAGTGACTGGCACACGGGCAGCTTGAGAGGAAAGGAAACAGTCACAGCAAATCCACTTCCTACTCTAGTCACACCATAGTGCTAAAAAAAGATACAGAGTTATTAACAACAAAGCGAGTGTTCTATAAAGGACCCATATTTTCTGGTCAAAAAAGGGAAAAAGGTAACTGACAGAGATCACTGACAAGATATAGTGCACATGCACTTTGGATAGTGCGTGGCTTCAAGCTTCTGCAAAAAAAAAACTTTCATTTTACTGAAAATGTAGGAAATTGCATAAAACCCTATCAAATTTCAGCATTTTAACCTTCCGTATTTTAACATTTTGTATTGCAGTAAAACATCTGAAGTTTCCACACATTTTTGTTTTCATTTGTGAAAGGGCATAGGGCTCCTTCTCTTGTGAAGAACAAATACATCTCTCTGATTATCAGTGACGTGTTGTGCTTATTAGGTCACCTCCTTGAATTCTTCTTGCCCGTGCTGCATAATAAAGCTTGCCTGCTGTTGGGACCACCTGAGACTTGAGGTGTAGATCCATGCTAGCATTGCAGTGCCTAATGGGACATGCTTTCTAGCCCAGCAAGTATAAGAATGAAATCCAGTCATTTTATCATCTTATTCTAATGTTGGTGATAGTATTACAAGTAATAGAAGCAAATCCTGCCCCGTGCCTCTTGGATACCAGCCAGTTAAGGCTTTTTATTGAAAACGGCAGCAAGAGACATTTAAATGAAGGCTGAAATGTGTCTAAATGAAGGGTTTAAATTTCTTAACCATATTATATGAATTTACTGACTTCAGAAAAATGTGTACAATTTTCAGTTTTAGGGGCATCTGTTGTTTTGCTAAGCCTGTTCCCTGAGCAAAGTCCTTTGTGTTCCTCACTAACCATGATTAACCATCTGGCAGCTATGTGTAGATCTTGTTTCCCAAACTATAATTTCTTTCCAGTGCAAAACCTAGTAGGGGCCTTCATTGGTGTCTGCGTTTTTGTTATTTTAAAAAATTACTTCCAGTATTTCTGCCCAATGCTTAACATCCTTATTTACTTTAGAGTATTTCCAGCAGATGGGGAGGAATATTCCAATTTCCTCATATTCAGCACATTTCCAGAGAATGCTGATGTGTTTTTGGGGCTATAATGGAACAAGATACCACTGGAATAATATGTTTCATAATGGGTTTCTGTGATGGTTGCACTTCTTGATGATCCCAGAGCTCTCTTAGATGCCACTGTTTATCATCTTACCTCATGCTGCTCCAACTCTGCCATTAAAGCACGAGCACAGCCTGGAGAGCCAGTCTGCCTTGAACAGAAACATCCAAGTTGCCTCAGCTGCCTCTTATGGCTCTGCATTGAGGAAAACCATGTTAACCATGGCCAACAAAGACAATTTAAAAACCAAACAACCACTCCAACTTACAGGAAGAGCAAAACAGTGTTCCGACCTGAGATTAAGATAATAAGAATAGTTAAAAAAGCAAGAAAAAATGTTTCTTGCAGGTTTTCTCCTAGTTTGGAAGAATGCCAAATTTGCATACTATGAGAGCTTGTGGAAACTATAAATTATACAGGCTAACTCTATATAGCTAGTGCTTTGCATCAGTGAGCAGCATTCTGCAAAATACCCTCAGGTATCATGTATAATATTTATATTCTAAACATATGGAGTAGTATCATTGCAAGATGAGAAAGACAAACTTTCCTAGTGTACTTGGCTGCAGTATGAAACCAGTAAAGCCAAGATTCTTAAGAGAGTAGTGTCTAACAGAAAGTGTGTTGTGTGGAGCAAATAAGCAGGCTATTGTTATTTGTGTTGGATATTGACATTGAAGGCCTTTGCTGCTAAGGGAGCTGAGGATGGGGTTGTATTTCATATTTGTACTGTATTGTCAGCAAAAAAAAACCCCCTGCCACTCTCCACTATACATTTTGTGAGCTACTTTCAAATTGTACCTAGGTAAGGTTATTCTAAGGAGTGTTCTCGGCAGCCAGATTACTACATGCACAGTGAAATGATCCTGTTGCAAGGCTAGGAAGCACCGATAAGCAAGCAAGCAGTAACTTTGATCTAACCTCTGTGGTTTAGGAGCTGTGGTGGCAGGAAGTCTCCCTTCCCAGACTTTGCATCTGCTGATTCACCCACATCAGGTATTACATCAGTTTTGGACAGCCTGAAGTCGCTGCAGTTGAGAGAGCTAACCAGGGGTTCTGAGTCCCAGAAATCCACGGTAAGAGCGGCTGCGAGGAGTGCAGCTACTTGCCAGGCTCCTCCCTGTGCAGGGAGAAGTATCGTGCAGGATACAGAAGACACCCAAATAACATCTGTGAGGAGAGTCCAGGGAAGGACCAGGGGAATAGATGGTGGTCTTGAATCTTCCCGGTCTGCGGGGCGGCTTTTCAGCCTGCAGGGCTCGGGGAGCTCGTGATTTGGCAGGTGATTTCCCCTTCCCAAACATGCTCGCAGCTCCTGGCACAGTGCCTGTTTCTTGGGCTGGAGAAGAGAGGGGTGAATTTCCGTGTATAAAAGTACCTCTGTCTACAGTTCACCTCAAGGAGATGTTGAGCAGCTGCTACACTTTCGAGTGGCCTGAAACCTCAAACTTTGTGACAGAAAAACTTTTTTTTTTTTGAAAGCGCGAGGGAACATGAAATACACATTTTTTCTTGAATTTTAATATAAACACTCAAACTACATAGGAGATATTGTTCAGGTACAAATCAGAGTTTGTCCTAAAGTGAAGGGCAAATATTCGGTGAGGAAGATGTTTGTCTTTCTATTTTCACTTCCTATATTATATCATTGAAAGCTTGTGGGACTGGCTATAGTATCTCCTCATTTTTTTAATGCTTTTCTCTAATAGAAGCACTTATGTAAGCATAGCTGCAAATGGATCTATCACATATATAGCTTTTTTCATCTCCCTTTGACAATTAAAAACAACCAGTGGTGCTCAAGGATGAGTAAGAGAGAAGCAAAAGGAGAAGGAAAAGAACATGAAGATCACCCTACCGGTTAAAAGGGAATCACAGACTAACTACACCCACACTAAATCTCTGGCAATTACTCTTTAACCGCTTTTCTGGTCTTTGTACCTTCATCCTGCAATCCAGTCCACACAGACCACTGTTTCAGGGCAGCTCGGAAATGTATAGACATAGGAACATCATGCAATGGACTACTGCAACTGATCATTAGAGCAGGGATGTCCCTACATCTGCAAAATGCCTATAAGACAGCAGGCATCAGCTCCTGGACTCCACAAAATCCATGGATATATTCTGAAAATATTTGTTCAACAATGCTTAAACAAAGCAAACAAGAAAGAGCAAATGTTTAAGACTTAATAATAAAATATTTAATGACTCAAAACCATTGAATACTTGCTGAATCATAACCTATAATAATAACTTAAATAAGCAATGATAATATACTCGAGCTCTGAAAGTTGAAAATAACTGATGCTATGTCTAGTAAACAGTAAAATGCAGCAAAGTGAAAAACAAAACAAAACAAAAAACAGTAAAGCTACTGGACATAACTTATATCCTTAGTCAGGGATTATGTATATGGGAACTGAAATTCGTTTTAATCACATAGATTAGAGTAAGTCCAAGGTCTGTTTGCTTTCATGTCACTTCTGTAAGTAAACTGATAGGACAGTCACTCAGGCATTCTTCAGGACCATTAAGAGAGAAGGAATAAAAGATGAATTTAATTTAGGCCTGTTTCAAACTTCCTTGAAGACACCAGAAAAATCTTTTGGACTTTAATTGGGCCATGGAAACCCCAAGAGAAGAATAAAAGAATTCTTACGGCTGTTTCAGACTAAACGAGATAACCTAGTAATGAGGTCTCTTCTATGAACCACTGACCATCCTTTGTTTTACCACGTCTCTGAAGCAGGGACACTGCCTTTTAGAAAAAAAGATCTTTTTACTTCCGGAATGTAGACAAGAGCTAAAAAAAGCTCTGAAGTTCTAAAAATATTTTTTTTTATTTTAAAAATCTAAAAAAAAAGAAAAAACTTGAAAATGCTTCATAATGCCAACAAAACAGCAAGATTTTATACTAAAAGATTTTAGACTAAAATATATCTCTAGTCCTACTGACATGAGACAAATAGTGTTTTCAAAGGCCTGCACACACTCTCTGCTATCATTATAAAATAGTATTCCAGCAGTTTAACAAATCTTCTTTTAAATGTGATTGGAGCATCTGAGACTACATAATCTACTGACTTCGGACCAGTGATTTCATGTGTCATATGCAGGAAAAATCCAAGCAGCTGCACTTTTTAACAGGCCTTACTATATCTGTCCTGCATCAAATGCAATCTTTCATTTTTGAGATTATATTTAAATCTCTGGCTTCCAAATTAGTCATGAGAATGAGGTAAGGGATAAGAGATGCTCTCCATGAGGATTAAAGAGCACTCCATGTAAAGATCCTTTGGAAGACTGAAGCTGTCTGACTATTTCACAAGGACGTGGTTGGCAAAACACTGCAGCATAAGAAGAGGGACATTGCTGGGATATTTGGAGGAGCACAGACTTTTACCATTAATTTAAAAAATAGCTAATCCTTTGAGAAAGCCTAAGCACTTGAGCATTTGCACTTTTATCCACTGCCAAAGTGCAGCTCATCTGAGGGCAGAATATAGTGACTGTTAAGCGGGACTTGTCAGCACTACCTATGGGTCTATGTCAATAGATCCATCCTGCAGGTCAGGAGTGAGACTGGTACATGCAAAGTACAGATCTAGAGAGGAGAGGCCATGGATGTGCAAAACTACTAAAATCCTACATTCAGAAATAGAATAGTGATCTGTCAGTGTAAGTTTATGAAAATCAAATGGCTCGGTGCTGAGTCTCTTTTTGAAGTCCTCATTACATTGCAAAAAGGATGTGAAGGATTTCAGTCTACTTGAGAATTAAAAGGTCCCAAAAGAGAAGTCATACAGGGAAGACAACAACCAGAGATGTAGGAAAAGGAAAGCAGACCTTCCACTCTTGAGTGGTTTTATCAGTGTCATTTAAAGCACCATATATTTCATTCCTAAATGTTGTTTCTAAGGGCTCACATAAAGAAAACACAATGCAGAACAAAGTTCTTGGTTTTTATGATTTTCATACCATAGTTTTGTGGAGAAATAGCAAATTTTACAGCATGCTGTCAACAAAGGTTCTTTCTGATTCATAGATGGATGGTTAGGTCTTTCTTTCTCATTCTGCAATGTGAGACAGCTCTGCCAAGTAGAGTCAGGCTCAGATAACCTCTCTTTCTTTTATAGCCAGAGGAACTAAAGTGTAGAGGTAAAAGGAAAGATGACTCCCTGCTACTCTTAAACTTCATTTCCTGCTGAACTATTCTGATAACCATACAGAGTGATTGATATTAAGGGATAAAGACATGGTAATACCACTATTTTCAAGCATTAACTGCAAATTTTCACCCTATTTTCAATTTCAGAGGGCTACTAAGGATATGTATAGCACAGTCAGTAAACCAACTGAGAGATCTTCACTGTATGACCTTGAACAAATCATTCCATTTCACTGTTAGTCTTGCTCTCTATGTCTACCCTACTTACTAAATTATAAATCTTGAGCATGCAGTGTCTATTTATTGTAGTGTATTTCCACAATATGAATGTCAATGAAATTAAACTTTGCTGGAATTTACAGGTGCTACTTTGCTATAAGTAGATAAATTACACACAGAGTCAAAAAAGGAGTAACATTTCATGTATAACAGATGGGCGTTAGGGCAATTAGGATCTGATGGAATAAGAATGATGGAATAAGAAAAGATTTGTCTGCAGCTTGGGTGAGGGCAGATGAGTCTGATGCAATGTTGGCCTTTGCTACAAGCTCTATTTCCAGTCATGCCAACTGCTAAGTGAAAGACTATTTTGCATAATGGCATTTGCATTTTTTTTTCTGTTTAAGCCAGCCACACAAATCACAATCTAAGTGGTTTCTCTTTCATAAACCCCAGTGCAGCTTATTGACACAGACCCCATTGCCCCGAGACATTCTGCATTCTCATGAAGGTATTTGTTGGTGACTTTCTCAAACTCCTGCTCTAGGCTATTAAGAGTTGCCAGTAAGTTGCCAGTATTAAGACCTTGCCAGTGAGGTCTGAATTTTAACTGGATAGGTAATCCCAGAAAGTCAAGGCAGTTAGCAAAATCCTGGCACTATGTGCCACAATTGTATAATTCTAAAGCTCATCTGTACATATATATATATATATATATATATACCTATTCCTGAGGTGGTACCCAAGCTAGCTATGTTGTGCCTGTCAGTTTGAACAGCTGTAAACATGGACTTTACCTTTTTTCATAGCAAATGACAGAAGCAAGAAGCTGCCCTCTGGATTATCAGAGTTGAAAGGATGGAAGACATAGACAAAAAAGGCTTCACCACTGCACTAAGCACTTAGATTAAGAAAAGTTTTCCTATAGAGTAACTGAAAGTCATGAGTCAGAACACTGTGTGATGTGAAGATCAGTGTATGTTTAGAGCAGAAAGTGCACGGAAATCCACCAGAAAATATCTGCGAGTGTCACACCAAGAAGGGGTAAAAGCTCCTCAAGCTCGGCCTGGAGAGCAGATTCCCTATCTGTGAATGCAGGAATGAGAAATGCCTTCTGAAACTTGTTTCTTTTGCATTCAAGAAGTGCAACTCTGCTTATTCTCTTAAAAAATTATTCCTGTTTCTTTCTCTCATGAAGATCTTACTCTTATTTATTTGCTCATCGCTTATGTTCCTGTGGCAGTAGCTGCTTATACAGCTGCTGTGAAACCCTCCTAGAAGCTCTTGGCTTAGCTCATCTCGCTTATATTTACTTCAGAAACATGTTATGTTGTGGTTGTTCCTCAGTTCCTTCCTTCCCTCTTTGCTGCAGCTGTCCAGAATCCCTCCATGCAGACACGCAGGACATAGAACTGAGCACGCGCTCATCTTTCCTTCCACTTTGCTCTGTGCTGATCCGTCGCAGAGATCTGGGCACTGCTGTTTCCTCTTTGCAGATGGTTGAGTTGGCAAGTGAAAGCCTCGGGAAGCAAGCTCTGGTTTAAAAGGAATCTACCTTATTTACAATCCATTGATAGCTTCATGGAAATAAGTGAAAGTAAAATCAAATTCTTTATGAAGAAATGGTCATTTTCAGAGTACACAGCTGGATTGCATTGGTGCATCTGGGATGGGTGGTTTTGTTTTCCTAGAATTTCAACATTCAGCTAATGCTCCTTTCCCATTAAAAAAAACAAAAAGCACATCACCAAGTACTCTTACTCAGTGGTTTCTTATTCATCAAGCAGAAAAAAAAAATGCACACAGTGGGAAACCTGCCCAGGAGGATTGGGTAATCAGCACAAATATATAATGATGACAGACTAACAGCTTAGGACATAAAATGTCCTGGAAGTGATTACAGGGATGTTGTGACATGACTGTTTGGGAGGTCAGTGGGTTATCATTTGTAATGATGCATTGCACTACTGTGTGCTCATGGTATTGAAGAGTTAACATTGTTTATCCTAACATGGACAGAACATTTGAGAAACTCGAGGATTGGTGGTGACTACTTGGAAAGATTTAATGTAAGCAGAAGGAAGGAAATGCTCCCCCCAGCTGAATTCGGACTTTTGAATAAAACCAGATGGCTGCCAAATCAACAATGACACTAGGATATTTATCTCTCCAAAAATTCTCTCTTGAGCAGAGATACAATTTCTGTTATGAAAAATATTAAAATTGACTTCAGAGTAGATTTGTCAGACTGTCTGCAGGATTGACCTTGTTGGTAGATGTGCTTAAAGCAGTAGTAGTTCACACTGTTAGCAGCATTTCTTTGAGTGTCCTATGTAAAGAAAGCATTTTGTCACAGATCTCTTAGATTTACAGTTTTTGCTGGAGTTCATTTGGAATAGAAAAGTCAGCTATCAATGTAATAAGGTTACAAAGTTACATAATACACTGTGGTTACACAGACAGTGAACAGAAACCCCCCAATCTTGGCTGTGTGGAATGCAGAATTGTCACGCTCTTTCAGATTGCAAACGTGGAGGAATGTGCAGGGATGTGAAACTCACTTGCTGATCTGGCAGACTTAAAGAGAGGAGTAAACAGATGAGGAGTAAATTTTGTACTCGTTTGGGGGATATTCAAAAGAGGCCTGAAGGGAGTAGAAACAAGTTAGTGCAAAGAAGAAGGCCTATGGGCTTTAGGCACGTTTTGAGTTTAGGATAATTTAAATCATTACTTGAAACAATTCATACGTGGTAGTTTGAACGGACATTCTGTTACTGCAACATTTGGGTTACTATGTTAATATTATGGATTTTATAGTATTAAACATGTAAGCTACACTAATACAAATTTTACTTTTGTGACTGCATGTCTGAGTGGCACACTAATACAAGAAACGTGTCTGAAGGACTGCTGGTTGAAATAGAGTGTATCAGCAGAGCTCCTGGAGTTTTCCAGTGACCTGCATGAATTAAGTTGTGATTTTCGTTCAGTTCACACAAGATACTTCACAGAATCTTTAGAACTGACTTTTTTTTTTAAAGACAGTTAAAAGGAAAGAACAGAGAAACTTGTGATTTAGATTTTACTGCGAGAGTTTCCGTTCGGTACAAAGTGGTACTGTGACAACCCACCCTCTTCCCCAGCACCTTCCTGTGGTTAATGTGCACCTACAGACCATGCTCCTGAGCACTAGTAACCCGCCACCTGGCCTGGGTGACGACGGCGTGCCGAGGTGCCCATCAAGCGATGCTGGCGAGAAGATTGCGGTGACCTCTTGTACTGTGTTCGGTGTCTCTCCTCCTGGTAGTACTAGAAGGCAAGTGGCACTTTGATTTTTAGCCTTTTACAGAACACGGAACTGTTCTTGTCACGAAGGGCTGCAGCTGCCCTGTGTGGTATCAGTCATTGCTCAGGGACTACTGCAGAAAAGCTGCTGTCAGTTTTATGCAGTGGGTTCAGGCAGAGTTCAGAAAACCTGTCAGAGTTCATAAAACCAGTGTGGCTGGAACATGCTGTTTTCTCATCAGGCTGTTTAATTGCCTTTCTCTCATTATGGATGGTAGGATGGAGTTGTGATTCTGAAATCTCCGTGCTCTCCCATCCTCCAAAGAGAGCAAGGAGACAAGGCAGAAGAGCTAGTCGCAGCTGGCAGACAACTTCTCTGGTGCTGCTTTAGTCTCTTCCTAGCCCACACCAAAATGACACAGTATGACTGCTACGAAGACAGTTGTCACTTAATTTCCTGATGATAAAGCCTCTTTCTGGTGCCATACTACTGCTTTAAGGCTACAGTCCTCACTGAGATCCCCGGAGTCCTGTGCCAACTGTTCACAGCCATGGATGATACTGATTTTCACTCATTTCAACCACTGCTGTGACTGCCACATACCCCCCAGCGCAGCTTTGCGGCTGATCTGCCTTGGCTGACTGGCCAAGGTGGCTTTTGGCAGAGAAGAATTTTGGCTAATGACCAGGATCTACTGTTGGAATCTTTCTCTTTGCAATCTATGCTGAAGAGAGCCATTTATAACCTTTATTTTTCAGCCCCTAATTTAGATTGTGTATTTCTCCACATGATTACTAGGAATACTGAGCATGCACACAACCAAGTTCCATTAATTTCAGTGTCTAGTCTTCCTGCCTTAGTTTCTTATGTGTTACATTAGGATACTATTGCTAACTAGCCTACTGGGTAGGGCCTGCAGTGATGGAGTGCTTCCTGTTTGTTAAGTGCTAGATTTCATTAGAATATATTTTTAAAAATCCTCTATCTGGCTACAGAATCCCCTCAGATTTTGGTAACCAGGCGCTATCCTCACATGAAAGCTCGGAGGAGAATAAAATCTCTGTTAAAGCAGACTACCTTCCTGTTTATACCCATGTGCACCAGAAGCATGCAAAGTAAATAAGTGCTTGCTTTTCTGTTTGGTAGAGAGCCTAGCAGCTCTAAAGGTTCTTGCCATAACTTAAGAGGCTGCTTTGGGCACTTGTCTGACATATGCTTATCTTAGTATATATATTAACAGTGAAAACTGATGTTGATAGATGTGGCGGTATTGGCGTCAAATGAAATTTTCTTTGTGAAAAATAATTAGGAAACGTGTTTCTGGCTGTTGCAAACCAGAAGACTTAGGACCTCACAGAGAAGAAGATGGTGCCTGCAGTTCCAACCTCCCTTTCTAGAAAGAGAGTAATTTATCCGCAAGTCCTGACACATTCGTACTTGCATAATCATCCCTGAAACTAAATATTACAAGCTCTGAATCAAGAGTAGCGTGCGTGAGGAAGCTTGAGCTGTGTTTTTCAGTTGTCTATAAGCAGAACTGCAGCATTTGATGGAGGGCACAGTCAACAAGCATCTAAAAGTGAAAACAGTAAAATCCCAATGTAAACTTATTGGGCATTTTTAAAAAAAGGCAAATACAGGAAAGCAGAAGCAAAGTAAGGGCACAAATTGCTCTTCATGGCCTATACCACTGATAGGTCACTACAGTTTGAAGTGGAAATTTCCATATGTATTAATTGTCATGAACCCTTTTAGTGGACATAGATGTATGTCACATGAAGGAACTTCAATTAGAAGTGATGGCAGAGCATTTCCTAATATATATCATATATATAACATATTTAATGGCATATTTGCTAACATGTATCTTTGAACCCACAAGGAAAATAAGATGGAAAGTTATTTATAGGAAAGAAGTCACTTAAAATGTTTAGCTGAGAGTGAAAGTCCCCAAGGACAAGGACTAATTTCTGCTGGCTTCAGTGTGAAGTTTCTAGTGCATACTGAAAAAATGCCCAGATCAGCAATGGGAAGAACATCTCTGTGAGGCAAAACACAACATAGTGAACAGTGGGAAAAAACCTTGGACATTTTAACAGAAGAGGACAAAGTGAAAAATTATTTTTAGAATTTCAAGCACTAAAGTTTTTAAAAACATCCAAATGTTTTCTGATATATTCTGATATGGATGGGGTGTTTCACTGGATCAACAGCAGAAGGGTGACTGAACCTTTCTGTTCTGCTCCAGACATCCTGAGCAGAACAGATTGCAGCTGACTGCTGCTTGGGGTTGGACAGCAGGGGAGGCAGAGCCTCTGCATGGGTTTACTTTCTCATTTAACAGTTTAGTTTATCTTTTCTTGATAATTAGTCTCTGCCTGAGTTCCCAGACTCTACTACTAATTGACCTTTCAAAATCAAGATATCATGGGCAAATTTTAGACACTGAAAATGTAATCTGTGGAACTTTGTATATTTAGTATGAACTTTCTGTTCAGACTTTATGTTTTCAATCATGTTTTTCCTTCTTTGGATGATGTTTACCTTCAGCTTCAACGTACACATGATATAGCCCCATTTCTTTTCAATCTTAAGTACAGCCAAGTATCCATGTACTGTGGGTAGGTCTCTGAAATTACCCAAAGGTAGTTTCAGCTCAGTGGACAAGCTGAAATTATAGTCGAAGTCTGGAGCTCTGGGAGTAGCAGATGATGTGTCTGCAGCTCTCTCCTTTTTCTAGTCTCCTCCCCAAGCTCATCATCCTAATTTGATCTTGATAGGGAGGGCTCAGATTCTGGGGTCCTATCAAGGGATGATAATGAACACAGAGGAACAGTGGGAGCCCTGCTCTGAGTTTTGTGTTAGTGTGAGGATGGGTGCAGAGAACATCATGCCGCTCGTGTGCAATACAGGGAACTCCCCAAATCTCTTCTTTCGACGGATGGGACTCGGCCTCCGTCCCGCCTACAGAGCCCAAAAAACACACACCGAGGTGCAGGGAGACACACACACCGAGCCAGGTACACATCATGGACAGGAATAGTCCCTCAGCTGTGCAGGTTCCTCCTGGCATTTGTGGAGGAGCAGAGGGTAACATGATGACCCCAGACAGTTCCATAGCACAGTGAGATGGGGCCTGGGAAGGCACTGTAGGAGACAGACAAGGAGCACTTGGGCTTTAGGAGCCTGGAGTTTGTTTCCTGGCTCCCCATGAGCGTCGAGCACTAATCACTGCCTCCAGTTGGAGTTGCCTTTGATTTCATGACACCCAATAATCTGGGCTAAACAGTATCCTGTGGCAGTATCAAGCTCTTCCACCAAAAGAAACAGCACAGGAAAAAAAAAGGCTTTCTCTAAAACTAAGGAACGTTGTAAAACCCTCTGAAGATAATGAAAGAAAAAATCCAGGTTTTAGAATACAAAAGTGTAATAAGCTTCAATACGTTGTCTTCTTCCCGATCATTATTATACTGTAGATGCAGGGAAACAGGTCTGAGGTCTTTTATTCACTCCTTAAGACTGAATAAAATTGAGAGGATTTAACTTCCTCTTTAGATACACATACAAGAAGATTAGGTACTTCTGCTCATCAATAGGCCAGTCTTTTAAAGATCCGCATAATATTTGATGATCTTTTGCTTTGCATGTGAATATTTTTCTCTGCTATAAATAATAGAACAGGGAAAACATCCTGCACAGTTTACTGGAAGGGCAGAAAAATGCATTCAGTATAAACACACAAGCAAATGGTCTATTGAAATAAAGCTTCTACCAAAGTAATATATTTTCAAAAGCATTTTCAAATTTTATTCGTAAGAATGATATATGAAATGTAAAGCATGTTCCAGTAAGGAAATACATTGTGCTTTGGTCAGAAAAGGTTCCTTGTATATTTTCTTAGCTCTGTGTGCCAAACCAAATTCCCCCGACAACTCCAACTACTGCAACACTACGAGTTAACACTCAACGAGTGTCACAGAAAAATGCGGCAAAGATGTTTAATCGCTAAATATAGGGGAAAAAAGTCTCCATCGTGACCTATTGACCAGACATTTCTTGGCAAGCACTAATCAGCTGTGTTAGCCTCTTATTGTCTATCCTACCATTATCTTCCAGGAAAGATCTGAGCAAGAGGTCAGCGCAGCTTTAGTAGGTGCGGGTTCATTTGTTTTCTTCCAGGCAGTAGGCTGCAGTGAACAGGATGTTCTCATCTGAACGTGGAAGGCTTGGCCTTAATTATTTCGTTTATTTATTTTAGACAGCCAGAAGATAAGGACAGTTTCTAGTAGGACAATTTTTGAGAAAAATTTTCAGTGCTTTCTAGGAGCATTTTTTTTTTTAAAATTTGTATACTTGGTAAATTGTGAACTATTTTCCTGAAATTTGCAAAAAAAGCACATTGAGAAACGGACCTGGTTATTATGCAGTTAGACTGTCTCTGTTCAGGGAATACTATTTTTACCTCTGCATATGCAATTACATATACATTCTTTTCCTGAAAAAAAAGACTATTTCCTGGCTTAAAGACTCAGGCCAAGAAGGAACTCCATTATTTTCTGGAAATATATGAGAAAAAAAGATGGGGAAATGGTATGAAAAAATCAGCTGTAATACAAACTAATTGCATAAAGTAGAGGCAATGGTGGTATGTGCTTGTAGCTTCAAGTGACTGTTCTTGAAATTTTCTATGTTTTAAAGTGTTTTTGTTTGAAAGACAGTGTTTTCTTTAAAAAGGGTTCATTGTTCAACCTCATCCATTCATGTGATTTTAGCAAACCATTACTAACTCTGCTTGAGCAGCTGGTTTGTGCTAGGTGGTCTCTTGTGTCCCATCCAACCTCAGCTGTTCTGTGATGCTCTGATTACATGAAGAGGAAAATCAGAAAGCTGTTTTCTGTCTTTCTGAGAGTTGAAGGGTCTAGATTAAGATTTGGGGATCATCTCTCCCTCTCTCTCTTCCATAATATTGGAAATGTTGAAATTTGTTCAAGCCTTTATGGCAGCCAATGCAGGCTGCTTCTTTAACCTCATCTCCAACAGGGAGGCCCACAAGGGCTTTAGCACACAACAAAAGAGGAGTTGCTTTAGCTCTTATGTGATTGCCTTCAGGCCCCCAAGATTCTTCTGATCCCCAGGCAGGGGAGACTTTCTCTTCCACTCAAAAGGACTAGCCTGGCAATAAGAGGTACATGGATTTGACCTCCCAGGGCCTTGCTTGCAAGGCTGTATGCTCTTCCTTCAATACAGTACCCATTTTTCGCAATGTGTTAAGCTGTGAAGCTTACTTCCCATCCCCCAGAGTGCTTACTTTGAGCTCTCTGCCTGCAAAGACAAATCTCATTCTGGTAACGTCGATACTGACATAGAGGATTAACCTGGAGTCTATTCCCTGCCAGTTACAGCTGTATGAGCTGCTTTTTCCCTCTTCTCCCTGAAGCCTCCACCAAAGCCATCTGTTTTGTACTGCTGTTTTCTCATCTGGGATAAAGCCTAAAACTCTGTGTTAAAATTTAAATCTTCTAGGAATTGCCTTTTGAACTGCCTGAGGTAAGGCAGCAGGGAGAGGTGCAAAAGAAGAGGGAATTTGCGGGTTGCAGCTGGTGCATTGCAAGGGCAGGGAGGCATGAGTGGGGCTCTGTAGAGCTGTGCAGAGCAGGGATGACCCTACGGAGCAGTCACCAGATAGCTACACTTCTGAAAAAGCTCTGGACCTTTTGTTGAGGCTGGACTGAGCCTCAGCACTCTGGTGCAAAGACAGAAGGTGTCAATGAATGACAATGTAATTCATGTAAATGAATGAAGCATTCACTGAGGATTATAAAATACCAGGTGAAAAAGACGCATAAATCTGACAGTGCAACCAACAGCTAGGAACAGCCAATGCTATGGTCCTGTCTGTCCCACAAGGATTAGTTTTCATTGTATTTTTTGGCTTGTAGAATCATAAAACCCACAAATGCACAAGGTAGAAAATATTTCCAAAACAAAAAGCCAAAAAAGCTCATTTGCTAAAACTGCCTTTAATTTACAGTGTTAGCTTAAAAACTTACATTCAATGGCACACAGCTTTCAGAATCATCACTATGCTTCTGAAAACTGAATAACCCCTTGTAAATTTGTGCTTCCATAGTTCAGATTTTTCAGTCATACAGAATATCTGACTCTTTCTTCATGTCTTCTAACAACTGTGTTTAACAACACAGTGCTGCAGCAAGATTGCATGTTATGAGGATCCCACTCACAAGATACAGCACAGTAAATACTGATTCATTAAATTGATCAAAAATTAAAACTAATGAAAATGTTTATATAAATACAGTGTAGCTTTTGTGATGTAATACCATTTCTTTCTTGTTTGTTCATTTATAGCTCAGTTCACAAGAGCATCATTAGTGCAAATTAATAAGATTTTACTTCATAGTTATTTTGTAAGAAGTTCCTAGATGTATTTCAAACCATGTACTTGAGGCCAGCATAATGAGTTAATTTTCAGTGTTTGGTTTGATGGGAGATTTCTCAAAGTCCTCTGCTTCAGGGTTAGATTTCTTCTGGCTTGGGATAGCAGGCAGGACTGGACTTGGTTTCAGAGCTTCTCCTGATAGACCAGGTAAGAAAGAATGCAGTGAATGACACTGAGAAAATCCTCCTCTCTGAGACCTGGAGGTTTGGGTTGGTGGAAGAAAAACTGCCCCAGTCCTTAAGGAATTTAAAGGTAGGGAGTTAGACTTCTTAACCTCTTGAGGAACTTGATTAGATGGTAGCTGGTCTGGAGAAAAGAGAAAGAGTGCTCAGACAGTGAGAAACATGGCATTGATTTTTACAAGCTTCACATCTTTCTGTATTTTTTTAAATTTTTGGATAAGTGAACAAAGAAGAATTTAGTAGTAGTTTCAATTTTTGTGTAACCTCCTAATCTAGGCAGCTCTAGATTAATTCTACTGAAGTTTTCACTGTATTTTTTGATATTCTGATATTTTGATATTCTACTTTGATATTTTTGTATATTTTGATTATTCTGATTGTCTTTTCTTATCAGTACCTCTTTACAATTCTGTTGTTTGTGTGTCTGTGCTTACCATCCTGTTTAATAATTTTATATATCCAAGGAGGCCCCCTGATTTCTCCTTATTATTATTATTTTCCCTTGCTTTGGATGCAGCCTCCTGGTGGGTTTGTGCTTTAAAGCTACTACAGTTCTATACTTTCTCTAAATTCAAATCCCTGCTCTTGTATTCAAGCAGTTCACTAGTTAATTTCTTAAAGTTTGCAAAGGAGGATTCAAAACCTTAATTACAGACTCTTGTTTTTTCTCCTTTGGAATTTATTGTGAATTGCATTAGGTCCTATTCAATTAGTTCTACTTTACTATAATTGATCCCTTTGGAAGGCCTTCACTCTTTGTTAAAATTGAGTGTAAAATAGCAAAAGGTCTTATTGCTTCATTGAGTTGTTGGCAAGGAAATCTGTTTTCTCTTGCGATCAAGACTATCTGAGCCCTGCCATTATTTTCCAATGAATATACTTAATTCTTTCATAGTTTTTCAGAGTTTATTAATGATATACATTTGTGTGTTTATAATACATACTTAACATGATTATTGCAAAAGCATTTTTATTCTCTCTTCTCCAAGTTATTTTCACACAGATTCAATTTTATTTGTGAATTGTTGTTTGATTTGTTTGCAGTCTACATTTCGTTAATATCCTATGTCATCTTATGTTGTCTTACCATCCTCTTTTTTTTTTTTTACTTTTTTTACTTTTTAAAAATGGTTTATATGAATTACCATTGGTCTTTTAATCATAATACTCTTCGGTCCTGTGTCTATCATTCCTATACTGCCTTCCTTAGCATCTTGCATTTTGAGTTCCATTTCCTCCATTTTTTTTCCACAAGCTCTTTACCTTCCTGTACAGCTTTTCCAATCTAACCATATCAGAGTTCCCAAGCAGAGTAAGTGCTATTTTGGCACGGAATCTTCCTTGCCTTTTTTCACATTAATTTTTTCTTTGTTGTGTTCTCATTCCATCAATCTTTTCTGCTCCCCTTCATCTGTCATGCAGAGTATATGAGAGGCTGTTAAGCTTTGCCCCTGAGAGGATGTTCTAGTTTTAGGTTCATCATGCCAGTCCTGGCAGGCTCCAGAAGGTTATTTGGATTCTTTGGCTAACTTGGTGGCTCCATCATTCGCAACTACCCACAAGTGCTTCTTAGTAGTCCAGTATTACAAGCTCTTCTCTGAGCCACCTGCTTGTCCTCAGATTGCTACCATTGCCCAATTCTTTACATGCAGGAAGAATCCTACCACACAGAAACTCTCAAAAAGACATCTTCCTGACATTATCAATAACATATATTTGAGTCTTCATGTTTCCAAGAAAAGAAAGGAAAAGAAAAGGAGGATTTGGGGAGTTTCAGATTACTTAACCAAACCTTCAAACCCATAAAACCTTCCTGCACTTAGTGTTTCTCAGACGTGGACCTCTAAGCCTATGAAATCTGCCTTCTTACTGCTCATTAAGCAATGCCAAAAAAAAATGGGCATTGCTGGGGAGCCATTGTTGGGGCACTCGCTCAGTGGATTCAGGGGAAGTGAGAAATGATGTAGTTTTAACAAGGAAGGAGTGTTAACTTTGTCACAAATTATCATAAAGAAAATAAGGTCTACCCATTGCAGTAACATTAACACAGATCTAATGGGAGAAATGCACTCAAAGGGTAGTTATTTCAAAAGAGATCCTGTGGAGGATTCATTGCCTTCATTAATAATGGAGATGGAAGGTGCACTTACAAAAATCTGAAGATGGAGTAAACGGGGAAGGGTTGCAAAAACTCTGAAGGACAACTTTATAATGCAAGAGAATCTTGACAAAGAGGAGAGATGATAAGAAATGTAGATAATGAAACTCAACAATGACAAATGCAAAACACTGCACTTAGGAAAAAGAAGAAAAATCACTAGCCACCAAAAACCCAAATGCAAAATGAGGAATAACTGGCTAGGGAAGTAATTGTCTTGCAGGTAACTAGGGACACAGGCTGTGTCCACATCAGAAATGGAGTGCAGAAGTTGAAGGAGAAACCCTAGAGCTTCCCTAGCTTGGCAAAGCAATCACACCGATCTTGTCATGCAAGCCCCAGTGTACCTGTAGATTTACCTAGCGGGCACTGAAAAAGCTCTGTGTCTCTGTGGTTTTGTTCTTGTTTTGTTTGTTTGCTTGTTTTCTAACTAGATACATGGTACAAAAGAGGCTGAAGTTCTTGTCACCTGCTCATGTACTATCTGTCATATACTTGCTTTGACATTCACTATATATTTATTAGGAGCAGTAACTCTCTAAGACTTACTAGGTTCCTGTTTGGGGCAATCATAAAATTTGGAAGATTTTTTTTTTTCTCTTTTCTGGCTAATTTTAATACACAATTCAGGTTGTGGTGGCTTCAACAGACAGTCCGGAACCAGAGCTGCCTGGCATTTGGCAATTCAGTATAATTCATGGGTTATACTGAAGGTTCATTCATATTCAGTAGTAATTCTGGAAGTGGCTTAGTTCTCCTTTGTAAGAAAAAAAATACACCATCTATCTTTAGTTTGTAATGAGTTTGTCAGGAGCAAGTACAATAGCTCAGTTCATTATGGAGTATTTTGTGTTCTTTGAAATTTTGGCATGAAGACCAAATGCATATTGAGAGGGTCAACTGTTTCCCTCTGGAGCATAGGCTCCTGTTCATCCATTTGAAATTTCCACTCGTGAAAAATCGCCACAACCCTTCTGTACTGGATAAAACCTTCATGATGGATTTAAGTAGGACGTGAATAGTTTAGCGTAACGTCCCCTGATGCACCAACATAAACTGATGTTTCTTTAAAGGAATAACAGCACCCACATTCCACATTTGTGCATCTGCTCCTGCACAGTGTATTTAGGACTCTCAGCTTAGGATGTCCTGGAATAATTTCAGGACTGGGGATGTGGATGATATTAAGATACAGTCCTAAACAGTGACATATAATAACAGGTATTAGCATTTATATTGCAGCGTGAGAGTCTGGACCCAGACCTGGGATCTGTGAGGAGCAGAAGCCCAGTGGTATTTCCCTACAAAACCAGAAGCTCTACACAGGAAAAGTGTCTGCAGTAATTCATATGCAGGGCGTGGAGTCAGTCGCCCAAGGAAGAGTGATGTTCAGGGAAACTCTTCTGCTCAGCAGTGACTCAGGAGTGAGTAAATCACAGAGAGGGCAGTCGTGCTGCCCACGCCCCACACACTAGTAGTGCTGTGTGAGCAGTGCTGCCCCAGCCCTATGTACTGTCCCACAGGAGGGGTGGCTCATATTAGGCTCTCTCCCCCTGCAAACGGCAGATCATGTGGCCCTCTGCAGACAGGAGGGCCCTTGGTGGGCTCCTCTGCTGACTTGGGAACAACAACACTTCATATAGTGAGGAGTAATGGCCACTGCAACCCTGATCCCGGTATTATTAAATAATTGTCAGAAACAGGCTTATTGTTTAGTAGGCGATAACCTCACCATGGTTTCAGACATTGTGTAGCACATGAAGAAGCGAGAGCTCTCCAGAAGTCCGGCATTTGTTTGGGAGATGTCTCCGGCGCTAGGAGAGCTGTGTGTAATAGCAGCAACTTGCTTGTGCAGGAGCGAGTTGCATAACGAGATAGGAAGTGTGTGAGCGTGGGTGGAGCAGCGCGCACAGCAAGGGTGCCAGGGCCCGCCGAGCCTGTGCACGGGGCACGCCAAGCACTCGTTGGCCCTGGGAACGTGCAGAAATGGTTTTGTCTCCCAAAGTCACACACCTTTTCTTATCCTCAGGTACTGTTTTATTGTCATTACCAGCCTTCTAACACGTATTTTTAAAGCTTTTTGCTTGGAGGTTAAAGCATCTCTTCCTTTTTTGTTGCCCCCTTCCCTTTTTGGAAGATGTTTCTTCTTTCTGTTCATTTTTAACTAGTTTCAGTTCTCCTTCTAATTTATGCTTATTTTATCCTTTTAGCTCCTTGACTGCTCTTTTTAACTGGTTTAGTTGCAAGTTTTTAGCAAACACTAACAAAAATATTAGAAAAAACAAAGTGTTTTCACACAAACGTCTTTGCGTGAGCCATTTTCCTGGGTAAAGGCTGTGTCCAGAACAGTAATATTTTAAGGGCTGGACGGACAGTGAGTGAAATCTTGGCTCTGAAGTAACTATTTGGAAAGCTCAAGGATCAAATGTTATTTGTGTTAGCAAAGGAGAAATGCCATCTATTTTTTGCAAATAACTTTCTTTTTCTGCTGCTGGCAGCTACTGATGTTCAAGCAGTAGTGGCAGCTGGATAAATGCACTGTGTTAGTTAATTCCTCCGCTGGTGATGATTATTAGCTGTTATAATTACATCTTACTTGCAGAATATTTTTTTTGGCATGTGACTAGAACTAAAACCCTGCTGTTCATATGTATTTCCACAAGAACACCAGTGATTGTGAAATCCCTTTTTTTTTTTTTTAGGATCATGCTTACAGCTGTGCTTTAGCCAGAAGCCGAGAACATCAGTAGCAAGCTTAAAAATAGAAAGAATACTTGAGGTTTTGAAAGCAGTTGATTATTTTCTTTTCCTAAGCAAGCAGGGAACACCAGCTCAGTACTGACATATCAGTATTGCCTGGGAGTGGCATTAAGTGATCTCCAGAGGTGCCTTCCCACCTCAGCCACTCTGTGATTCTGCGATAAAGGAACACGACCCCCCTGGAAGCCCTCAGGTGTTTTCTGTGGGCACAAGATGGTCCTGTCACTGACACGTGCCTGTACTTACTCTTCTGAGCACAGTGGTTGTCTATGGGAGCTAGGTTGTTCCGTACAGGAGTAAGAACCTTTATTTTGGATTGATCTAAGGACATCTGTTGAGAATTTTTACCTGTGAAATAAAAAGATAATCTATTACCATATGAAAATTGTTGTAAATAATATGGTTTACAATAGCTCTCCAATTTATAGAAGAAAAAATCATTTAGCATTACTCAGAAATACATGGGGAACCTCTGACAGGAGAGGTTTCTGGGGACTGTTGCTCTGTTCTCTTTATATTAATGTTAAAAAAATGACTAGAAATTGTTTTGCTATTCATCTAATAAAACTGGGGTTTTTTTCGTATTACCTTCATGTATATCCTTACCACTATATACCCAGCCCCCCTTCCTGCTCTATCCTTTGAAATCCTTCCTATATAGTAACTACTCTTAAAGAGGCTTGGTCTAGTATATAAATGGATATACCGGATCTGAGAGGACATCTTGAGCAATAGGAGGCAATGAAATTATATGGATTTGTTTAAGGAGCTGGATGAAATCCACTTATATGGATCAAGGCACTTATGTAATCAAATATACTTCTGTGTTCCTGGGAACTTATGAGAAAAGGGCTGTAGAACTGTTTCTAATAGAGGTATGAAATTAATTGTCAGTTTGCAACTGGCCAAGCCGATTCATGTGAAAGGAGTTAAAATGGTGTTTATGAGACAAAAAAAAAAAAAAAAAAAAAAAAAGTAACAGTGGACAGTGCAGTCCTGAGCTTAGCATGGAACAAGATCCTGGTCCAAAGCCCATGGCAGTTGATGGATGATGCATTAATCTATCGGTTCCTGTGTATAAAGCTGATGAGTTGTGGTCAAAAGCAGGAAGACTGCTTTTAGAAGTCAGGGATTTTCTCTTGTTACAGATGAGTTGAGCATCTAATAGAAATGGACTTTGGTCTCCTTTTACTACCCTTTGCTTCAGTCCTTAACACTTCTGCAAGGTTATTGTAAGGTGTGTGTAAAGGATAGTGCCTTTTATACACATTGCATCTGCTCGGCACAAAGAAATACATATATCAACTCTAAAACAGCAGAGAATCAAGCTGCTGCTCCCATTAGTACTGTTTGAATTATATTGGTTTTATTGCAATACTTGTGATGCGAACTAATGGCTTATTATGTATGCACCATTAAGGCTTTGATGAAGGGAGGTATCTTTTCCTGAGAGGTACGTTTATTTCATAACCAGGGCTCTCTGGCAGCGGAACAGAGTAGAAAGTGTTTGCAAGGCGTTTATGAATGCCTGGAAGAGACTTCTTGTCTGGAGTTCTGGCGCGAGTGCAAGTATTCTTCTGCTCTTCCTTCCTATCTACTCCGCATAATATCAAAGAGGATTTTTCTTTCTCTAAGGGATCATCTTTGTCACCCCCAAGAGTGTATTTATGGTGGCATTTTTTTTGTATGAAATGGAAAGGAAGCATTTTCTTGGTTATAAAATGCAGGACTTTTCTGCATTTTATTAAGTGACATTTTTTACAGGTTGCTACGTGGTTTTCCTTTGCATCTCGATATATACCCTCCTCCCCATTATGACATTTTGTGGGAAAAAGAGTAAATATTACGATCAATGCGACTCCGTAAATCAGCCCTTTCCTTTGAGAAACAAACTGCCACATTGATCAGCTTTGTTGCATTCTCCTTCCTGGCAATACTCTGCTGCCCATGCCAAGATAAGAGTAATAATATAATAATAGCCTTTTTTTTTTTTTTTTTTGTAACTTTACCTGTTGAACCAATTAAGAAAGTACTGGACTGTGGCACAAACTTAGACTAAATATTGCCTTAGACCTGGCAGGTTAGCAGCCTAGGAGATGAGTGGGTGATAAGAGGGGCTCTGGACTGTGAGCGGGTGGTAAGTCCTGCTTGTCCTTCCAGACAGGCCTGCTCTCACCCCGTCACTTCGAATGTCTCTGTTTGCAGCGTTTCCCCTGTGGTGGGTGCAGGATGCAGCATTCTGCAAAAGGAGACGTCTGCAAAGCTCAGACAGGCCAAATGCCTCCGCCCGCGGATGCCAGCGCAGCACTGTGCCTGGCAAGGGCTCCTCTCCTCTGGCAGCACTGGCAGTAATTTGGGGCCGTTGTTGTCCTCAGCAGAGGGCAAAACAAAGTACTTGTTCCAAAACACACCAGTGATGTGATAGTCGAGGCCTCTCTGCTACCTACGGCAACCTCTCCCTTTTGAATCAGTGTCAGCTCTCAGCTAGTGAACTGACTCATCTTTCATTTCAGGAGCTCAGAAAACAGAACAAAAACACCCTCTAAAACCCTATCTTCATGCCAGCTGTCTTAGCAGCAGTAAGCACCAAAAACCCTTCTGACTTTAATAAAAAGATACGGGCATATTAGACAATCAGTGTCAACAGAGAAAATAACTTGTAAAGTGAATTCTCCTGGATTCCTAATACCCTTTGGCCTGTCCTGGATATTCGGTGAGTGGGAAATTACACTCAGCCCCCGCAGCCACGACTTGGGAAGCGGAGCATTGACACCGCAGGGCGCCTCAGGCTCCAGCTGCTGTTCCCCCCTCAGGGAGGCTGCGGCAGAAGCGCAATGCAGGCGGCAGGGCTGGCGATGCCGCCAGCGGCCTCGCGTTGCTCCCGCGCCCTCCGCGTCCCGCCCGCAGCGGCGCCTGCCCCGGGCACCGGCCGCATCCGCGCGCTCGGGCGCCTCCATGCACGGCAAGGCAGGCGGCGGGCTGGTACAAGGCACGCACAGGAGCGTGAAGAGGGACACGCGGCGCTTTTTATCACAAACACACCGTAAGACAGTATCTGGGTTGTGCCCTGTATTCTCTGCCTGTTTACGTACTTCAGTTTTACTCACTTCGCTGGAAGCCCTTCACGCCAGCTATGAGAAGCTTTTTATTTTCAGAAAGTTTTGATGTTTTGATAGAGGGAGGTGGTACACAGAGAACCTGCAGCAGACCCAACCTTTTTTTCTGAAGTAAATAAACGATGAGAGGTAGAAGGACTTATTCTTCCGTTGCACAAAGGCAGCTCCTATTGTGACGGTTTCACATAATTTATATGATTTTGTTCTCATCCATGCCTGTAGATCATTGTACCTATACTGAGTTTCAGCGCCAACCATGGAGCACTGAGTAGATGCACAGAGCCTATCCTGATTCATTTGCCTAGATGGGGCTTTTTATCTTAGGAGATGCTTAGAAAATCTCCTGTCCTTCCATCCAAAACAAATGAGGATTTAACTATACTTCTTAAGAAAAGTCTGTAATCTCGTTTTAAATAATGCAGTATGTTCTTCCCCATCAAAGGTATTCACAGCCTAGCAGGTAATTCCGCTGAGAAACATTCTCCCATAGTCATCCTTAGGTCTTGTTCATCTGGTTACAGTTCATTCCTCCTCCTATACTGCCCACAGAACGATCTGAGACGTCCCAGCCTCACCGGCCCCTATGATGGTTTGGTGCAGAGCAGCCCGCGGGTTTCCCTGTCTGCCACACGGGAGCCTCGTCTCAGAGCGCAGGGTAGAGGCAGTTGGGATGGAGCCCTCCAACCACCTGCACTTTGGGGGTCGTGTGGCTGCGCGATTGGCTGAAGACAGCACAGTAAAAATAGTAGTGACACCTACAGAGCAGGTCTCTCAAGCTTCCAGGAACCTCTTACTCAGAAAGTGGAACTTTTTGAATAGCTTTTTTCTTTTTTCACCCTGAAAACTTGCTTTCGGACTTTATTTGCACAATGTAAAATCACGTGTCATTCTGAAATTGCCTTTTCTGCTCTCATTATTAGAGGTGTGAGCTGCTTGGTAGGTCTCATTGCTCAGAGGGCAGTGCAGTTAGCACTAGCGTCCCAAGCACAGAGAGGGATCAGGCCTGACAGATGGCTGCTGTCAAAGGGTTTCTCCTCACTTCTTTCCGCTGGCGGACAACAGCTAACCTGTTGGGGTAAGAGTGGGTTAATTTACTGCATAATGTTTGCCCTTAGCAATGGTGTACTGGTGGCTTGGGGGATTGCCTTTGCCTGCTTCATTTCGTTTGGTATCAGAGTGGTTGGAAGGCATGCTGGCATGTGTTTAATTTTCAGCATGTGACTAATCCTCGTGGAGATGAAGCTGGAGACACTGAGACGTTGAAGGAAATTTCTGCAGAGAGGCCAGCCAGCCAGATCCATTTAGACACAGAGAAGAGGCAAACTCAGTTCTATATCCCAAATCCTGCCAAACTCTGGTGCGCACTTTGCTTCAGCATTCTGATGCTCAGCTTCATTATTGTTCCAATGCAGCTTCCAAACCACAATGTAAAAGTATTTATTCTGCAAATTTAGCAACCTGAATTCAACCTCAGAGAAAATACAGCTCATTACAGTCAAGAGCTTTACAGTGAGGAGAGGGAAGGGGGTGGCACTGGAGCCTGAAGTCAAGACCTGTCTGTAAGAGGACAGGGGAGTGTGGTGGGAGCCCTCTAGAATAGCACACATGGATGCACTAGTTTGGATCCAGAAACCTTTCTGAGCACAGCTGTGGGTGTGAGGGCAGCACGAGCCCATTGCACATCTAGTTCCAGTGTCAAATGCAGACCCAAGGCAGCAGGCATGGCAGGAGGCAGGCACCTATGTGACCTGGAGGCACCTGCCTTCCTCAGGTGCAGATACGTTTCCTACCTACCTGCATTTTTGCTGCTACACATAATCAGATCTACTCAGCTCTCCTGTTTGCCCCACCTGAGCTCCTTGCATCAGCTGTCTGCCAATGTCCTGTTTATACATTTATTATACAAATACTACAAACAGGGAGAGGACACTGAAAAGGATACTTCAAAACCAGAAATAACATGTTTCAGACTTAGGTATTTTTCCTTACCAAGCATGCAACATCAGTAGAGATTAAAGGACATGTGAGACAGAGAAGAAAGAAATTACCTGATGGAGAGCTGGGAAGTGAGGGAAGGCGAGGAGGGCACAAAAGCAAATGGTGGGATCTGTCAGAGCTTAAGGCATTTGTCAGTTTGTCCGAAGAGGTTCTGGCATAGACTTTGTAGGAGGGTATTTGGTGAGAATCTGTGTTCCAGGGGTCATTGAGAAAAGTCTGGCAGCTGCTTCGGTGCTCTAACAAACTGTGTTCGCTCCTACTCTTTTGAGACCTGTGTGCAAATTGGTGGCTGCTGGTGCCGCTGGGGCAGAGACTCCAGGCCGTGCTCTGCGAAGCCGTGAGGAAAGAGCTGCCCGCCGTGATTGGGGGGAGACTCTGCATCCGAGCGGGCAGAAGCCCGTTACACTCCACTTGCCTCTTTTCAGATATGAGGTGCTTTTTGGTGTCCATGCTCCTTCTCTTAAAGTCAGCAGCAGTTGCACAGTCATCTGGGAGGTCTTTGCAGTTTGTGTCCATAATGCAATCAAAGGTGGTGATGATGTCATCGACTTCGGAAGTCTCCTCTCCAGGGTATCGGTCTCTGCTTCGGTCTTTCTGATTGGTTTTCTCATCCTCTCTCTTCTTTTTGCAGGAGAAGATGTGGTTCAGCATACTGAATTTCCCTTCTTTCTTTAGGAGCCTGTTGTTCTGAGGGGGAAACTGATAAACTGGCTCAGATCTATCGAGAGTACAAAACAAATTCTGATGTCATTATTTACCAAATAATGAAACGAACATTGCCTGCTTCAGCCCACAAAATTAGGTATGTACTGTTCTGATAGGGGTGATTCAAGCAGGCAGAAAGTGGGGACTCTACATCTATTATTAACAAAAATATGAAAATGGCAACATCTGACGTTTTCTTCTTATGGAGTCCATTGCCTTTAACTCATCTTACAGTGCAGGCTCAGTGCAGCTATCAGGAAAAGAATAATAAGTCTTTGCTGGCTTCAGCATCCACCATCTGCAGAATCATTATTTCTAACGGTGGGGCAGGAGCCAATAATAACAAGAAGGGCACGCTGGGATCTTTAAAAGCATTTGGTTTTGTATTATGTCATGTTTGGAAAATGGTATTTCCAACAACACAGGCATTTCTAACCCTGTGACAGAGGCAATGATCAGCTCAGAGAAGTTCCTGCCTTCTGCTTTTCCTTGTCTCTCCTCTCCTCTTTTCTTCCATGCTACCCTTAGGGTTTCTTTTGGAGGCCACTGATCCATGCAGTGAGCAGGTCTGGCAGAATTTCAGCAGACGGATCAGGATAATTACCTAGCGTGGCGTTGCTGCAGCAGGTTTTAGATGAATTCTTTGACTGATACCCAACGCCTCAGACCTACTCAGACAGGCCGAGTGCAGCAGCAGGAGGAAGAGGAGGAAAGGTAACTGTTGGCCAATCTCATCATTTGTAACACAGGAAATAATACTGACTGCTGCTGACTGGAAAGGAGGGGGAAAGCAAAGAAATCACCAAGAAATGTGATCATAAAAGTAATTTTAAGCGCATGCTCATTTACCAAAACTAGAGGATGGAAATTAATAGGGGCCACTGAGAAGTCAAAAATAGAAAGATAGAAGGAAGCAATAAGCAGTGTTTCCCGTTATTGTTTTTTATTTTTTAACAGAGAAGATGTGAAAAAAAGAGGTGGCAATCAAGAGAACTAAAGATGAGTAGGAAAGATGAGTAGTAAAAGATGAGTAGTAAAATACGCCTAAATCTTAACCCTGAGGATGACAGCACAAAAAATGTGGGTCTGATCTTTTATGTTATTAGCAAGCTGACAAAACTGCTCTTGTGCTTGGTCAAACCCTCTGTCTGATCACATGAACATACAGCTAGTGTATAGAGACTTAAAAAAAAGGGGAGAGCATAAACCTGAGCTCTGAAATTGTCCTGTAAAATACATTTGGTGCACACAAGTGGCCGAGCAGCAGCTCTACCTGCATCTTCTTGACTCAGAGCCCTTCACTGACTGGCAGGTTTGTTGTAACAGCAATAGTGAGGCCTTCAGTTGATGACTAATGCTAATGTGGCTATTTAGTGGAAGCTTTGAACTGAGCATTGCATAAGAACTGAAAAGCCATCAGTGTCTTCAAGCACTTCAGTGGCATGTAAAAAGCAGAACCTTTCTGTTCTAAGTCAGTGCCAACATGGGAGCAAGATGGGAACCTGTGATTTGCTTACCTGTTCTCCTGAGAGAGCAGCCTGATGCACGCGGTGTGCCCGCAGTACACTGCATACGTGAGCGGGGTGTTCTCATTGATGTCCCGCGGGCTGCTGTCTATGCCCAGCTCCAGCAGCGTCTGCACGCAGTCAGCTTTCCCGGCTGCTGCAGCCCAGTGCAGGGGTGTCCTAGGGAAAAGGGGCAATGTCAGCAATGCACGTCAGTAATTTTACTGTTGGAAACATCAGTGACACAGTACAGTGCGTTCCTATGCTGCTTATCCCGCATTTGCAACATGGATTTTAAGGAATTCTGTGGCCTGTTGTCCTACTCCTGGGTCACTCTCAGTAGTTCCCACTACTGGGAACCAGTAGACCAGAGATTGACATTTATCCATGTGCATCTGTTTAGCTGTAGTGAAGCATCCAGCCTCAAAACTGTAATATTTTGCTCTTATATAATTATTTTTTTTTTTAACATAAAAAGTATGTAAAGCACAAAAAATAGCCTGATGAAAACTGCAAGAATAAAGAACAAATTTAACTTCTTTCTGCCTGTCCCTTGTAATCCCTTGATTTTAAGATTGGTGCAGTTGGAAAGAGAATTGAATGAAAACCTGTAGTGTGTTTATAGTGAACAGTTTTATCTTTTTCTTTCCTCAAGTACAATCCCTCTATGGAAACAACTGAGAATATGTAAGAGAAGGTCATGTCTTTATTGAATTCTATAGTGTAGTTGGACTCTTTCTTTCTTCTTATGATAAAAACAGAGCTTTCTCTATTACTTTTTACTGATGTTTAGGCTTTGCCAGAACCCTGTTAATTTTATTTCTGTTCCAGTTTATTGGACTTCTCCATGAAGAATGCCATTATTTTAATTACCTGAAGGTCTAAGCCAAGAAAACTTTGGCTTTTGCTCCACTGAGCAGGATCCACAGCACAATTTTGATGAAAGCATCAGAACTGCAGCAGTCAGTTCATTCTATTCTCATTAAATAGATTTAGGAGCAAAATTCCAATGTATGGAATGTAAATGTATATATTTTACATGTATGACATGTAAAAGAGGAAAGAAGAGGAGTCTTTTGCACTTATGATGCAGGGATTTCATCCTGGAATTGCTACAGGGATCCTGCAGGGATTTCCTGCAGGGATTTCATCCATGCCCTGTGGGAATGGAAGATGAAGGTTCTCCAGGCCTTTAGAAACACTGTATTAACATCTCAGTTATAATAAGGGAATTTTACCATTTGTTGAATGCAAATGGCAGCAGGATCCCAGCCTCAAGCTGTAGGATCCTGTCCTATTGTTCTGAAAAGAATTCTGAATTTTTTGATGGAACAAAGTCAAGTCAAGTGATGATGAGGCACTTTCTCACATAATCTTGTCATTTCCTACCAGAAGCACAAAGTCCACTAACATTCTGAGGAGTCAGTTACTGTGCTAGATGTAATGCAAGGGAAATGGGCTGCTTTGCAGGGTGGCTGAGCTAGCACCATTCTCTGTGCATGCAGGGGATTAACCAGGTCAGGGCTCCTGCGACAGGAAACGTCGCTATAGAACACACAGGCCTTGCCTCAGGTGAACAGAAAGGAAGGAGCAATTTCAGTGAGTTTCCGTGGTTACCTGTCATCCACATCAAGGGCCTGCAGGTTGCACTCCGGGACTCTAGCCAGCGCGCTGATGATTTCGCTGTAGCCCGCGGCAGCAGCAATGTGCATACATGTTTTGCCATTCTCATCATCATAGTTTATGATCGATGGGCCTTGGTAGTGGTCCAGAATGATGGAGCACAGTATCCTGTTGCCACTCTGAGAAGAAGTTCATAGAAGGGCATTTTACAATGGAGCTCACATCAAACTGCCTTGTGTCTGCAGGAGAAGACTAAATGCAATAAGGGTATTTTGTGCTCTCTATACCAGGCTCCCCAGATAGGACAGCCAAAGGCTTCCTGTCTCCTGCTGGGAAAGGGGCCTTTATGGTTTTCCTAGAACACTCTGAACATTGGAGGAATAATAAATATTTCCAAAAGTTAAAGAGTGTAAATTACTCAACAGCCTTCTCAGAAATAGCTTTATTTTTTTTCCTCTGTTTTCCTAAGCCAGGGTCCAGAAAGATATGGTCCTATATTTTCTCACTGAAATGCAGAGTTGGAAGAGAACTCAAAGAACAACCCACTTCTGTGAGTCTTTCCAAGTGTACCTAGAAAAGCCATGTCAAATATTTGCTTTAGTGGTTCTTAAAACATTTTTAATCCAGCTTGCTCCAGTGCTTCAGTGTTTTAATAGAAAGTCTATGCTGTTCTCTAAACTTCAAATGAAGCTGAATATTTCATATCTTATCTCAGTGTGAACAGAGAAACAAACAAGCATGATTCTATATATTCTTCATGTAACAATATAGAAACATAAACCTGAAAGGTCCTTCTAGGTCTTCAGATTCAATCCCTGCAGTCAGTAGCATCAACATCATATCATCCCTTTCATGAACACATTGTGTTTGTTAAAGGCAATTAGTTTTGTTGTTATTTTTCTGTTTTTGTTTTTCCTGTTATCCCACTGGAAAGCAGTTCTAGAACATGCTTACTTTAATGATTAGTATTGCTAATTCCTATTCGTTACTAATGGCTGATTTATATGACCTGTGTCTATACCAGCACTATCATTTAGCTTAAAAAATTCTGTCCTTTAGCTGGTATTTATTCTTCAGGTGTACTTGTAAATAACTATCTAGCTTCTGAGCTCTTCTCTTGCTACACTAAATAAATCAAAGTCTTTTTAGTCTGCCTTGTAAAATACGCTATTTCTCTGATCTAACTGCTAACCTTTTTCTTCTTATATTTTATCTGTTTATCCTTGGAGAGGGATGTTTAAAATTGTACATACTGATACAGACACATTTTTGCCATGTCTTTGTACACTGACATGAACTCTCCCATATTCATTTTAGAAATAACCTTTGGGATTTGTCACACAAGAATGTTTGCCTTTTTCACAGTTGCATCCCATTAGAAGTCCCTAGTCATTTTGGATAACCTGTCACATGAGGTACTTCTGTAGTCATTTTCAAATGTAGAGTTTCTAGTTTCTTTGTTATTAGTACCCAAGTGAATGAGTTAAGCATTTTATGCTGTTCAGTTTTGTTCTGTTTATGTTACTCCAGGCTTTAACTTGATCCAAACTTTCATGTGTCATATCCCAATCCTCTTCTGTTAATGCCACCCAGTTTATTGTCATTGGCAAATTTTATCAGAAAACACTTGTATTTTCTATCAAGTTGTTTTTTTTAAAAAATAAGCAAGATTGATTTCAAGCCTTATCCTTGAAGGTAATTTCCTTCCAGCCTCTGTTCAACATTAATTACTACTCTTCACTTCTTAATCTCTGAGATCCAGCTTCCTTTGCTTCTTATTACTTCTTCCTATTATTTTGTAAGATGTCTACCTATTCCAAACAGATCTTTTAAATAAAATTATTGGTGTAGGTGTATCTCAAGTGTCTTCTACACATCTTTTCCCCTTTTCTTGGGATATGGATTCCTGTCAATTTTACCGGTACCAATTGACCACATTTCAGACCATTTCCAATTAAAAGCTCTCAGTTCAGGCGACTTCAGTAATGAAATCCCTTAATTTTATCAAAAATTGACCCTTTGAAAGCAAGACCTCTTGTTTTATGCACTTTATTTACTCACCAACTTAGTTTATAGTCTACTCATGATCATGCGATCCAAGTGTACTTTCTATGACAGTGCATTGTGTAACATCTTCAGTAACCCATCTTAACACTGTTACCAGTTCTTCCTAGGTGACTGAATTTCTGATGGAAAAGATGTTGCTCTTCATGTATTGTACATGCCATGCCCAGTACCTGGACCATAGAAATAATAGCATTTCTTTTTCTGCAGTCTCTTTGTAAAAAGTTTGTCCTCCATGGGCCTTATTTTTCATTACATGTTTTTTTCCTCAGATCAGAGGAACTGAAGTCATGTTCAGGGCTAACTACATTTATAAGTCTATTGTATACTTCTAGTGCTATCATAATAAAACATATATTACCATCCAAGTCACTTTTATTGCAAAAAAAATTATTAACATGAGGTATTTTATGGATCAGAACAACGTCTTGCAAGATACACAGAGATGCTACCATGTCTTTTATTTTCATCTCTCCCAAATACTGCATACTTATTAATGCTCATGTTCTAATGGCTACATGTCTAATTTTATATTACCATTTTAAGCCCAAATTTTGTATCCTGCACCTAAAGTTTCAGCCCCTCAATAAATTTGCACAACTCCTACCATTTGCATAAGAACTTTTCCACTGTTCTTACTGGCATTTTCTTTTTATAGTTACAGACTGTTCTGTCTCCCACAAATCTTCCACTTTCTAGACTAAACAAACCATTCAACCTCCCTTCGTAGGTCAGATTTTTCAGCCCACTTATGGGCGCTTGCCTTTGGCATCTTTCCAGTTTGTCTATATCCTTGTTCAACCACAGCAGCCCAAACTGGACTTAATCATCCAGCTGAGGCTTCCCTCCTGCCATTGAAAATGAAATAACTACTTACTGTATCCCACATGCATCGCACTTCTGTTAATGCATCCCACAACGGTGTTCTGATGTTTGCTTTGTGTCAGAACCATAACTTAAACTCCTGCTCACTATGTAACCCACCAAGTCCTCTGTTCATTTCTTTCATCTAACACTTTTCATGGTTCTGTTCTGAGAGTTACTTTATTAAGTACAATTCATTCTACAATTTATCAAGATCACTCTGAATTTCATCTTCCCTCCTTAAGTGCTGGGCACCTCTCTGCTTTGTTTTTAGCTGTGGGTTATACACATGTGTTCTGTATTTCATCACTTCATTATGGAACACATAAATTCTGCAGATAAATCCCTGGTTGGGTGTTCATGAGATGTCCACCTCTGGAGAGTATTTGATCTGTCCTCCATGTTGCTGATAATGAATATATGGTGTATGACATAAGTCCGCACCTGATTTTTGATTGTCTGGCCCCTTCTAGTTCATCCCCACTGGCAGACCTCTCTTTACGTGACACAACTGGTTTATTGACATTCAAATGCATTGTGCCCAGTAATTTCCTATATGAGGGAGCAGTAATCGCATCCAAGTTGGATGTTAGATTCTGTCCTATTCTAACAGCTCCAGTGATTTGTTAATTATACTTTTCCTAAATAATTAAAGGATACTTTCTGATATTTTGAAGCTTCTGCTAGCAGAGATCTCTGACCAACTGCCATGTGGCTTTCCATCTCTGTCTTTTTAGGGATAGCTTCCTTATACTCATATTGGCTCTTTAGGTTGCACACAAAATTCTCTGGAGATGCTCACATTGCCTTATTCTGATTGATAGCTTCAAGTTGAGGTCAACAAAAGTCTTCTTGTGGTAAATTTACCATGAACCCACAAAATTTTTGTTAGAACAGCATGTTCAGTGGTAAATTTACCACAGGAAAATTGCTTGTTTTTGCAGCCTCTGCTATATGTATCCTTACATTTTATCTCCCACCACTGTTTTTTTCTTCCAAATTCCTTTCAGTAGCTCTCTCAGAGTTTATTAGATATTTTGGTTTTGTGTTTCTGTCTCATTCGGAATGTTTTGCCCCGTAATCTTCTCTGGTTTCTTTGGACTTTTGTCCAATCTCACATCTTTCAGAGAGCTTTTTTCTCTTGGGTCACTCTTATCAATGAAACCTGCTTCATGAAGTAGTGTCCTAAAACCTTAATCGTGGAGTCACTGGCCAGGCAACTCTCATGGTGCTTTACACAAGCTTTGGTCCGAGAAAAAATGTGTGATCTGTGGGCAGTGGCTAATAACAGATGCATTTACATGGGGATCAATAGCTCTCATTTTCACTTTACGAAAACCTTTTGCTTTAATTGGTCAATATAAGGTTCACTTTCTGATAGTTCCATCTCAGTGCTTACAAAATAAGGAAATATTCCTTAAGAAGTATCCACCACATTGAATACCATGTGGAAGATCCTGCATGTTTGGGCTGCTCTTTTAGTTTAGACATTTTTGTCACCTATACCTGCTCAGTTTACCCTCATGTTTAACTGTAGCTGATTCTCATACTTCCTCCCTTGTGTATGTCCACCTGGTATAGAAAGATGGAATTTTCTTTCCATAGTGTTTGTTGTCACTTAGGTAAAATCACAGAATCACAGAATGGTTGAGGTTGGAAGGGACCTCCACAGATCATCTAGTCCAACCCCCCTGCTCAAGATATAGAAAATGCCGTATCATGGCATTTGGTTCTGCCAGGGCTTCAGTCTTACCTAGTACAGTGTTTTCTATGTTCACTGCACTGTATAGAGGGTTAATTTTTCCCCACCTCAGGATATTCTGGTGAAGTGGCTATTGCAGTGCCAAAGAGAAAGAACATACATATGCAAGGGAGTCTGCTAAGTTGGCTTGCGGCTACCAGTAATGTAACAATGGGAGGGAGAAAGGGGCAAGTTAGGACCACTTAACTACTTTCAGGAAACCCTGACAAAGTATTTTTCCTCCCAGTGAATGCCTCTGGAGATTATGTGGTTAGATTGTATTAGTTCCTCTATATTTTCTGTCTCTTCTCAGCAGTGTGCAGCTCTAAGTCTTCCCATACCTATAGTCAGCTTTGCTGGATAGAAATTCCCCACTACAGCTCTTCATATTGCTCCTTATCAATGTCAATCCACTTTAGGGCTGTGTGTGTTCCCTATTCTTCCTCCTTCCTTCCTATTTCAATTTCATACCTGTGAATCCAAAACTAAGACTTGCCCTTTGATGCTCTTCTGCTGTGGCAACCTAATTGACTTGCCCTTTTGACCACCATTGCAGCAACAAGCAAATACCATTCCCACTCCCCAACTCCAGGATCTAACTTGCTTTCTAACTTATTTACTTTTACTTCAGTAAAGAAACACCATAAATGAATATGTATTTAATAAAATTGCACCAGTACCTCTGCCTATCTCATGGAAACCATATTTCTGCACCCCTGGGTGATATTTGAGTTGTTCATTAAAGCCAGCAAGTGTCCCAACCCCTGTATCTCCTCTCATCCATTGCAAACTTTTCTGGGTCATCTCCATTTCTTTTCAGACACATATTGCATAGTTTAATAGGAATTTGACTGTACTAAGGGACAAAAGGGACCCTGGAGAGGAATGGAAAGCTGCTTTTCAATTCAATTTCAAGTATTTGTAGAGTAACCTGTAACAAAATTTGAATAAATAATTTGTCTGTGGAGTATTTTCCTATTCCAAGTCCAATCAAGGTTACTACACTGGCAAATACATCCCTTTCAAAGCGACCCTCTTTTTCATTTTAAAATTCAGTATTTACTGAGCACAAAAGCTATTCCACAGACTTTCCCCATATGACTCTTATGGTTGGGGTTTGAAAAGCTGCGATCCTTGACTTGCAGCTCTGCTGGCAGAAGCCCTGTGTTCAGTTACAGCAATACTGGCAGAACCAAACTCTTCCTGCAGTATTTTTTTCCCTTTTGGGATTGATTTCACGGAAGTTGGGCTGTCCTGATATTCATGCCTCGAGCACTAGTGCTGTGTATTTTATCATTGCCTCTCTTGTAGCATGAATTCAGGATTTCAGTGTAGAATTGGAGCAAGACAACTCTGAACCCCACACTAGAGAAGGCTCTGAGGAATGGGAACATGTTCACTCATCTCTGCTTTTGCCCTGTCCTCTGCCTTCTGCTTGGCTGTGGTGGCTGCAGAATCAAAAATCAGAGATCCCTCTGGTTTCCCTACACTCAGACAAAGGGACAAGTAGGGGATGATGGGGAATGATTCCTAATACCATCCTCAGCCTTCCTTCTGCCAGGGCCACTTTGCCAGAAGTTGTCTGGACACAGCCCAAGCACTTCACAGGGTGTGTTTGTGATGGCAAACTGGTATAAATTAACAAGAACTCTACTGGCGCCACTATAGTTACACTGGTGGGACTCAGCCAGCTCATTTGTGTTCTAACCTTGCTGCCTCAGCCTCAGCCCCCACTGAGACAGTGTCTCTCATACATTCCCAGTGTCCCAGCTTGGCTTGACTTTTTGGTACTCTTGGAAAGGGAACTCTTGTTGTTGTACAAGATACTTTGTCCTGAGGTCCTCAGAGCACTGCTTGCCACTGGTACAACTACGAGACATGGCTTTTACAAAAGATTTATTCCCTCACCAAAAGATTATTCTCTCGCTGTGGCATTTGGAAAAAGCTGCCAAAGAGGAACAGGGTCATGGAGGCAGACCTGTGCAGCCAGCACAGCCTCTTACCTTGTCTTCACTCAGACAAAAGAACTGCGTGAAATACTGGCCAAGTCTCTTTGAGAATTTATTTTCACTTGGGCCCTTCTATAAGTCAGTATGATTTACTTTGTACTATGGCTATGACTGAAATTACTTGGCAGCTTTTCCCGGTAGTATGTTGTTGTGGGGACTGATTTCTGTGGATGAGCAGCTGATGTGGTTTGAGAAAGGGGTCATCTTTTATTCTGTGATAGAAGGAGGATTTATTCCCTCCCACTGTGAGAAATGGAAACACTTATCTCCTGCTGCCTTTGAGTAATGTATAGGAGATTAGGGCATTTATAGACAGGCAAAAGGTGTGACACATGCATATTACTCATGTTCTGGCACCCATTTACACTGATACTGTGGACTAAGGTAGACTCTGTGCTGGGAAGAGGTCTGGCAATTATCCTGTAATTATCTATGGGTTTTCACTATGCAAATTTCTGCTGAACTCAGTGGCAGTTCTGCAAATCATTTATGTGGAAATTTGATTGACATGAATACTTACAGTGTCAACAGCATTTTCATACATGAGGGACTTCCTGTTCAAGAGTTAGTTATTTCAGGTAAAGGCATTTTTTCTGACAATCTGATTGTACTGATGAGTTGGGACACCAATATTGTGCGCTTCTGTGCCATAAACAGGCCATGGTGGGGTCTTTGGCTTATAAACTGACATATATGGAAGTGAAAAATTAGGATATGGCAAGACTAGAAGTCTAAATAGCTCTAGGGAACATTTCTGGACATGGGAACTCAATTGTCCATACTCCGACATTTTCAAGGTCTTTCTGATACGCTTTTGTCCTGGGCTGCTGAACCCGTCACCCCCCATTACCTGGGCATGGCTCAGGAGTTAGCGTGGGTCACAGACCGTTTGCAGTGAGCGGTCTGCATATGGGCAGGCTTCTCCTGCAGAGTAACAGAATCAGCGTGACCTCAGTGCCAGCAACCACACTCACGCACAGCTAGATTTCCTGATGATACTGGAATATGTTTATTGGAATGTGCTTATTTCTTACCTATTTAAAACTCTCCTATTTGCAACCCCTCTTCCTCCTTGTTTCGTATCGTGCCAGCTCATTCCATAGAGCCCTACTGGCTACCCTGGCTTTCCCTGTGTGGCCAGCTGCGCATTGCTAGATCCCCAGCAGCAACAGAAAGATTAGTTCCTGGAGATGCTGCCACTTGAGCGTGGTCTCCCCGCCAGGTACTTACAAAAGGCTGCCAAGCCTCGTCAGACAAACACAAATGAGCAGTTGTCTATAGCTTTATTTTACAACGGGTGTTAAGACATGTAGGTATTTCTGCTTGGAAATGAGAGGATGAAATAATATCACTATAGCTACAGAGAAAATGTTCCGAGTTAGTAACTTTTAAAACTTTTGTACTGTGAATCATACTATATAAAAAAAAATCATTAGTACATGACCAAATGGTAGAATTTTATTCTTAATCTTCATTTTAGTAGCTGCCTTTTTACCCCTGGAGGCTTTTATTTTTTTCACCTTACAAAAATGATGGCTAGAAATCTTGGCTTGGTTGTTTATTCTTTAAATGAAAGCTGATATTTTTACATAATAATATGTCTCTGGGAGCCAAAGTTTTTACGAGGCAAAGAAACTTCTGGTAAAAATCATGACAAATGGCAAGAAAATGCAGAAAGATTTCATATTTTTCCATGCTATTTCTAACTTACCAATAATACTATAATTACACACTATTGCATAGCATACTAATATATATAATAACATAGTATGAGCCATATTATTCTAGGAATTCAACAGCTCCGTTATTTTGAACCTTTAGAAAAGCTTTTAAGTTGGTTCCTAAATCAATTAACAGCTTTTTAGCATAACAGTATAAAACTGTTACAGAGATTGCTGCGGGTTGGAATGGAAGGTGAGAAATACGTGCTGGGACACTCCTAGTGTAACTGTATCTGTGCAAATTCTTAAAATACTTTGTGGATGCACAATTTGCACAATTTGACATGAGACCTTCCCACCTGAAGGAGTAAGTTGCACTAAGGGTGTGAATTCAAACAGTTCATGCAGCAGAAACCTTGAGCTTTTCTCCACAGCAGACCTCAGTGCGGGCAAAGTCCAAAAGCTGCATGACTGGAACTTCAGCATCTGTCTAATTGGAGACCAAAAGCCAAACCTGTGCTTTGAAACAGCCCATGTAGAACAATTATTTCATATGAAACACACATTTGACTCTGGTTTCAAATGCTGGCTCATGGTGTTTCTGCCCAACATGCATAAATGCCTCTTTTCTGCAAGTTCTGAAACAAGTTTCTGTGCTGGTCCTGATGTTCCCTCACTGCACTTTTAAAAACTGAAATTAAACACAAGGCTCTATTCAGCTGAAGAAAAACCCCTGCAGCTGTTAACTGCCTGAGCTCAGCGAGTCCCTTGTGCTCTGAAGATATTAATACAATTCTTAACGGGAAAATATCTCCTCTCCAGCAGCGAAGGGGAGTTTATTAGACATTCTCTGGCACCGGCCCTTGAAGGAGCACAGCTCTGCCTCCATCCCTTGGACTCGCAGGGAAATACCATTCCCTCGGTGAGGGAAGCTCACTGAGTGCATTAAACAGGAGTGGCTGAAAAGGAAGGTCCCTCACAGCAGAGCTGCTGCTCTGCTCTCAGCTGTCACCGAGAGGGCTGTGGCTGCCCAGAGAATCGAGTTCTCCCAGGCCCAGGAGGGCAGCAGGGGACAAAGGCAGAAAATACTTCCCCTTGGTCAAGCTTAAGTAAGAGAAACTCAAAACACATCTATTCCATGCTCTGATATTTGAACCGGCCTTTCTTAATGTAGAATATGGAAAAATATGTGGATGGAAGGAGCAATTTAGAAGGGTTCATAGCAAGATTCTCTCAAAAAACACAAACAACAAAAACAACAACAAAAAAGCAAAGGTCATTTTGTATTATTTCCTTTTGTTTTCTAGGAGCAGCTGGAAGGAAAAAAAGGAGAAGGATTTCAGAATTGCCTCCCTTGCGGCAAAGTGTCCTTTGTGCAGTTTTAATATCCCCCTATTTCCAGAGCTAATCTACGCATTAGTGAGCCAAAACGCATGGAGAGGTTAAGTGGTAAGACTAAACCACAGAATTTTAAAAATAGAGAAGACAGATTAGTGCATGAGGGGATCTCTGAGGCTCCTGAAGTGGAGAGGGTCCTGCTACAACTTTCTGTTGGAGAGACTGGTTGTTCCCAGAGACATAATCCAGACCACTGCCTAGCTTGTATCAGCCTGACTTTCAGAGACTTCCCTTTTAGCCTCCTCCTCCAAGGGATGGAGCCCAAAGTCAAACTGATCGGGAATAAAGATGTATGAAACTGTGTTGAAATAGCATAGTTATTACATATATTTTATATATATGCAGTTATTATATATATTGGCTGCAGACACCAAAATATAACTCTACTTCAGAAAACCAAAAGTTGAGTCTGCTATAGGTGAGCCTGTGCAAGACTGGTTGAAGGAAGCATTTTTCTTTCTAGATGTCCTATGCCTATATAAATATAGTATTTAGCAGTTCAGAGCTTTTTTATTTCTCTGTTGACATGTATTTTAAGATGAGTGGACCTGGACGAAAAAGTGACTATGCAAATATTTAGTCACTGTACGAAAATGGTACTGGATTTTCATGGCACTTCCATTTCTGCTTATCTGACGCGCAGCTGTTTTGTATATTGGCACTAACTGAAAAGTGCTTGTGCAAGTGAACAAGTAAAAACATGCTTACATATTTGTTCTCCTTTCATCTGGAATGTCTTCTGCAGTAAAGCTTACGCATAACTTGTTAAATTACATTTTATATCACACCGCTTACTAATATAGCCTTTACCAGTTGCATAATGTGGTGTTTAATATTAGATATGCCTGTTTACCTGTGTGTTTGTGTTCTCTAATTGTTTGCCAAGTGATTTTTTTATCAGCTTGGCATTGTTGTTTTTGCATAGGAGATAAGAACACACAGGTGAACAAGGAATGTGCTCAACTCCCCGTCTTCCTTCATCTCCACATACGCTGGGCTTCGACTCTTCAGCTACTTGTTCCACAATGTGGAATAAGAAATGTGTTTTAAATTACACCTGGATTATTCTATGCCCAAAGGACTTTAGCAGCACTGTTTAAGCTGTTGATTTCTGCAATGGTTTCAGTTAAAAAAAAACCAAAAAAAACCCCATGAAGCATACACAGTCCCAGCGAGATAAATAAATGATAATTCGGTTCAGGATGACAATGCGGAGCCTAGGGGGAACACTCTCTGACGAAGCAGAGTTCAGTGCCCAGTGGCACGTGGGGGCTCTGTAGCCACGATCCTCATTGCTCCACTAAAGCCCTTGCTTCTGGGGTACTTCAAGAGCCGGAGTAGCCGGCTCAGCTCGAGCAGGCGGCTGGGCAAACAGCAGCACGGCGGCTCACCTGCACAGCCCAGTGCAGGGCTGTTTTGAAGTCTTTGTCCACCAGGGTCAGGTCTGCTCCCCTCTGCAGCAGCGTCTCCGTGTGCTGGGGCCTGTTGTGGAAGGCAGCCCAGTGAAGGGAAGTCATTCCCTGCAAGCCACAAACCCAGAGAGCAGGAAGTCACCCCTCACAGCAGCACTTTGCAGTCGTCCTGTACAGCAGAGATAAGCTGGACAGCTCTGAAACCATTTGACTCTTCCTTCTCTATTGGAACGTGCAATAAGTTGTAGCAATTTCTGGCATGGTGGAGTCAGAGAGGGGAAACAAACTATTAGCTTTTGGGGGTTATTAGTTTATTACAGGAAACTGATACTAATATGAATGTCTACCAATACCTAACATATTCCATAGTGCGTGGTCAGGAGCATGGCAGTTGTCCCTCATTACTCCGTTTGGGTCCTTTGAGAAAGGCCTATTTTAGACAGGTGTTTTCTCAAACCCATGTGATATTTGTCTTAGGTCTTATCTTTGATCCAAAATAAACATCATAATTAGTATTTTAGTTGGCACGGATCAGCTAGCTAAGGAAGTGGCCCAATGATATCCACCAAAAACTCACAATGTAAACATACTGTATTTACTGTATAAAGAGAAAACAGAGCAGATGGGAATCTATTGGCCTGCATTTTCATTCCATCTTATCTGTGTTTAATCAGTCATGGAAGAAGAAGAGTTCAGAGTCTATATTTTTATGTTCATCAGCATGGTTATAGCCACTGTATTTTACTCTAGATCCATAATATTAAAGCTTTTCTGTTTAAATTTACTCCTTCCAACCTATTTCTTCATCTGTTCAGATGTGGTAGCGCTGTCCTTTGCACAAGTGTTATTTACTAACTCTGACAGGGAAAATTAATTTCCAGGCTTTTTCTTGGATTCTAAAAGGATAAAAAGCAAAAAAAGAAACAAAATGGAAGAGAAACTAAAACTTGACATAGTTGTTAGCAGTGATTTTATGAGTAAAAGCTTCAATCCTCTAACATTAATTTCTATTCACTTTAAACTTTGCAAGTCCCCAAATGGCTTAAATGTGGATGATGGCAAAAAAAAGCATCTCAGCTAAATCTCAGTTAGGATTGGGAAATCATGAGGGTTTCAGTTTTATAGAATGGAAAATGAGAGTGAAATCTTGTCTCCACAGGAGCTCTTAACGGGAGTTCTGCCACTGATGTCAGTGGACCAAGACTTTGACACAAGAGACTTAGTCCTGTTAAAGGACACTCAGAATTCGTGAGTGGGGATGAGGCTTTAGTTCCAGCTGGGACAAGAATTCTCAAGGCCAGTCTGGACAGCAGAAAAAATCAGTGAAAGAGGGAAAGCTGCAATACGCAAGTCCAGCCTATCATCATCCACTCTAAGTCCATTGGTACGAAGAAAAGGGCAAGCTTCTTGGAAAATGAGCTCTCTGCTCCCACTTGTGGTCCCTAATAGAGCCATTTATAAGAATATAAAAAGAGCTGTAGTCGGTAGGAATCCAAGTTCTGCTGAGTCCAGGAGCACAACTCAGACATACTGCAGGTTAGCAGTAAATGCCTGGGGAGGATATACAAGATATAAGGCCTGGTGATGTGCAGTCACCCAATATTTGGTAACAGCAGGCTAAAGACTTTCTACATCATCCTGATGATTAAAGCCTCAGCTTGCACTGTGTGATTATGCATTATATATGAGAGCACTTCCCTTCATTTTCTTTAAAACTGATGCCTGGTAATTTCTGTGGGTGACCCCAACAGTTCAGGTGTAAATAAAACAATGAATAGTCATTCCCTTTTCACCTTCTCTATGGTGTTTATGAAGGTACATACTTTTATTGTCACTCTGATACTTGCCTTTCTTAAAGTCCTATTTTAATTAGTTTATTCTAGTAAGTTTACCCCTGAAAAGCTGTTCTGTAACTGTGACCTTTTCTGTTCCTTTTCTTGTATATCCTTTTTCAGATTATTTTTGCGCCCGCTATTCATGATGTGGCCGTACCAAGGATTCAGACAGGGCATCATGCTGCTTCCTGTTTTGTTCTCTACTTCTTTTCTGATTACTGTACGTTCCCCGTGTCCTTTCGGAGCACTGAGCCGAGCAAAGGGCATCCAGCCCGTGTAGGGGCAGCTCACACGTGTGGCCTGAGCCCGCGCTCTGACTTTGCTTGGTGGGATCAGCCTTACAGGGCGCCCCCTCCTAGCCGAGTGCTCGGGAGCTGCAGCTGCGTCAGAGCTGCTGAAGAGCTTGAAGACGAACGTGAAGCTCCAGCAAAACATGGTATTAAAGAAGGACACACACTGAACGTCTATGAAAATAAGAGGGGACTAAACAGGAGAAACAAAGGGCTAGTGATGGATAACGCGCAATAACCACAGAAGAGCGAAATCCAGAAAAGGACCTGAAGTAGCAGGCAAAACGTTCACTTGCATTTGGCAAGTGCAGTCTATGATGCTGTCTTTGCCCAGGTTCTGGGCTTTTTCAGGGAATGTAGTTCACATTGTCATCTCAAAGGCTTCATAAGTAAACCCACAGAAAGCCACAGTTGTGGAAACTATGAAACCTCCAGGTGTATTTCTTAGTGCTTACTTGTTCATGCATTCATTGGGGTGTTTTTGTCAAGTGTTTTCCTTATGCCAAGAGAACAGCTTTATTAACTGAAATCAGTTGTGAAGACTCATATTTTTCAGAAAACGTAAATGGTCATGGTTTGAGAATGATACTTGAACAAATAAATACCTTCATGGTCATGGTTTGAGAATGATACTTGAACAAATAAATACCTTCTTAGTGCTAGATGACAGCAAGCTATACTAAAAGGTCTAAATTTCATTTATTGATGCATGCAGCACAACATCACGGACTGAAAGTGCCAAACAGGGTTTGATATAATTTCCTAGCAACATAACTCTATGCGAAGACAAACTCTGTGTCTGGTTTAGGCTGTTGTAAGCAGGGTATTCAAAATATCCAGTAGATAAGAGAGTGGTAGATGGGGAGAGAGAAAACTAGCAGCCCTGTGGTGGGCTCTCCAGCTCTGGCACACTGGAGTGGAGAAGCATCCTTGAGCAAACGCTAGAGCGAAGAAAAACATGGAAAAGCAGCCAGAGTCTCTCCTGTGCCTTGGCTTCTTGATTAGGAGAAATAGTCACATCTGGAAAACTGGGACTCTCCTGTGCATAGTATGAATATCTAACTATGCAGGGCACAATTCTTTCAGGATCAGAGTAACCTAGCATCATTTTTTGTAGGTCCGTAGCTGTTTGATGCTATACTAGGTTTCTAGCATTTTCCCTGAGAACTGCTAATTCTTTAATGGCAGGGAGTTTGGACAAGGTAAAGATTCAGTCCAGTAGCTGAATTCAGAAGAACCAAAAGCGATTTGTGTGTCTTGGCAAGTGAGTTAAGAGAATTTTTCAAGGTACTTCCTGTCCTGGTTGGCAGTATGTACAGCAGGTTATGAGTCTATAGCTGCATCACACGGGTATGAAAAATGAGAAAAGGCTTTGCAAAGTTCAGTAAGGGCATTAGGGAAATCTTAGGTTTGGGCATAGTCTCACCATAAAATTGCTGGTTCTGCGGTTTCTTTCCGCACAGAATGAACAGAATGACTTTAGAGAGCGGGACTGGGCCGTGCAGAGCAAGCTCACTCACCTCGTTGTCCTGATGATTAATTTCACTAAGATTTGACTGCTGCAGGAGCACATTCAGAAGCCTGCAGAAGTAATGACATAATCAGTGTGCTGCACTCCTGACTAAACCTGAAAAACTGACACTTTTCGAGAAACCAAACATGCAATTTAAAGCAAAATCAGTTTTAGTTATGGGCACAGGTCAGAGTTCGGGTTTGGTAGTACTAGAAAAGCAAAAAGCAAAAATTATGGCTTTCTGTAACGACATAAATTTACCACTGAGAATCAAAAGCAGATACATTGGGGAGAATTCTTAGGCTGATTGCCAGTGGGGGTCAGGATGTGTAACACTATATGCACGTGCAGTTCTCTGTAACTTAGAAATTCATTGTAATACCAAAGTATGAAGTTAAACAAACATAAAGGGTAATGATCTGTTCTAAACTGAGTTTTCAATCTTTTTGATTGAAATTTTTGTAGTGTTTCATATGTGCTTGTGTGTCTTTGTGGATACATACATACATACAGGCATGCACAGTGACACACACACACAAACCAATATGATTTTACAAAGCCTTACTGTGTGTCTACTGGACTAAGGCCATTGCTATGGCAGAAAATATAGCAACACTTTGGCTCACTTTTTTGTAGAAAATCAGACTACAAACACTCCCCTCTGGTGGAGGGAACAGTTACAAAAATGATGACACACAAAATGCTATTCAAGTGAAATAACATTTTTAACCATCGATAGATGTTTGTAATGGATTTTCAGTGCTTTCCTTTTCCTTGTGTGATCCTGTGAGGAAGTGCTGAAATCACAGTAGGCTTGGAGAAGGTGATTTTGTGTTACAAAAGAATGTAAAGTATTTGCACCATGCAGGTGGGCGGAGTATAGGAACGACAAGGACCATCCTGCCACAGACAAAGCCACGTGGCACAGATGCTTAATGTACAGTTCTTACAAGTCTAGGAAATGGAAAGATCTGTCCTTAGTGCATCCCTGTGTAGGATCGGGATCATAATGCACATGAGTGGCTGTGGCTCATCTGATGTTGTAAGTTTGTTAGTGAGCCTTAAAGCATAGATTTTTAGGCAGCGCGTCGTTTTGCAAGGAGAGTAACAGATAAAGTATTCTAAGTAACAAATACAAAACACAGAGGCAGTACTTCTCAGGTGGGAAAAATGCTTTTTCTTGAATTCTGAAGATTTTTGCTTCGTTAGAGAGTGACAAGTACAATCTTCTACTTGAGTCTGTAAATTTTACATAGTTAAATGTTTGCAATTATGCTTTTATTCCCACTTAAAGGAGACTGAATGCAAATCTTGTACTGCTTTTCAGCAGGACAATCTTCAGATGCTTTCAGTACATTGTCTGGACTGTGCTCAGGGATGTTCATCAGACTGAGCTGAGAAACTGTAGCAGAAATCTATTTGTGTTTTTTTTCAGTAATAAACAACGAAGTAGTGTAAATTGTTTAGAAGGAAGACATTTCAAATTGCTTAGGGATGATTTGGGTCATTTTGCAGCTGAAAAGCTGATCTATTTTCTAATACCATGTTCAGGTGGCAGAAGCCCAAAATGAATTATTTTTTCTAACAGAGCTCCCTGAAGGATGAAAACTGGGAATATCCCAGTGTTTTATTAGGAGTCCAACTCCATTTATTTGTGGGTACAAACACTTGTAGAAAAGAGGTGTGAAACCTTCTTTTCTGAAAGACACATCATAATAGAGTCAAAAAGGAGGACAGTTCAAGATTGCTGTAATTAGTATGTAAAAACTGTAAAAGGAAGGAGATATTTTATGGTCAGTTGGCAAAATAAAAATAAAAAATAAAACAGAGCTTTAGAAATTCAGTGTCTGAAATGAGTCTGGGTAAAAACAGAATGGTGAGCAGAAAAAAGGCCAAGTAACTGTAATATCATTGAAAAACCCATGTATCCTAGGTCTTGGAATACCTTACATATCATCAAGGAAACAAATGTATGTGAAAGACTCATATCACTCTTTTAAATCCGTTATCTACAAACATTGGCTCACTCTTACCTTCAGACCATTTTAGCTATAGCATTGCTACCACTCAAATACCTGCGTGTTCAGCCAGCCTAGCTGAGAATCCTCTGGAATCTACTACTTTTAGATGCACATTTTGTGGACAGAAGTCAGGGACTCCACGGATTTCCTCTCTACCATTTCTCCTAGGCTCTGTGGAACACGCACTGCAGCAGATAAAAGCAACTACCAACTCAAGTGATGAGTGACCGTAGCTCGGGTGAGTTCCGTCTCTGTCCTTCCATGCGATCTGTGTGCTGCGTCTAGCTCATGGACTTATACAAGTGTGCCACCAGCTTTAAACTTTGGCTGAAAAAGCATTTCATAGCTGGGCACCACACATGCCCTTTTGACATGACATGGGATTAATGACAGCAACGGTGACTGTGATCATTCGGAAACTACCTCTGCTGCTCCAGCCATGTCTTCTGGGCAAACCCAGGCAGAAGACAGATGCAAAGGAGCAGAGCTAAACTGCTGCTAAACTGGCCAGAGCAAAGGTGACTGTGAGGAACACAAAAAAAAACATTCAGGGAAATCTACATGCTGCTGTTAAGGTAAATTGCAGTTCCTTTTAAATATCAGCATGCCTAGTATTGTGCAGGCATTGTCTTCTTTCTGTAGAGGCTTTGTTTAATGATAATGCACTCAGACTCGCTATCTTGGCCACATATCTATGTTACAGAAATATTGTACAAAGCTTTTCCTCCTCACTACTCCCTTTATGAAAACGATTAAGCAAGAGAACAACTTGCAAGGATAACTGTCCCACTTCCCTGGCCTGCGTTTTCTTTGGTGCCAGGTGGCCTCTTTCGTTGGCCATCCTTGATACTGAACCGTGAAAGCCCGCTGGAGGCTGGGACGTACCTCACGTCAGGCTCTGCAGTAGCAGCGTGCAGTGGCAGTCTCCCGTTTTTATCCGGTATGTTCTGTTTAGCACCATTTCTGAGCAGGCTCACACAGCCTTCTAGCCAGCCCTGAAAAGGAAAGGACATGTCAAAGGGGAAAGTAGAGCTCATCATGCCAGATTCATGCTTGGTGTGCCTGACCTCAATGCAGTACTGAAGCCGTTTTGACCACCTGAGGAACTGGCCTTTTGCTTCCCCAAAATAGGTCTCTCAGCCTCAAGAGACATTTGGAGTATGAGGCTCAGCCTGGCTCACCCATTCATTTTTGCAGTAAAGTGGTTATTTACATCTAATTTACATGCAGAGTTTTCTGAAGTTGTAGCGAGGAAAAGAAAAGTGATTTAAAAACTGTCAATTCCTGTGTCAGTGGCAAATGCCCCACATATGCTACATATCCCACATGTGGATTTCATTATGCCAGGCTAAACCAAGAACATGAGCACTTAATCTCATTTCTTTTAAGAGAAATTAGCACAGATGGCAAATCAATTCTGAAAAGCCTTAGACTGTGGCCTGTTAAACTTTGCTGCAGAAGTCTGAATTAGTAAAAAAGTTAGATTAAAAGCAGTGCCAAAACAGATGGTTCTTGGAATAAAACCTTCTATTGATCACCCAAAAAAAAAAGCAAGTAAACAATCTGGTTGTATTTGGGTAAATCTTTCAGCATATGCCTCGTTGCAGGAATTCAAGCATGGTATTAAGGTTTTTGCTCAAAGTTCTGCAATCCATCTCAAAAGAACACTCCCTCGTGAACAACTCAACTCAGACTGGCAGCACCAGCCTTTACAAGGAAACAGGGTGGAATGAGGGAGCTAGAACATGCTGTTGGTGCTCCTGGGGAATTAAAAGGCAATTGAATTCTGCACGCAACTGTGACTATGGGATCCAGCTGAATATAATTCTCTGGGCAGGCATCACAGCCAAATGCTCTCTAGACCTCAGATTATATCCATCATAAAAACAGAAATGGAAACTTTGAAGCCTGGGTGGCTAAAATCTTTTCCAGTCATTTCTTTTTCTTTTCCAGAGAATATTTTTCCCCTCCGGGAGAAGAGGAAGGAGAAATGTAGCATGACACTGATTGTGGGATTTTTTGAAAATATCTGGCAAAGGAAGAATTTGTTCTCAAGCAAGTGGGACATGTGCTCTGTATTGGATGAGACTGCGTCTTTTGTTACCTTCTGCACTTATTTCCTGGCTGAATGTCCCATAGCTAAGCTGAAGCATTGTTTTTGTCCTGAATGTGCAGGAAGAAACTAGGTGTAGGGGATGTGATTTAATTAGGCACCACTTTATCCATTTATTTTTCAATGAACTGGCAATTATCCAGAAATAACTCATAGCATGCAGCATGGGTAAACACGCCTTCCTCCCTTCTTTCTGGCCACTAAAGGAAGGTCATAGTCCACCCTTCCTCGCTGCTAACCCGGTCCCCTCCTGTCCCTGAGTGCCTTCCACCGAGGGCTAGAAGACCAAGGAGAAGAGGACCACGTTGGGGTGCATCAGGCGGGAGCACCGTGTCTCCCTTCCTTAAGTCTGCAGTGGGATCTCTTCCCCTAATTTACTGGCATGTGGATTGATCAGGGGCTGGATCACTTGTGATATGAGTATCTGGTGCCTGCATCAGCTTGAACTTAAGCTCTTGACCCAGCCAGCCAAGTCCAGTGCTGTAGTGAAAGGAAGGGCTGTGTCCTGGTTATGAGCATAGAGGAAAACATGCCTGCTAATCCTCCAGACGCTGAAATGGGAATGCCCTCCCTGGAGCACAAAAATCCAATGCTGAAAGTGGGAGGGGAGAAATAATTTCCATACTTAAAGGCCTTTTCAGTGCACAGGAAACCAATGGCTTGTCTGAATCCACATAGAGCCCCCTGGGTCTAGGAGGAGACCCACACCATGCACTGATCTGTACGACCCATAGGAGAAAGGACACTCTGCAAAGAGTCCTGGTCATTTTTTTTTTACAATAGCGCTTCCCTGCCTTGGGTTGTAGCAGAGATTAACATTTCAATACTATCTAGAACTATGTTTTGTATTTTATTTCCTTCACTAGTATGCACAACTGTCTTTTCATCCTCCTTGCCCAAGTCTTTGTACCAGGTAAGTTGCCAGAGATAAACTGGTTCGTCCACAAGCATCTTGAGTGTTAATATTTGCTCCCATCTTCAGTAGCAACTTCACTGTATCAACCTGGCGTCCTGACACTGCATGCATCAAAGGTGTGCAACCTGGGGAAGAAGGCAGACATTCGCTTACTATCTTTGATTTGTCAAAGGCACAAGAAAAAGATATCTTCTTATTTGCTATACTTTGCAGCAGTAAACTAACAAACACATCATTTCTCTGACAAATGTCCAATAGCTGTACTCATTTTCTTTTTTTTTCTTTTTTTTTTGAAGGCAGGAAGCAACTTCTATGCCAACCACATGACCAATGATTTTTTTAAAAAAACATGACTTCATTACAAAAGTCTCATCACATTAACTCTGCTTTTGGAGAGAAAATTATTTTTCTGTTGACAAAGTGCCTAACATCGACTGTTGGCTTTGTATACCACTTTGCAGGCTGATATTCTTTCAAGTGACGAGTAGCCAAGTGCTTGGCTGCATTTCTCACACCCCAGCTTCATGCTGTCTCTCTATATTTAAAAAGATGTGTGAAACAAAGCCCTGTACCATGCAAAGGGGTGTATGTTTGAGAGGATGTTTTAGGCAGGCAACAAATTCTTTTAAAGACTTGCCTCTGCTCTAGAGCATTTTCTCTTCTTCCACTTTCAGAACTTACTTTGTATTCTGCAAACCATTTGCTGGATAAACTATGAAAGCTGGATAAGCTGTGAAAACTTAGTGTTCAAATTTCATCATTAAGTATTATACTGTCTTTTAATTCTATTATTTCTTGATTCTTCTTTATTTTTATATCCAATCCCTCTCCCATTAAAGAAAACTGAGATGTCAGCTTGACTGGGTGATCCTTTTCTCCACTGACAAATACACTGTGAACATAACAGTTATAAGATGTCTGAATGAAGTGCAGGAAAGATTTGTAACCTGGTAAAAGTTGCTAGCTAGAATATGCATTGCTCATATGAATCTTGTAAAAAGAAAGTGTAGTAAAAATACTCTTGAATATTTTTTGAGTGAAACTTTCAGAGATCTGTGTTTCTAATTACTTGGGAAATGGATGCATGTGAAACCCAGCAAATTGATAGCACTTTGTGATAGCATGAAATAGGAGCCTGAGCACAAATGGGAAAAGAGTGCAGTCTCAGTGATAAAAGAGATCATTTAGCTTGTTGCAGATGTGCATTCATCCCTTTGGCCAACTATTACATGGCAAATTCTTTCAAATCTGTTTGTGTCTGTGCACGCACATTTTAAGTGCAAAGGACTGGAGCTCTGTACTCTAGAGATGCCAAATGTACAGCATTTGGCTCTGATAATAAAGCTGCTTCTTCTTTCTCTGAAATGACAGCAATACCCCTTAAAGAAGGTAAGATAGATTCATGGTAAATTATGATCCGATTATATCAGTTTGTCTTGTACCTGAATAAAAGATCATATATTTACATGGGGAAAGAAGTATCCAAGGTGTGTATTCCCAGTTGATATTCAAAGAAAACTCAATTTTCCCACTTTCTGCTACTGTATATATAATCTGCTGAACATGAATGTCAGGATAAAAAATAAAAGGGAAAAAGATTACAGCTAATTGCAATCTGCAGCAGTGAAGCCCACGGGAAGGAGCACAGGACTCACTGACCCTCGCTGTCGCAGCATTCCAGGATGGAAGGATCCTCTCGGATCACCGCAGTGAGGGTGTTCACATCGCCGTTAGCTGCTGCTTGGTAAACCACAGTCAGGTCAATCTCTTCTGCCGCGTCACCTGCGGGGAGGAGAGGCGTATGTCAGTGAGGAGGCAGAGGTCAGGTACAAATGTTTAACACTGGAAGTGATGGTATGTATCTCACTGGGTTTCTATGACTGTGTAGTCCAGGGTGGAACAAAGTGTATCCAAACAGCATTGTCCTTTTCATTAGTCATCGGAATTCTTTTCATTGCCACTAAATTCTTCCCTAAACTCTCAGACACAGACAATGAGGATGACATAAGAAAAGAAAGAATCTTGGAAGGTTCAATCCCTTATAAGAAATCATACTAACATTGGCTGAATGTGAATGGAGAAACAATAAACAGCGGAACTATCTCATAATGTTAATGGCTACCCTTTTATGAGATAAGATAGCACAAAGACAGAAGTATTTTCAGTTTCTGTTTTCTCCTTGCATCAGTCAAAAGACTGAGATTTTTTGCTTCTTCCTCCCTCTGAGGCAATCAGAGGAAATATCTTCTCAGAAAAAATGAATTTCTGGCAGTTCTCAGTGCTAATAATAACTGTAAAAAGGAAGGGTGGACTGCTGGTTGAGACCTAGGAAAGGTTTCTTATCTTTGACACTTACCGGATGGGGAACTGCAAAAAAGCAGAAATAACCTATATCCAGTGGGGATGTTTGATCAACTGAAATGCATATCAATGCCCTTTCTAGTGAGCTTTCCTGAGGAAGGAGAGTGGATGCCTGGGCAAGGAAAATCTGAAACCACCACTGCCAGTTTTCTGTTAGTGCCCAATTCTCTGGAGCAAGGAAATTTTCTCATCTTAGAGGTCATTTTTTATACTCAGTTGGTACAAAGTGATCTACAGAAGGCAATCCAGTAAGCTCCATGATGTTGCGAGATGTGGAAATCTGCAAAACCACAATGAGATCATCTGTTAGGAGGCACTACCCAAACTCAAAGTATTAATTCTCTGTGTTGCAATACTTCGCACTATTTAATGTCAGCCTGAAATGAAAGGGAAAAAAATGACTGAATGCACATTTCTTCTCTAATTTTATAGGCAAGTCTAATTCTTACATGGATAGAGTAAAATTAATAACTTAAAACCTTACAGGAAGATCATCACTGTGAACTTTTTATTAATTATTTTACACCAACTCAAGCATTTATTTGGGCCATTAAATAATCAACTAAGAGGTCCAAACACAAAAATGTGTTCATTTTTGTGGATTTTTTTTTCTGTTTCCAAACCACCACCATTATAATCTGATTTTACAGGCCTGCATAGTCTGGTTGCTGGGTAAAGTTTCTCAGACCTGCATTGCATTTCCTTTCATTCACTCGTAAGTTCTTTCCACTAAATGTTATGCCCTAAGCGGTGGGCCACGCTCCTGTCATAAAACCAGCCAAGGGTTGCCTAAGGAAAGTGCTCTACTTTCTTCAAATATGTTTTTCTCCAAAAGCAGTAGTAATCAAGGACAGAATTGTCATTAGTGGACTGCGAGGGCACACTTCTGTACGCTGTGTGGTAGTGATGGCTGTGTAAAACCTATGGGAAAATAAACCCAAGAATTAGCAATAGTTAAAGCTGTTGAAAAGAAAAACAATCATGTTCTTAATGATATATCTTAGATCCAAGCACCATTATAAAATGATCTTATTCATCAGCTCCAGAGGAAGGGTTGACCTGCTGGAAAGCAGCTCTATGGAGAGGGATTTGGGATTCCTGATTGACAAAAAGTTAACCATGAGTCAGCAAAGTGCACTTGTGACCAAGAAGGCCAATGGGATCCTGGCTGCATGACGAGGAGCGTTGACAGCAGTTTGAGGGAGGGGATCCTGCTCCTTTCCTCAGCCCTGATGAGGCTGCACCTCGAATCCTGTGTGCAGTTCTGGGCTCCCCAGTACAGGAGGGATGTGGAGCTGCTAGAGAGGGTCCAGTGACAAGTGACCAAGATGATCAAGGGACTGAAGTGTCTATCGTATGAGGAAAGACTAAGCGAGCTGGGCCTGTTTAGGCTGGAGAAAAGAACTTTGAGAGGGGATTTGCATGCATAAATACCTGAAGGGAGAATGTAAAGACAATGGGGCCAAACTCTTCTTGGTGGTGGCCAGCGATAGGACAAGGGCTAATGGGTACAAGCTGAAACCCAGGCGGTTCCATCTCCATGTGAGGAAGAACTTATTTCCTGTGAATTTCTTTCTTTATAGGCACCTAACCCCACTGTGAGGCAGACAAAGAAAAGACGTCTGGAAAGCCCCATAGCTTGATCTAAACCACACAGTGCATCAGTTCCAGAGGAACTGAAAATTAAATATGTCCTTAATTGAATGTGATTAATTTATGGTGAAAAGATTTTTCTGGGTGTTTTAGGAGCTCTTCTGGGCACTCGGTAGATAATTTCTATGTGTTACTGTTGCTCATTAGGCTTTTCCATTACTAAATACATGTGTATGTCTATTTCTTGCTTTTATATAGCATTTTATAATTTAGAAAGATTTCCTGGAAGTCAAAATGACTAATTGTCAAGCAGCAATTATACTTTCTTGCTTGGGATTCTGAAACTACATTTCAACCATTTTTCTACTCTGCATTATAGAGATAAAACGTATGTGGGGTATGGTGCTTCCTTTATTAACCTTTATTTTCTGCTGCGCAGTGATTGAAGTCGCATTGTTTTTATGACTTTTTGTCTAACGAATATGGAACACAGGTAATTACTGATATATATGAGGGCCTTGCAATGGAAGAAAAATCAGTTTGATTGTGCCTTTTGAAGCTGTTTCTCAACATTGTTCAGATTTTTCTAAGTAGAGAAATGAGTCAGGTCCTTTTTCCATGTTGAGTTTAGCTCCTCACCTGCAGCTTTCTTCCAGACTGCTTATGCACATCTACACCTCCTGTGGCTTCAAAGGGAGTATTAACTCCATGAGTCTGAAACACTTTTTTTGTGTGTGTAGGAACAAAAATCTGATGCCCTGGTTCTATGGCGGTCAGCTGCAGTATCATTTTTAATTTAAAAAACAGGTGTTTCTGAGCCTCGTAAGCCTAGTCATTTTAAAACCCATTAGTGTAGCTGGGGACCAGAACTAGAGAGTATGTGGGTCCAACCACACCGCTACCTTGCTAAAGGGGAAAGTTAGAAGTGATGCCTAATTCACACTAGAGAGTTAATCAAAGGAAAGACAAATGGAGTGACTAGTGACTTTTCTTTGTCATTTGGGGACGGCATAAATATGGAAGCTGTGCAGAAAAAAAGAACGTTTTAAAGGGAGTTTGAAAAGACTTAGTAAAAGATATTTTCTCTAAACATATAATATTATTATTATTAATGCATTGTTGTAAATTATATTAAGAATTGTCCTCTAGGTTTTTGGATGATAAAAGTTCTTTAAAGAGATTCTTTAAGCATTTTCAGTACTATTCATATCTGTGGTCATACAGTGTTGCAGCTGAATTCCCATTAGTTCCACACGACGATTTACAATCCAGCGTGATTCCACACATATGACCTTCTCTCCCCAGGACTCAATCATCATTCTCTGCTTTAAAACTTGGCTACCATGGAGACAGAATCAACTCTTTCCCTGGGAAAGGTTAGTCTGTCAAATCTGGAGCTGTGATTATAGGCTTGGGAAAATTACAAAGCTGATATTAAATCAGCCTTCACCAATATGCAGATTACTATTTGTTCACTACTCAACTGAATGAGTTACATCTTTTGTTCTAAGTAGACTTTTAAATTACACATTTGATAAAATTTGTAAGGCAAAACCATTAACTTGACATCTGCAATAGCAGAGTGTAAATTGCTCAGAGACGCTTTGATGTGTGGGCTCTTCAGGCTGCTGGGATCAGGGGAGGCTAAGAGCCATTACCTCTCGGGGGTCATCATTAGTGACTAATACATGAAAAAAGAAGTGGATTTACCACAGGGCCCATTAACCAGATTTCTGTATCAAGACAAATCTGCAAGCTGCTCTCACAACAGGTAGACTCGGCTCAGAGGGCTTCAAAGCAACTTCATGCCTGAACTAATCCCTTACTTGAAGTGGGAAGGTACTAGAGGCTGAGTGGAAGACCAGGAGACAAGGCAGAGATTTCAGACTTGCATTGCTCCTTCTCAGTGAGTCATGCCCTGCAGGTAGCAGTCACGAGCTGGCACAGCAGCTCTCACAGCTCTCCGTGGTGGGCATTAAATGGGAATCGAACAGTGAAGACATTGCTGGGAAGGGAAAGGAATCATTAGATGTGCTGGGATATATAGGGGATCAAAGGGACCCTCACCTCATATAATGCTCTGCACATGCAGATTTTATACTTTTTGCTATTTAGCATTGTAATTACTGCTATTTTTATCTGGCATGAGTCAGAATTAGAGCAATCTAGCCAGAAAAGGAAGCTCTCCATCTAGTGAGCAGAGCAATTGCTCACACAGAGGGCAAGAAGGCAGGAAGCTCAGAGCATGGATAAACACCTACCTGTGGTCCACTAGTCCCCTCTACCCTTTTTCATAAGAACTAAAACCTAAACACCTCCTCCCCTATACCTATGCTGGGCTGGATCTCCTTCCAGTACTAGGAGAGGAAGCAAAAGTTGGAATGAGTGACTAGGTTTTCCTGTGCCCGCTCGCCCAGAACATCATCTTGCTTCCTCTTAAGGCTCAGTGGCAGAAAACCAAGTCCAAGATTTATGCCTTCCACATCCTCACCCGCTTAGGTGGACGCTAGCCTCCAGGGTGAGGGGAGGCAGGTGGCCAAGCTGCTTCTCTGCTGCTGGTGGACACGGGATCAGGAGGGTTGAGGAGCACCTGCACGGTGCATCTGACATACTGCGACCCACCACTAACTCCATTTCTGCTGGCTGATCCAACCACAGGGTCGAGGTCGCTTTAGCCTGAGCTGTGCAGATGAGTGGCTCTGGGTGGAGGAGAAGGAGGAGCACAGAGGCATCATCAGATGCTTCACGTGATAGGGAGCCAAATGGCACATGCCTGGCTCTCTGCTATTAGCTTACTGTCCTGCTGATCTGCAAACATCAGTGAGCACTCTGTCTGCTTCAGATACGTTTTTAGATCTTTTTTTGGGGGAAAACTGCTTGCTGCTCATAAAATGAAGCTGTCAGTCAGCTTCGGGAAGGCAGAAATTACAATAACAGCCTGTGAATGGAACAAGGGTAGGGAAAAACTGCAGACTGTTACAACAGTGACATAGAAAGATCTGGAAGAGACATAACAAGCAAAGACCAAAGGACATATGTGTTTATGACATTTTCTTCTGTAGTTAAGCGCTCAAAAAGAATGAAAGTTAAAAGCCAATCTACCTGAAATAAGCGGCAGTATTTCCAAAATGCCTTATTTCTACCATATGGAATAATAATCTTTCGTTTTGAAAGGACATATATAAAATAAATCAATATAAAGCATCATAAAGAATGATCACAAGATTCAGACAGTTAAATCAGTATTTATATCACACTTCTGTGACTCTCATTTGAAGACTATGTTTAGTTTGCACCACTTGCAGTGCTGGCTGATCTCTTGCCTTATGAAGTACATGGTATATGTATGTAAGTGCTTATTTGCCTCTGTGTTATGTTAAGATCGAAACTGCTGCAGTTTAATGTGCATGGTCTTAATAAGGAGAGATTTAGATGTGAATTTGAGAACAGAAAGCTGATGCCATGGTAATTTACGTTCACTGTAAAAAAAGAAATATTTACTTGTATAATTGACTCCCCTCATTCAAATAAATTAGCCCTTCAGGTGAAACCTGTGTGTGATTTCTAAAGTTTATCAGCAGGACCACCTGCTTCAAGAGTTGCAGACATCTCCCTGGCCTGGCAGCAAGGGCCCCTTAGTGTCCAGGGGCAGCCAGAGGTAGCTGAGTGCAGTTTTTGGAAAGTATAACTAGCTCTCAGACATTATGAGTTTACTAATTACTTAACAAAATGATAATTCCTATGTGTGCCTGGATAGCAATGGATCCAGGGCTTTGTCTAGCTTCTCTGTTTAAATGCTCAACATCCTCTTCCTTCCAGAGCTTCTGGAAGTCCCACATCACTGCAGCTCTTATGGTTTGTAACTAATATAAGATATTAAAGAGCAATATAATAGCAAATGTTAAAAAGAGACAGCACAGTTTTCAAGCTGGAAATGTGCTTTTTGTAACCTGTAGTTAGAAGTTTCTTGCTGACAGGTGGGCAGGACTAAGGAATTGTAGGACGAAATGAAGTATGTTCTATTGGAGCAGCAGGTACTGATCTGCTGTGTCTGAAAGAGTGCCTGTACTTCCCACACTTCCTGTGTGAACTAGACCAGTGGAAAATATTCCCACTGTCTCTGCTACAAACCTCTCCTTGCTTAACATGGTGAAGTGCCAAGGCATTACCATGTTGTTTAGAAAGAAGCCACCATGCACTGTAAATTTTGTACCGTGCTTTCTTTGCCCGATGACTAATGGGTTCAGCGTCCCCTTGCTGTGTGTTGCCTGCTCTGCTGCCTTTCGCCTCCCACGCGGCTCGCAGGGAAAACTACCAGTAAATCACTGATCATCCAATGACCCAGCAGTTCTGGCGGTGGTAGTGGAGGTGGGGAATGGTGAATTCATCCTGAGGGAACCCTCCTGTGGGAAGTGCTGTGCCTGGAGCTGGGGCTGGGAGAAGATGCCGGGCGGGAATAGGGACAGAGTCCATTCAGAGAGTGGCCTGGCTGGACGAGGGATGCACAGTGAAAGCAAGGGGAGTTTATGAGAGATGCTGCCTTGCAGCTCTCTCACTGCTGTTCAGATAACGTGGTTGGGATCAGTGCTCTGCAGGGCTGTCTGCTCCCTTTTCTCTTTGATGCTCCTTCCCCAGTCGTGGCCGTTTCCCAGCCTCATTTCCTGTTTTACTTCTCTCAGCCCCCTCAATGGGGGGCTGCACTGGGCGTGCGGGATCCTCCCCTCCCTCTGCAGCTTGAGCACAGCTGGGTGAGCATGGTCTTAGTGGCTGCTGGCTTTGGTTTGGCTTTTAGATGCAGAAGCTCAGCCACATGCTTCAATTTCTTTTTTCAGAGAAAATATTCCTTCCTTTCTTCCTTCACACCTGCCCTGGATAACTTGTCTCTGTTTCTGCAGGACACCTTTCCCTTCCCCTTTTACGCTTCCCTTCCTCCGTTATCCTTGCTGGTGGTGTTTTTGTCTCTTGTCCCTGCTTTACGCTGCCTTCAGTTCCACCTGCTGGCTCAGGGAGGGCTCTTGCAGGGCTGCTCTGCACCTGCACGCTCGGGGCTTGGGGACTGTTGTGGCAGCAGTGAGGACAGGTAGCCCTAAGTCTGCTGCTTATATGGAGGGTATTAATTGGAGGTGACAGGGAGGCAGAGAGAGAACCTAAAGCTCACAGCATTTTCTGTCATCTGTGGACATCATTTGGACCATGCCTTGGGAGAAGATGTGTGTGCTTGGGCAGGGAGCAGGTGCTGGGCCAGCTGGCCACGCTGCGGGAGCCTCAACACCAACTCACGACTGCTTCATTTCGGGAGGGCATTTGAAACTCAGGACCCCAGGCGAGCAGAGGCTCTTTGTGGCAATGGCTGTGTTTGAGCACGGGCCAAAGCTTCAGGCCCAACCAGTGCCTACCAAAGTCCATCGCCACCTGCAGGTGGCTTGTGTCCCCTGTATGCGGATAATTGAGCATGGGCGCCAAGCACAAAGGCCCAGCTTGTGGGTATAGGCACCCAAGGACATCTCTCTTGCCCCTTCTCCTGCCCTGTCTTTCTGCAGGGTCTGCACTTTTGGTCTGGGGCCATCTTGGCTAGAGCAACTAGGGCACTTTGCAGGTGTTCCCTGGATGCTGTGGTCACTGCACACAAATGATGATGTGAGGTGGCTTAGAGTGAAATCTGTGGCAACAGAGATCATCAAATAATGACCCTTTCCAGCTCTGAGAACATAAAAGAGATTGCTCTGCATTCTTTATGGGGGGGACTCTCTGCATTTCCCATCTGCTTTCTTTATATTGAGTCATAAGAAGTAAAGACAGGCATAGGCAACTAAAGATATGAAATTCAACCACTTAACTTAAAAACAGGCAAAAAAGGGGATATTTGTATTTCTGTATAACCTAAACACATAGAAAAATCTTCATTTTGAGGCTTTGAGGCTTTTTAAAATATGTTAAACTCATAGATATGACAGTAGTTACCTAGTATGGGTAACTGTAATAGATTTACTAACGCAAAGACAATCACTTGTCAGCATCTGTTTCTTTCAACGTATCCACATTAGTAGACTTGTGAAAATCAGCTTTTCATAAACTTTCGCTCCAATTGGCTCTACTTGCTAATGGTGCAAATGTTATATATGCATACAAACACAAATATACAACATAGCTAATATACATATACATCTTTTAATACTAAGCACAAAAGCAATTAAATGCTGTTGCTATGCTGCTGAAATCTTTTATTTTAAAAAATAACTGTAGCCTTAGGCTGAAATACCTGTCTCTAAAATTGATGAAAGTCTAAAATTGATAGAACTGGACCTTTTCCAGTATTTCCAGTCATTCATTCTGCCAAGAGTCTTAGTACTTTTGCATGGGAGGCATAGTAAGACCGGAGGATTTTGAAATTAGTAGCAAGGGACTTACCTTTGTGCTGATCAAACACTGAGGAGGAGCTGAAATCCATTGTGGTCTATCTCATGATTTACAATCAGACCCAGCAAACACCAACTCCAGGGCTTCCAGGGAGGAATGCCATATATTACAGTAGACAATATAGTCAGCGATAGCTGTCGCCAGTCTTCTCACCAGAGAATTAAACTTGCTTTACGGCTGCAGGTTGTTGTCAAGGCGAGGTCACCGGCACAATGGGAATGGAATATCCTATTTTTTACAGCCCTCGTAAAATGATGTCTCTGGAAGCGAGGGCAGAAACACCTTAGCTCGGGATAAGCCAGCTGCCTCGGAGCGGGCCCTGAGGATGCTGCAGACACGCCGCGCGGGCGCCGGGCGGCTGCACGGGCTGCTCGCCGGGCACGGCGCATGTGCGGAGCGGCGGCGGCCGGAGCGGCGCCGCACGCAGCCCGGGGCGCCGCCGGTGTCCCCGCGCCCGTGCCTGCTCCGATGAAACCTTCCGAATTGGGCTCTCCACCGGTTTAACCCCTGAGTTCGGAGCTTGCTCTGTGTGCTGTGGAGGAAAGGGGGCTTCGCTTTACACTGGGGTGTTCCCATGGCAGAGGTAACAGTAAGCTGACCTGGAGCTTGCGTGGAGAAGCGGGTCACCAGCAATCCCGAGGTCTGGATGGTTGGAGGGTGTAAGAGGTTTACTTAGAACCAGTGCATTGAAAGAGGGACGTATCAGTACAGGTGAATAATCACAGTATTATATGAAAATGAAGACCAGCAAAGCAGTTTTGGCCCAAGGGTGCTGAGAGGGCCTACTCTAAAGTTATCCCTAAGCTTGTCAGACTAAGAGCTCCCCAGACTTTATTTGCTCTATTGATTTTTTTCTGCTCTATTGATGATTTCACTGACTACCAAGGAAGCTTAGAAAACTAATTTGCATATAGATATTGTGTATGTATAGATTTAGGAAGTGAATCTGGCACTGATTCACATCACACAAACCTACTTTAAATCCAAATGATGTTCCAAATGATGTTACTGTGAGGTGGGTGCTGTCTGTGCACGGACCCAGGAGCACAGTCTGAGTTTGCAGGCACTCAGCTGCTGACCATCAGCTCTGCCCCGTTGTGGGGGCTCAGCTGGTTGCTGCAGCTCCCTGCAGGCTCGTGGGACTGGCCCTGTCGCCTCATGCCTTGGCTTTGCTCAAAGCTGCCACTGCTGCTTCCTGCATGGAGAGGGCTGGAGCTGGAGATACCATCATGTGGAGTCTGTCAAGCCCTTCCAACTGCAAATCATCACCCCAGATGATCTCAAAAGTGGTCTTTGCTTCCTACGTCTGACGGAAGGTGGACAGAGGGCTTCTGGCCCTGGCTACCACTGCAGCGTGGGCTGTACACAGTGAGCTGTACACACTATGGCACCTCCTGCCATAGGTGTGCAAGGGACCCAGAATTTATCACGTGTAACCACTGCCTGGCTGCCTGCATTTCCTGCAGAGGTGGCCTAGCTTAGAGGGCTGGCTTCTACACAGTTAAAACTGAACAAGATGAATTTCAGCTTTTCCTACATGACATTTTATAAGTGAAAAACCTCTTACTCTTTTCTCCACTGTTTTCTCCTCATTTGCCAAGTACTGCCAATGCTGGGGTCCATGGTGACTTCACTCTCCGGCAGAAGTGCAGCACAAAGTGGAGGGAAGGATGCTGGCATCTCTGTTTCTCTCTTGGTGTGCTATCCCTCACAGCACCTTCTTTTTTTACTCTTGCCCACTCTTCTCACTAGCAGTCCTCTCTTCTGCCCTGTAACCTGCCTGTTTACCTGAAACACAGAGAAGGATCTTGCCCAGGAGGACAGGAGGGCTCTTGTGAAGTATATATTCATATTATATATGTGTGTGTGTTTATGTATATGTAAAATGAAGATTCAGATGTGAATGAAGTTGTTGCGTAGAGGCATGAAGAGCAGGCCTAAAAACTGATGATGCAGATACTGAGGTGTCATCCTTGCCTACAGCTCCTGATGGCAGCTGCTCTGTGGCATGTTGCCATCACGAGCATGCCTGATCTTGCCTCTTTGCTCTTTCTGCTGCTGCACCTGCAGCACGTCAAGGACTCTGCATCTTTTACCACCCATGTGAGGGCTGGCAGGGCTCTGGAGGAAGGGTGCTCTCCTTGCTGCCCTCTGGAAGTGCTGGACTAGCAGTGCCCTCTTGCGTGAAGAGCAATCCCAGGAGCTGGCAGCATGAGGCACCAGCTCCCCACCTAAATGCTTGCCTGCCTTTTTTCATTGCTGTATTGCAAACCTGAACCTTTACAGATGCAGTATTGCTTGGTAAACATAGTATAGCTGGTATAAGTCAAAATGAACAAAGGGATAAAATGAACTTTCATTTTTTATTTGTAATAAAATCAGTGAATCCTAATTATATTATAAAGTATTTAAAGTACAATACTATATATAAACTACCTCCTGATGGGATTTGGAAGTGAAAGACTCAATGTTAGGGAGTGATAAAGTTAGCACCAAGCTCAGACTTTGTGTGGATGAGTCATAATCCCACCAAGATAAAGGGCCTGAGCTGTGCGGTCTGGTAGGGCCTAACCCAGGGTCCACTCAAATGAACACAATCTCTCTTAAAATGGCAGTGGGTTAAGAGTGGTTAGAGAATGGAGAATAAAGTCACAGATAGATCTTAGAGGTTCCTACCTGAAATATAAGGCAGACTGATGATCCTTTCTACTCTGCTCTCTGCTTTCTAAGGCCAAATACATCATCTGATAAATCTGGGTGAATTTATGCCCCTGGCTTCAGTGGGGTCAAGGTGTCTCCCATGGTATAATTGTTTTCACTATCACCTGGCTCTTATGAGACAGATACAGAAACAAACCAGCCAAGGCAGAGAGTCATAGAATCATAGAATGCTTAAGGTTGGAAAGGACCTCGAGAGGCCATCTAGTCCAACCCCCTGCACATGCAGGGTCTCCTAGAGCATGTGGCACAGGGTGGTGTCCAGGCGGGTTTTGAAGATCTCCAGAGAAGGAGACTCCACCACCTCTCTGGGCAGCCTGTTCCAGGGCTCTGTCACCCTCACTGTTAAGAAATTCTTCCTCAAGTTCCTGTGGAACTTTTGGAACTTCATTTTTTGGCCGTTTCCTCTAGTCCTATCGCTGGCCACCACTGAGAAGAGGCCAGCCCCCTCCTCCTCACTCCCTTTCTTGGGATATTTATATACATTAATCAGGTCCCCTCTCAGTCTTCTCTTCTCCAGGCTGAAGAGGCCCAGCTCTCTCAGCCTTTGCTCATAGGGCAGATGTTCCAGGCCCCTAATCATCTTTGTGGCCCTGCGCTGGACTCTCTCTAGCAGCTCCACGTCCCTCCTGCACTGGGGAGCCCAGAACTGCACACAGTACTCGAGGTGCGGCCTCACCAGGGCTGAGTAGAGGGGCAGAATCACCTCCCTCGACCTGCTGGAGATGCTCTGCTTAATGCACCCCAGGATCCCATTGGCCTTCTTGGCCACGAGGGCACACTGCTGCCTCATGGTCAACTTGTCGTCCACCATGACGCCCAGGTCCCTCTCTGCGGGGCTGCTCTCCAGGAGGTCGGTCCCCAGCCTGTAGGCATGTCTAGGGTTATTCCTCCCCAGGTGCAGGACCCTACACTTGCCCTTGTTGAACTTCATGAGGTTACTCGCCGCCCAGCTGTCCAGTCTGTCCAGGTCCCTCTGGATGGCAGCGCAGCCCTCAGGGCCATCAGCTATTCCTCCCAGCTTAGTATCATCAGCAAACTTGCTGAGGGAGTGCTGTATAATACTGCTGTTATAGTGCTGTATATAGTGCTGTAAAATAGTGCTGTTAAGTAGCAACTGGCTTTCCGGGTATTGCTTTCCCAAATAATAGTCTGTTTGTAATTAACTAAAACAAATTTTTTTCCTTAAACTGAGTGTGGTGCCCTATTTAGGAGGAGTGAGAGGTATCCCAATGAGATTATCACCCCCTCCCATTGTTCTCTCCTATCACTACCACCACTCTCCAAAGATTCCCTCAGGGTTTAGACCTTTGTCAGGTCTAAAATTGCACTGAGCAGCCCTGGCAGGATGGAAGACCAGTGCACAGAGTCTGGGGGAGCAGGCTATGGGGAATGTTTGTGGAACAGCAGGAGATGATGGATGTGGGGACTGCTCTAGGCAGAAGATTCGAGGGAAATGTAGGGATGTGTTTGTGTTCCAGGTGTACAACACTATGGAGCCAGAGCTGGGGTGGGTGTCATATTTGTAGTGTTACATGGAGAAATGTATAGACAAATTTATAGTCAAGCTTCTTTTTAAAAAGAAACAAACAACCAAAACCTTCTTTTTATTTTTCAACCTAAGTAGGGGGGAAAAAAAGACGTTTGTACCAGGTCAAATCAATAGTTTGCCTGACTTAACAAGCCTGGTGTCTAACTAATATTCACCTGCAAATGCCTCATGAACTGTAGGAGACCAAGGCAAGTGTGTAGTGCTTTTTCTGCAGAGTGCTCAGATGGTGGCCTGCTTGGTGGTTACAGAAGGAACCCTCTTTAAACGGTCATGTAATTCTGTGGAATTCCAGTAGGTGGTGGAATTTGATCAACACTTGATTCTTTGAACCAGTAGAAGCAGCTCTAAAATGGGAGCAACTTTTCTCCTAGACCCTTTTAAATGGAAAAGTTCATTTGTGGCAAACAGGTAATCTTTGACATTATTCAAGAAATTAAGAGTCTCTGCAAATTAATAAAGCCTCATTACAGATATCATCAAACAGAGCATTACTGGTCAGCTCTCCATGAATGACAAGCTCTGAAAGTCTCTGATATGCCGGGAGAGTTAGGTCAACTCCTCCTTGAACAGTACTGGGATTAATAATCCAAGAGGTTCTGCTTGATCTCATTTCAGGGCTGGTGGCACCGTTCTGCTTCCACGTGCTCGCTGTGACAGTTTTCCTGTGAGACACAGAAGAGGCTGGTCAGGACCAGGGCAGTGACTCCGGAAGCACGCTACGTGTTACGAGCAGGGCCGTGTTCAGGCTGTGCACTGGGCCACCTGAATGGCATTGCTAGGCAATGTGACTAATCCAAACAACGCAACAGAACAGGAAATGGGAGCAGGAAAGCATTTCTTAGAGGAACTGGCTAATAGGGAAACTAGTTCATCCCCTACTCCTGGGCCCTTTCATATTATGTCGTATCTGGTGCAATCAGTTTTGATTGTAGAAGCAGCAGGAATCTCTGTATAGCGTCACAGGATTATTATATCACTAGAATTTCCTCTGTTCCTCATTAATGTTTAATGACTGATACCAGTCATCTACACTGCCTATTTTTCTGCAGCAACAATGGGAGCACATGCCTTCTTTCCAGTCTTGTTTCTTTCTCTGAATATATTCTCTGCCTATTAGTGCACAAATTAATAAGCCAAAATTCTACACTCATAGACAGTGCTCTTTGTAAGGATTTCAGCCTCATGTTTTGATGGTGTTTCTATGTCAGATTAATTCCTGGTCTTTGGAAAGCTGGGACCTCCCATCTGATGTGTGTGAAAATCTGGAGAGCATCTTCAGGCCTTCCCCGCACTGCATTCCCCAGTTCCCCACTGGGCTAGAGATTTCAGGGAAACTAGTTAGAATGCAGGGAAAGTTGTCATGGCACAGCTTCAGTCAGACATCAAAAGTTATCCGCTGAGAAAAACAATAGTGAGGAAAAAAGTTTTAATTGGGCCAATTGCAAATGTCATTTAAAAATTGAATATCAGATTTTACACAGCTCCAGGAGAAAAGCTTTTTGTTTCCTCCATTCATAAATTTTAATATTGTCCTATGTAATTTTTGTTTTTATGACTACAACCTGGAACCAGTTTCCCTCTTCAGCTGTTGATCATCTTCCTACTCTACAAGCAGAAGTAGATATAATTGCAATGGCATGTGCCAAACCATTACATGTGTAGCTTTATCAGTGACCAGTCTAATCCTTATATAAACAGGCAGATAACATAGCTGCACCATGTTGCATCAGAGGCAGCTCCTCTGACTGTCCTTAGTGTGATTGCAATGAGGCCAGTCATGTGGGCTCAATAAGCTGCATCTTTTTGTGTTGGGGATAATAATAAAAAAAAAGTGTCTATGAAGTTTTTTGCTTATCAGTATTTTACGTGGCATAGCAAAGGTGTGTCTAAGCCTAAAACATGGGAAAAACTAAGTGCCTATGGCATGCACACTGCAAACGGGAGTCTGAAGGGCTTAGTCCTGCATTCTTTGCATACTCTGAACTCCTCTGATACCTCTTCCTAGATTATTAGCTCACTTCAGGTTTGCAAGATGACAAGTGCATTTGTAGTAACTGATTGCACCGGATCTGGTATATTTATACAGAAAAGACAATTTAATCCTCTATCTATGAAACTCAAACAGAAATGCAAACATTTAACTGGTAACTGAATGCACTTAGTACATACACTCACTGTCAGAATAAAAGGATAAGCAACTGAGTGGGACCAAGCACCAGAATTAAGTTCAGAACAAAAAAAAAACCCCACTGGCTAAAACAAAGTTATCCTTTTCAAGATTTACGCAATTATAAGGATGGAATGAACATCAGATTTGCAACCTAGCGAGACTCAGGACTACAGTAACATTTGCTATTACTTTGATGCGGCCATGATAATTCTCAGACCCATACGACCTGTTTGTGGACACTCTCCCACCATCTTTACAATAGATCCTGTGATTATTGTGGAATCACAGTGGTACTTGGAGGGCCAAGCAAGCGCTGAGCTGGGCAGTGCTGAAACCCATCCCAAAACCCCATTGCCATCCCAGGGCTTTTCAGTCCACCTGGATAGATGTTGTGAAAAGAAACCAAGTCCAGAGGGCTACAGCAGCGTCATGGGCCGGGCTGGCAGGCATTAGCATCAAGGACTTGTAGGTGACAGTCATATGGCAGTGCTCTAGTCCCTGGATATAGGGGCTCTGGGAGACGTGATGGGCTTTGAGTTGGGAGATTTGTGCTGTGCCAGAAGCCTGGTCTCATAGGCTCTGCTCTTCTGGCTTACTGGGAAATTTTAAGTGGAACAAATAATAATTATAATAATATTCACCGTCTGTTCTTTGAAAGCAGATACAAAGGATACATGTGTGGAACTGACGTGATTTTAAAAGCTGGAATGAATGTTTGGAGGAGGCTATTGTAGTGTTTCCTTATTTCTAACTGTGATCTCTCCAGTCAGCATGCAACAAGAAATTGGAAATCATAGTTTGCTACTGACAAGTGGATTTTATATAAAGTAATTTTTGATCTCTGAGGACCTTTCTGAGATTACAAAACTATTCCAACTGGGTCAAAGTGTGGCCTTAAATTATGTGGATAATTTAACTGGCAACAGAGACTGGAAGCTCTCTGGGACCACTTGCAAACTCTGTGTATGTTTATTCTGCATATGATGGACAGACACGGGCTTGCTGAATTGGTGCTTTCACACAAAGAGAAGCCAGCTCTGTTAGCTCAAGCTTAGCACCACGTTCATGCATCCACACAACATTTTTCAGCTTTGAGTGTCTGTCCACAGTAATGAATAAATAAATATACATGGGAAAAACAGCAAAAGCAGGAACTTTTCACCTCCAGATGTAATTGAAACTTCCAGAACTATTTGTCAGGAGATAATTCATAGAGTAAGCGCTGTAAATATTTCCATAAACAGGCTGATGTAGCAGACTGGGTTCAAAAGGATATGAATGGGAGACGTACCCTGTGATCTCTGCCTGTGACATTGACATTTTAGGTAACTACTCCTGAAAAAAGCCAGTTTCTTCCTGACATCACGTAGATGTGCAGGATTGGGGATGCAGGAGTGGGAGAGAGGAGATGCCCAGGGTGCCTCTAGCAACTGCGTCTTAAAGAGAAAGCTGAAGAATTGCAGATCCCTGGCCAGGATACAGCGTGAGCGGCTCTCCTCGGTGTGCCCGGCACGTGGAGCCGCGGCAGTGATGCCAAGGCACCGCACACCAATGGTGAGGACACAGCGTGAGCAGCAATCCTCGGTGTGCTCGGGGTGTCCAGCACGCGGAGCCGCGGTGGTGATGCCAAGGCACTGCAGACAGGCTGCAGCTCCTCCTGGCACGTAGCCGGAAGGACGCACCTTTCCTGGAGGAACAGGGTGGCTTGGGTGCCGGGCACTGCCAGGCCTGGAGCCCCGGGCTGAGGAGAGCTGCGGGGAGCCCGAGCGGAGCTGCAAGGTGCAAGGTGCACTCATGGCTGGCTGCTCTCAGAGATGCTCCATGCCTGGCCGTGGTGCCTGCCACTCCAGGCCGATGGGCCGTGCCGGGCTGCTGGCTCGTGTTTCTGACCGCGCTGCGCCTGCCGCTCACTGCTGGGCTCGGTGGGGCGGCCTGGGCACGCACCCCAAGGCCGCACGAGCTCCCTGCCTGCAGCCTACTCTTGCAGCATCGAGGCAGCTGCTGGTCACAGCTCACGTGGGTTCCCGGGCAGAGCAAGGCACGGGCTGCAGCAGCACCCACCGCACGTCCATGGGACCAGGAGAGCGGTGCTGGGGATGGCGCGGGGAACGTGCAGCCTGCGGCTCCGGAGGCTGCAGAGTGGGGCACTCAGGGCAGTCCCCAGTGCTGGGCCCGGCCTTTGTTCTCCTGGAACAATGTGGAGGAGAATCCGGCCGTCCCTCCTGTGCGGAACTGAGGCAGCCCCATCTCCTCACCCGGAGTCCTGAGGCCAAGATATTTTTAAACACAGGAAGAGGCACACCAGATTTGTTATATGTTTGCATTCAAATGATTTGAATGGTAAAGAGAGTTCTTTACAAATGTTTTTCCATTTCAGAATTCTATTTGCTATGACTTGCGGGGTTGCCAGTTGTCTACGTTATCCTGACAGCTGTTTGAATATGAAAATGTCAAGGTTCTCAGTATGGAAGAATGTGAAGATCGAGATGATCTTTATTATTCTGCTCTTCTAAAATATCAGTCTACATCTACTTTTCTGAGTTTTCTTATGTTTTTTTTCCAAAAGTGACAAGTACACTCTATTCTTCCAGGAATAACTGTCCCTGCAGGAAGTTATACAAGCAACGCTGCAGCTATACAATTCCACTGAAGCATTTAACAAGTAAATTTTGTTATACACAATACCCTTAGAGCACTCAAACAAGACGAACAACAAATAGTTCAAAGGCATTTGCCATCTTTGGCAATACACACAAACATGCACGTTGCATTTATATGCAAACACATAGCAAGCCCTTCATCAACCTTGAACCTTGAAGTTAAGGTTACAAGAGAAATTCACCAACAAAGATATTTAGAATGGACTCACAGACAGAAAAATACAGATCTGTATGAAATAAAGCCAGATAACAGACAACCTTCTACTGAACTTGCTTAAACCAGGAGCAGATTTACTGGCAGATAGTGGGGAGGGGGATGGAGACTAGCCCTCCATGTGGCACATGCTGTGGGGAAGGGAAGGGGAGCAGCTGTGCAGCCTCTCCAATCCACCCCACGCCTGTGGGGAGCTCTGCTTAATCCAGAGCAGATTTATAACTCAGCCCAGTTGGGACAATGTCATAAGCGTACCAGAGTTATGCCAGAAGCAATCATCTAAAATCGATCATAGAGATGCACTAGTGGATCAGGAAAAAGGAAGCGACAGGACAGTTTGTCTGAGAAGGGCTTTCGTAAAGTCTGGCCCATACGACATGATGACAAAGCCCCTGGGGACCTTTGTCCTCAAAGATCCTGAGACTACAGGAACTACCATATTTGTGAGGCCAACTGGACTTCTCCTTTTGTGTCCTGTCTACAGCCACAGCCAGCAGCAGGTGCTTAGGAGTGTTGGAATTAAGCGTGTCCTGAAAAACACTTCTCTGGCTCCCAATTCCCAGCAATCAGTGTTTTACAGACTTCCTGTGCTGGAAGTCATGTCCAGATTATCATGGATAACTGTAATCAGTGGATCTGCTCGTTATCAGTTTATCTGTTGTATTATTGTACCTACACATGCTTTTACCTTCTACCTCATGTTAAATTAAAGTTGCAGTGTCCAGTAGTCTTGTACCCAGATATGTCAAGTGCAGTTCTCCTCAGTATGCCTGACATTATATCTATCTATATGTATTTTTTTCTATCAGTAACCTTTAGAGATCTACATTCCACTGAGGATGTGCTAGGCACATCTCCTTCTACATAATGGGGCTTAGCCAGCAGCCTGTGCAGATGTTGTGAGTTTAGTGGAGTTTGTGATAAGTGAACAGCAAAATGGTGATTTCTTCCAGTAGAAACAAATGGATATTTTCTTTGTCAAATTTTTTACAACTGAGTACCATGAAATGAGTTAAACTGATGGAAATTAAGGTAAGGCCCTCCTGGAATAAATAATTCTGTGGCAGGGGTAAAGGGATGCAGATGTCTATGATCATTTTCTCAGGTGAACATAAGGTCACGGAGGCAGAGCAGGTATAGAAGCTGTTTAAACATGAGTGTTTGATTTATCCACAAAATTCTTCTTTTGAATCAGTGAAGTTGTGTCAGGGTTGAATTTAGGCCAGCTTTACTAATTAGTAAAATTAAAAAGGCAACCACAGGTTATATTACAAAAAACTTGTCATTACTACCTGACATAATGGCAGAAAAGCTTAAGAACTATCTTGGCATGGGTTGGCTTTTCCTGTAGAGGGAGGATACTCATGAGAGGAGAGAAGATAAAGTTCTTTCTTAGACTGTAAAGAGGCTAGAAAGCTTAACATACTTAAAATTGCTTAGCAAACATCAGCAAACTCTAGCTTACAGTAAGGCCATTTCTGTGCAATCTGCTGCCACATTTTGCTTTGGTAGGGGGGAAGACAGTGTTTCACAGCGCTGGCTGTCAGAGCTGGAGCAAATCTCCCCCAAGGTATCACTGGGCCACATATTTTGTGGAAGAAAGGACATCATGATGCCTCCTGTAGCACTGCAAGTAGAGCCAAAGCTGTAAGAGGTGATGAGGATGTGGTACGTGGCTTGTTTTAAAGGATATGACACTCTTCTAGCTTTAATTCTGGTACAAACAGTGTGCAAATACTGACACTTTTGGTGTTCTGGTCAATATTTCTCTCTCTTAGGTGCTAAACATCTCCCTCTATTTCTCAGTATATAATGGCTAAGCTAATATGTACGTACTGTTTTTATCCATCTAATATATGATATAGTTATTTGAAAAGGTACTGCAGGCATGAAAGATGCTGCAGTTGTCTAAAAGAATATGAAGTCTCCTGTTTGCTTTTATGTAATGCTATTTGTAAAGATCCCTCAGATATAAAAGGCATTATTTTATTACTTCAGAAAATTTAAAATCCAGATTTTCCTTGGATCTGTGTTTTTACTCATCCCATTAAGTGTTGGTCACCTGGACATTTTAATCAGGATTATAGTGTCTAATGAGATTAGTTAGATAACACTTCTTGTTAATTAGGATGGCCTAGCCACTAGACTTTTTCTGAAGGGCATGCTGATGCTTCAAGCAAAATACTTGGGAGTGCGGATGACTGCACGAGCCCAAGGTCAGAGGTAGGATCCTGCAGGGTCCATGGGAGCACAGACTTGAGTATTACTTGGCAGTGTTTAAAACCTGGATATTAAAAAGATGCCAAGAGGAAAAAAAAAATAGACATTTTAATAAGAATAGCTGTATCCGATGAATGTGAAAAAAAAAAGACCATTCTATAAAGAAAAAAAAAGTAAATGAGAAAACTCATTAAAAAATGTTAGAAAATGGCTAACTGATTTGTTACTCTGCATAGTACTGAGTTGGAGGTGGGTACATTCTGCTGGGTACCATAAGCATTTGAGAGAGCTTCAGTTGGCTGCACTTGTGACCCACATACATTTGCTATCTGTTTAGGGGTTTCCATAATATTAAGTCCAGAATTTCTTGTGGTTCCCAGAATGCCAGAAAACAAAGAGGTCCCAATTCTTTTCACAGAAGGACAATTCAAAATAGCGGTATGAAACATAGCATAGTAAAATGCAGGCTGAATATCTGGAAAGATGTCATAGTAGTAAGATAAATTAGACTGTAAAAGAGGCTGATGAAAGCCTGAGAGTCATTTAAAAAAGGCAGAACAAAGCAGCCTGACCTACACTGTAGAGAACAACCTCACACTCACAGGGGAGAGACAAGATGATATCATAGGTCTTTTCCATCATTTATTTTCTAATGTCTATAATCTGTGATAAAATGCACTTCTATGGAGATGCGCCAATGTTTTTAAGCCTAGACACTGACACTTGGATCTAGTTTAAAGAAGTGTACGTAATCAGTCACAGAGAGCCTTTCCAGAATGCTAAGGCATGATGCAAAAAGAGCTCAGAAGTTACTGTGTTGGACAGATCATGCTTTAAAAAAGCAGGGATTGTCCAGGGCCCCATGTTTGTACAGAACTGAGCCTAACAGACATCCATTTGCTGCTGGCTGCTGTATATATGTTGCTCTAACAGCAACTATAGTGATTGGAAATAATAGGGTGTTTATAGGTGATAACTAAATCCAAAGGCTCTGACCAAGCATATATGTGGACCTTGCAAAGCATGATAGAATCTTGCAAAGCATTTCAGAATCTATGAAAAAAGATTTTGTAGCACTTGAGCTCATCCTTTGCAGAGCCATGAGACAGAAAATCCGCCTTTTCTCAGTATCCTAAGAATTAAGACTATGACCTGTCAAGAAAAAAATGGCTTTTGCTTATCATATAACCAGGATAATTATAATATTATCTGCTGAACTGAATATGAGAACATAGAAAATTTTATTGAGAGCATATTTTTTCCCCTCATAATATGATATCAATATTTTCCCTTCAGCACTATAGATATAGTGTTTACAAGTATCAAAAGTAATATGTACTGCAGCTAACCATATACAAAATTTCCTTGCCTTCTTTATACTCATTCTTTCCCTTATAAAATGAAATTTAACATGTACATGCAGAACACAATTAAAGAAAATTATGTGTCTTGCATAAAGCTAACAGTTCTATAAAATCTATTAGAGGATAGATAATTGGTGCTTAAACATAAGCCCATCCAGTCAAGATAATGAAAATTCCAGGCTATGTATTTAGAGCAAAAGGAGATGATGTTTTGTTAGCATGATGTCTTCCAAGGCATTCAGCCCAAATTCATACAGCCATGTAAGCTTGAAGTCCAGTCAAGGTCTTTCTCTTCTGTTTCTGTTGATTGGTTTCAGCTCTTCTAAATTGTCCTGTCAATATGAAACACAAAGCTGAGATACTTAGATGCAACTTTGGCCATTTGAATTTAGAGATCTCTCTTCTCCTGCATTGATTTAAGAGGGAGTAATACAACATGGTTTTAAAAATCCCACCCATGGAACAGATATATCTTGCTTTATTTCTGAAACAGCAGGTCTGGACCGCTGCAGGACGCAGGATGAAGGCCCAGCAGTGCTGCCTGGCATGGCTTTCATTGAGGGTCATAGTACCCGTCTTCTGTTCTGGCTAGACCCCTGTCGTGTGACTCATCAGCATGAGTCACAAGTTACTTTCTGAAACAGGCTAACCATTCTTATCCTTCTCAGGGAATTTAATTTGGATCATAATACTCTATTATCAAATTTGCAAGCTGCAAGTACGAAGTGGTTGGTTAGCATTTCACTGTCTGCACATGTCTATTTACCTAAGAAAAACTACACAACATTGCTAAAAATAATTCAGACAGAAGAGATTGAGTCTCTTCATCTCAGTTGCTTAGAGTCTGGTTTTACATCTTCCAGTGAGATACCTTAAAAAATATTTGTTGTTTTCTTCATACTTTTCAAGGGAAAGAGTAGTTCCAGAATCAAATCCATTCCTATATTAATGGGATTTAAAGGTGTTTTCCCAAACCTACCTCTCCCTGCATAGCCAGCCATAGAATGTGTGTGTTCCAGTTTGTCACTGCTTGAGAAACACTTAGGAGTTGCTGTATTTCAGAGTGGCAAATCCCTGAATTTCCTCAGAAGCTGCAGCTGATGCAGAGTGCAGATAAGTTCACAACGCCACACTCAGGGGACATATGACAAGCAAAATTGCAGCTGTAAACCCAGCACTAACTTCCATGTGTTTCTTGGAAGCCATTCAAAAGGTTGACTCTAACCTACTTGTGCCGTCCGCTTGGTGAGATAATTGAGTTTCAGCGTGTTGTGGTGGCCTGTTTTTTTCAGCCCTTGTCTGAGGAAGATGAGGAATATTTTAGCTCAATTTAACTGCAGACAGGAAGAGACAACACCATTCATGTACTTGTTGGTGTGGTTTGCCCCGGGTTTCTGCAATCTGGCTCGTGCAGTCAAAGTAAAGGGCAATTTCAAGACGTCCTGATACACAAACAAAATTTGTTACAGAAAGAATGTGAGCTTGCATTAATGCTTCTTAGCAGTTAGCAGCATAGCTACAATCTTGCTGGCTCCTGTAGTGATCTCCAGGTTTGAGCCAGAGCTTCTGCTCTCCCCTCCGCCCGTGCTGACTGTCACATCCCACCCTGTGCGCCGTTGCGGAGGAGCCTGTTCTGGCTGGCATTAGACAGCCCCAGCTGGTACTCAAATGCTCAACACCTGCTCGACTCCTCTAGTTCTTGTTATCTCTGCACAGCGCTGCACATGCCTTTCAGCAGCCTGTTCAGTGGAGGAGGGATAGGGAGTAGGAGTCGCCATGCAGCTCAGAGCAGGGATGGTGCCGTGCTGTTGGCCCTGTATTTCACCGGCCCTCATTTTGCATGATAGTGAGTGTGAAGACCCTGGAAGCCGAGGTCCACTCCCTTCACTGAGTTATTTCTTTTGCATGATGACCTGGGAGACACTGAACGCTTGTGTCTCAACCCAAATACTTTATCTGGCTATTATGGCTCCTCTGAAACTAGAAGTTATTTCATGGATTTACTTTTCCATACTCCCTGCATTGCTCAGTTATTGAAGACACTGTGAGCAACCATCCCTAAAAGACTTTGCCAAAATTATATTTAAGAAATAACTCCATGTTTACATTAGTTTTAATGAGGAGAGCACATCCGCAAAGCCCTCTTAAAGCCTCTTTCATTATGTGCCTGTTTTTGCCCTGGCTACGTCTTTCCTGGGAGGTGCTGAGGCTGTGGCTGATACTGCTGTGGCTCGTGGAGAGGAGGTGGAAGCCGTTGCCCTGCTGCTTCCTGCGCTACTCGGGCACAGAGCAGCTGAGAGGACAGGCCTGAGTTGTAATTAGGGTGTGCTATTAAATCAGGCTCCCCCACTGCTCATTCCTATAGGGCAAATATAGATCTGTGCTGGGGACTATACAAACAGCGAGATGTCGGTCTAATTCTCCTGACAGACCTAGTTTAGTGACATCTGAAGGTTGCCAAATTGATTTTATTTTTAAGGAGATATGCATTTATCATTCCTCTTGAACAAATAGTGGCTCCAGAACAGGCAAGATCTTCAGCTTCTGCAAGCCAGCACAGCATCACTGAAATGATTTTACCCAAAATGAAGAGTTGGGGTAATCCAAAACATGCTAGGTTTGACACACAACAGTTTGTGGATCAAATGCGCCCTTGACATCTGGACCTAATAACATCCTCAAAAGGAGCAGGCTGTCGGCAGTCAGTTTTGACCGCGTTGTGTACAGAGTACCAAAGGGAGAGCAATCCGCAAAACAAATCCACATTGCTAACTGGCAAAGGGGGAAAGAGAAAAAGACCACAAGGTCAGGAGCAGGAGAGGGTGAGATGCTTCCAGGGCGTCTGTCTTCAGCACACGTTGTCTGATCTCTTGCTAGCTGATCCAAGTGTCTGATTGTTGGAGACAGCTCAAACAAATTTTAATCAATAAATTAAGAAATGTGTTCTGAAGAAATTTGGCATAAGAACTTTAGTTCCATCAGAAAACAGTCATTGTCTGGTTTTTGATTCCCAGTGCTCAAGATGGTGTGCGAAATGGTAGAATATCTTTAATAGCCAGTGTGATACTTTCAATATAAAGAAAGACTAAAATAACAAGTTTCAATCTTTGCAGGGTAGGTCTCTTTGGACCATGCGGTTTGTTATTTTTGATCATTTTACAAATCCTTTCTGGGAAAAAAAATATTTTCCCTCTTCACATCATAGCTCCAATGAAAATGTTTTACACAGACGAGGGTGTTAAACCATATTGAGTGTAGGCATATATAGTGTAATAAAGCCATGAGATGGTTGTCACGGGGTAGTCTTTCAGAATTCTCCATTTTATGTACCTCAGAAATGGCCATGGCATGTCATTAAAATGGCTACACTGGATTTAATTGAGGTTCCTTGCTGGTGAGTACTGGTGATGTGTGTCATGGTGCAGACACATAATCATAAGAGCTCAGCTGATTTGTTCTCAGATTCCTGTCAGGGTAAATTAATGACTCTCATGACTAACTAGGATGCAGAAAGCATCCAGCCATTGCTGTAATAGAAAACACATTACTAAGGTAATAATCACAGAGGAGATGTTTGGTAGATGGACAAATTACTTTTTGCTATTTCTCCTGACCAGAATAAGTTTTCGAGCTCAAATTTCTGTCATGGACCTAGGCACTGGTGTTGGACTGACACACTGGAAAGAAGAGATTGCTTTGCATGACTTGAAACCCTCTCTACTTGAAGATAAATATGTGCTTGCATATAAAGCATGGTATTCTTAGAATTCCACGGACGGCATCCATTCAACTAACTTATGTTATAGATGTTTATTTGTACTATAGATACCAACTTCTGAGTGAGTCTCCCTGGAGTCTCTTATAATCAAAACAGATGGTACCAGCACATAATTCATCTCATCCTAAAGTGGATGTCAAAAATAGGTCAGATGAATGGCACCCTTAAAGTGATACGTAGGGCACATGAGAAATGTGTGAAATAGAGTTACTTTTGGGAAAATAGGAAAGAGTTTATGTGCTTGTTTTATGTGATTTGGAAATGAAATGAAATCAAGTCCTGGCCAGGCTGTCAGCACTAAATTACTCACAGGTCCCCATTCCTCCAGGGGCCCACTGGGTTTTCTTTCCCAACTCTTGCACTGAGTATGACACATATCCTATGAACTTCTGTGGAACTCCCCTTTTCTAAGTACTGACATCAGTGTGGTATCATCCACACACTTTTTACTATTTCAAAGTTTCTGTCAAATTCTAGGGATATTATCTAGGTCCTCTGAAGTCAAAGACAAAACTACCATTTAGTTTAATGAGTTAGGGGGGTAATCAAATATGAAATATTAAACTGTTCCTTGAAAATAAACTCTAAGGGGAATCAAATATGAAATATTAAACTATTCTAAGTCTCATCATCTAGCATTAATTTTATCCACATCATGTTCTCATTCAGTGTTTTTCTTTTGTGGGGACCTGTTGCCATTTACACACGATTTGCTTAAATGTGTTTTAATCCTGTGCTCTTATTCCAGTTCACATGCCCAAAAACTTTACAACTATGAGATGTACAGGTTTTTCTTTTGATCAGGTTGAGTTGAACAAAGCTAAGATTACTGGAAGGCCCAGTAAGACTAATACACTTGAAATTACACTGTTATCACAGAAGTCACATGTGAAATACAAGTGGATCCTGGAAGGTATTTGTGAATTAGACATGTAACCAGTAACCTGTAACCATACACACGTAACATTTTCACTTTGTCTTGAAGTCATTAAGTTCAAGGAGCTCACTATCTGAAGACAAATTCCACTAATTTTTTGTCATGTGAACTTCATCTCAGGGTTATCTTGCCTTGTGCGAACAGAACTCTTGGAGGTTCTTCTAACATTTGCTCAGCTGTTTATAGTTTTATCACATTTTTGGCAAACAGTTTTAGTATTTATAAAATACATTGTGTTTATATATACATTGCTATTCTTTTCTCTTAACAGTAATTTCAGATTTCCCCATTTGCTCTTTATCAGCTTGTGAACCTGCCACACTCAGATTCTGGTTGTGGCTCAGTTGGCTTGATTGCTGCTAGGTCTGTTAGCAAGCTCTTAATTGTGGATTGTATGCTCATTAGCATGCAGAAACATTTCTCATTTTCTTCTTTGAAAATTATGCTAACAATTTACTTTATCCAGACATTTATTCAATTGGATGGGCATATCATATAGGCCTAGGGTCTCCAGGATGAGCTGCTCAGTTCAATTTTCAACAAAAGTGTCTGTTGTGTTTTGCTGGCATTTCTTTCACTAAACAAACTCATTTCATTATCATGAGCTGCTGCTCAGTTGCTATCTTGAGGATGAGGAAGAATACTTAGTTGTCCTGTTAATCATTTTTATTGAGATTTAGCTAATAATGGGTGGGCAAATCCTGGAATGCCTATGAAGTCCCTAAAAATGCTGTTTTCAGCCTTTACTTCAAGAAACTCCCCATAGTCACGACAACTTCTGGATATGCCCAGGCATTAACCGCTTGCACATTTGCATTCGTAAATACAGGCTCATGGTACACATGCTCTAATGTGTGCTCTAGAATATTCTAATGACTTCCATACTTAAAGATATCAATTATAATATCTAAGTATAATTAATAGGCCTAAGGGCCTGAAAGGACAGTCCAATGACTTACTAGATAAAGAAGAAAGTTAAAAAAGAAAGGAGAAAAAAAAGTCTTCCAAAGGAGAAGAAAATGCAGACAATGCACCTGTAGATCACAATAGTTGTATCTCTTAAGTATTTCCAACATGGTGAATGTCTTTAGATCACAAGATAGCAAATAGTAAGTTGATAATATACACAGTATTCACTCTATTCACTCCTCACTGAACCTAGCTGGCACATTGGTGCTTCATTCCAGCAATCCTCTTCAGATTAAGAAGCTCTTAGAACTTACCTCATTTAAAAACAGACTAATGATACATCTCCTGTTTTGTGGGAGGCACACTCTATTCTGACTGGTGTAAGTTATTAAAAATGCTGATCTTGTTGCCCTAGCTGAATGATCAAAGTTACAAAATCATCCACCTTTGACATAAGCCAGATGCCATACTTTAGCTAAAGTTTCATTTGATTCATTTTTTTAATCTACATAGTTCTGCTGATAACAATACAGAATGTCAGAGATAAGAAAAATCAAATGTCTGTGATTTTTGCTCAGGCTGTACTCTGCTCTGTTTGATGCAGCTGGAAAACAGCACTGTCAGCAGTAAAATCCCCAAATCCATTTGCTTCCCAATCAGCCACTTACTCTATCTTACATTTTGACAATAATGACAGATGAAGTATAAAGAGTTTATTTTAGGTAATGGCATATAATTTTTTTCTCTGTCACTGCTACACTTCATCACTATCATCATCATCACCATCATCATAATTTTTGCCAAATTTTTCATTCATGAAAACTTTCATGTAGTCTTTTCCCAGTCTTCCTGGAGTTGGTGACTTCTACTTTGTTCTAGCCTCAGATGAGGCTATTATTTCTAAATAAAGTAGAGCTACAGAACGGTCTAGACCTGAGTCCCAGCTAGCCATATTCATGCTGCCTACATTGCCCTCAGTCTCCTTTGGGTCCTAGGTAGTTCTGCTGGCTTGCAAGATAATTCATTGTGTTATTTTTATTTGTTTTCAGTTCAAGATATGTGGAATAATACACACACTGTTAAGTATCAAAGTGGTATCATCAACATGAAACTGAGGTGAAGGTACAAATACAAAGCCTTTGGGGGCAGTGTTGGAGTGGTGTACAGTATTGTCCATACTGCCTAATGGATTGCTGATGCAGGGCTATAGACATTGCCTTCATCTATGCTCATTTTTTTCTCTGGAGACTTTGGGAATAGAAGTATTATGCTGGCCCTAAAAATAATAATTGTTGCCCAAGAAATATATCATAAAAAGAACCTCAACATACTGCTTTTCCTTTTCTATGGCAGGTTTTGTCCCAAAATAGAGCTTTAAGCTCAAAGGAATGCACTGTTATTAGTTGGTCTTGGTTGCCAAACAAGAAACCATTATTATTACTTTTTCATCTAAGTTTGCCCATGCTGCTCCAAAATTGGGTCTTCTGGCAGCACTGTGTGAGAAAACTCCTGAACAATATGAGTTACAGCTGCAGGCCAGCCCAACCTCTCTGGTAACATTAGTCTCTCTGAGATTCACAGAGAGTTTTGATATTACCTGGGTCTTTACAACCAGCTTTGCTAAACTATGTGGATGTATCTGTCAAAACCTGCTTTCAAAAGGGGTTTTCCTTCCTCCTTTCTTTCCATGTTGTGTTCATTGTTCTGCAAAATTAACGTTTTCCTAGGTTTCCTTTTCTTGTATGTTACCCAGTGCTCTTTTCTGCACTCAGCAATGCACTCCAGCAGTATAGCCCTCCAAGCTCACTGCCACTCAAGCTCTTTCTATGCTTTCCACTGAAGCATGTGCACATTTTTAAAGACTTGCTCTGCATTTACTCTCCAGCATACAGCCAAAGCTGGGAATCCTGGTGGCCACTGAAAGCCTCTTTGAGGTGGAGGTTCACCCTAAAGAAATGGCCCTGGGGCTTGGACCTTATCCCTGCAGCTAGCACGAGATGGAGCCGCGCAGGCCCCTGCTTTGCACACTGCTCTCGCTGCTCTCTCACACCATACACAACAACATCTGCCCAAGGTGTTACTGGAAGCGTGCTGGGATAAGAGCACTTCTGATGATGGCGTTGTTGTTTTCCTGCTGCCATGAGTGAGGCATCTTAAAACAGAGCCGATATGGAAGCTCGATGGACTGCAGTTAAGCGACAAACTCACACAGCTCTGCACTGTCTTTATGTTCAGAAGGAAAAACAATTCTGCCTTCAGAGAGAAAGGAGAGGATTCAGTGCCTGTAGTAAAGCACTAAACCCAGCAAAGACCTTCCTGTGAGTTTAGTGGGCTCCAGATGCAGAGAGAGCAGCCATCTCCACTCTTTGCAGAGGCTGGTTTGTGTGTGATTACACATACTGCTGAGATCCTAAGAACTGCTGGAGAGAATTTGTCTGGTTAGAGCAATTGGTAATGAAAACTTAAAGTTCTACCTACCAGGAGCCAGCTCTGTGCTATGGCTGGGAGCATCTGTTTTCCAGCTCCAGCTAGACCCATGCTGCTGGAGCCCATGGCCACCTCACAGACGGGGTAGTACATGTCAACAAATCAGTGTTAAAGGAATCTATGAGCAACACATGCCATAGTCCATTGCAGGACTATCGTCTCTGTCAGGAAATTGTATTCAGACCGAGTGACGAGTGTATAAGGATCATGTTTTTCAACATGATCAACTGGCCACTAAATACAAATGCTTACGTATTTAGGGCCAGTATTTTTACCTGTTTGCTTTCTTATACACTGGTCTATTGCTTACAAGACAGGATATCATTGCCTCAAATACATGTGCATTAATTAATATTAAAATATATTAATATGTGTGTGTAACATTCTCAGAGGTCAAAAAATGTTTCTTCACATCATGTTTTTAGAGCAGATTTTACATACTCGGCCAGTCCCACATATGTACAATTAGCAGGCTGAATGGAGAGCTAAACTGTGGAGTCAGTGATTTCACTCACTAAACGGAGTAGATTTTTCTGTGGTAGACCTCAGAATAATGGAAAAAGAGAATCTGAAGCCTAATTTTAAAGGATTTGAATGTCAGTTCTGGGCTGTGTATAGGTCAAGAAAGATATCCTGATATCACATATTTGAAATGCACATACTTTCAAAATACTTTCACTTTATTAAAACTGATTCTTTGGTAATTCTTTGAATTGTTCATCGGGTCAAGTATTATAAAAATAATCAAGACTGTCAAAACCAGTTGTAAGATACTCTATATAGACAACATTTCCTAATTTGCCATAAAGGATGGCTGTCGAAAATATATAAATGCCTTATCTGTGAGGAATTCTAAAAAAATCTCTGAAATAGGCCTGGATCCAAGTGAAGCTGAGGCAATGAAAGAGATTTGGCTGGTAAATAGAGATGGCAGGCAGAAAAAGTGAGTGAAAATTTATTAGCTGGTAATTGATTATTTGTAAGTGAAATGTAATTGGCCAATTGCCATGACAACCTGGTTGAAGAGCCTTTAACCGTGTTTTTTCTTGCTCATGTATTAGTCCTCACATATGGATCTGCTTACCTTGTTCCCTGTAGGAACAGGTTTGCCAGGAAGATTTGCAGCAGGAACAAATACACATACCTGTACATATTATATGTGTATACAAACATACACACACACACACTCATATATTCCCCTCTAGAAATCCCAAGAAAATTAATATCAATCCATTTATTTGATTATTCCAGGTTTTCTCGGTTTTTATCCACCTCACACCAAGTCCTAATCATGATATTAATCTTCTATAGAACCTAGAATTTCTTTGCTAGACCATATCTTTTGATATTCAACTTATTTTTAGTAGTATCCCAATTAAAAGTACCGCACGACAATCCATACAAAGTGGCAAATACCTGGAATATGTTCCTGCAACAGTTCAAGGCTGCTTTGATGTAAGCAGAACAACTTCACTGACTCGCAGTAAGGTCTTGCTGTTAGATAGAAGATGAGTCCCTAAGGACATTCCCTCTTCCTATACCCAGATATGTAGTCTAAGACTCATCTAGTCCTATCAAAATTGTCCTTCAGGATAGTGTTTACTGCCTGTAGCAGGAAAGGGGGTGCCTGCTCCTGGCAGACATGCTGGTTCTGTCTTGCAGAAGGCTCAGGCTTTAACGGTGAGACCTTTACTTTGGGTATATACTCTAGCCTGACCTCATACTAAGGAATACAGGCACACTTTGTAGGTTTCCTGTCCCACAGAGGGGTCAGTTCACACCTGCAGGTGAAGAATAAACTATTGCAAACTTGGCTGCAGTGCATTGGTCATACAGGCATTTAATGCACATGCGCTCAGATCCATATTTCAGGACTATTGTACTGCTGGTGATGCACTCATGAGTGACGGGTGTCCTCGGAAACCCATGGTGAACAGTAAGCAGTCAAACCCAAGCTGGGCTGCGCATTGAACAGCCAAGACGAAGCGAAATAGTGAATAGCTGCTGTTTAAACAGACAGGTCCATTCTGTGCACTCAATGAGCCATGGGCAAAATTATATATTATCCTGAAAGGAAAGAGCAAATCATAATGTCTTCACGCAAGGAAAGCTAATTCAGCCTGGAAGTGCCAACATGCCTGGAATATTGCTGCTTGGCTGTGAAGCCTTAATGTGAGCATTCTTCTATCTCACGGTGTGTTGGACTACGCATAGATGTGAAAATGTGTTAAGGATTGCATTATAAATAAATATGCAAAATATAAGCAGAGTACTTTTTCCAAAAAAGAAGAGAGACAGTACTGCAGACTGGTGTATTATCAGAGCACATTTGGAAGGGAATGCCCTTTTTCTCAGGGATAATGCACATATGTGTGGAGAAGGCAGAAGAGGAAAGGTCGCATTCTCCCGTAAGAGTTCCTCACAGCGCTGGGCATCAGCCTTCCATGAGTTCATGCTCCTTGTTCCATATTGTTTCCCCCACTCTGCTTATACAGTTTATAATAAAACATAGCTGCTAGAAAATATGACGAAAGATAAAGAGGGACTTTTGAATAGTTCTGCAAAGGCCTGTTTATATTTCCTGTCAGTACATTTTTCGGAAGAGGAAAAAAAAAAAAAAGACTTGCATTAAACTATAAACTGAAGCCTATAAACTACAGGCCTGAAGCAGGCCTGTAAGGTCAAGAAACACTGCACACAATTTAACCTCTTCTTTGCGGAATTCTGTTTTTCCCCTTCTCATGATATCTGGGATACTTTGCACCAACCATACTGTGCTATGCTCTATCAAGCATTACCCATCCCCAGAACAAGATGGCCAAAGCCCATCGTTGCACAACTATCTTCTACACGCAAAATATTCTATATCAGGCTGACACATGCTTTTCATAAAAGCAGTTTCGAGGCCAAAGCAAAGCAAGCCTTATGTTTGCTCCTGCAAATTTCTCCTTGATGTGGCTGCCAAGGCGCTGTCCTTCCCAGTCAGCTGCAGCTGGACCCAAGGCACCTATTTTGGATGCCCGGATTCAACATCATGTTACCCAAAGGTCTGCTGTGTTCTTGGCAGGGTTGCTTCGGTCACCTCATAGATGGTCCTCAGCTGTGTGTGGTGGAGCTACAGTGCTCTATAAGCAGGGGAGGGAGCAGGCCCAAGGCTAATGTGAAGGAGCCATCGGCGCAGGAGCGTTTCTGAGCCCTGGCACTTGGGCTGGGGATGCTGCGTCCGCAGGAGCCATTCGTCCAGGGCAGGTGCCTGTGAAAGAGCTGGAAGGGAATCTCATCATCTCCTTCATTCTGGTTAAGGAACCACTGCCTGGGGAGAGGGTTGCTGGCACCCTGCAGCCCCCAGGGATGAAAGCCAGGTCTAGTCTTTCCCAGGGATTGCTTTAATCATTAGCCAGGCAATAGCTTGGGGAAAGATTGCCTCCCACCGCTCTCACAGAAGTTACTGACCCTCCTGGAAATGATGTCAAGCAGCCAGAAACAAGTAAAACGTACCTGATACCATGTTATTTGAGCACCATACCCCCATGTCATCCTGCTTGGCACGGTGCGTACGCAGGACACACAGGACACGGTCCTGATGTCCCCTTGTGCAGCCCTCCCTTTAGAGAAGGGCTTTGACCACAGCTGAGGGATTCTCTTTTCAACCACTTTAAGCTCATAACATTTTACAAACAAAACCACATCCTGCTTATTTCAGGTATGCTGGCCCTGATTTTTTCATCCTGTCCACAGCACTGTAAGGACAGATTTATTCTAAGCAGTTCAGTGCAGATGGGCAACTTTGCGGCTTTTCCAAAATTCAGACCTGAACACCAGCAATGCATGGGAGCACTAGGTGGATTAAAAATATGGGCCCAGAAACAGTTTTGCAACTGAACCCACTTTTACTTCAGCCTAAAATAGATCTAAAGTCGAACACTAAGGCTTAAAAAAAAAAAAAAGTAATCTGTAATTGATAAAAAATATCAAATGGATCTTTCCATCACAAAAGAATTGATGAATCAAAACCAGAAGTGTTTTTTTAATTATAAAAAGCAAACAGTGTCCATAATGAAGACCTTAACATGCCTTATTGGCTACATCTGTGCACAGACTTACGATGAATGAAGATCAATTTACTTAGAAAACTGTGACTGGTACCACTACAGAGTTTGTTGAATATTTGCCAGGAAAGGCAAATTGTCTTCTGACTTTATTCTAGATCAACCATAAATATGAGAAATGACCTGGCACAGTATAAATCCTCGGGAAGGATCTGTGGAATGCAGATCCAGCTAACTTAATCAGTCATCAGGGGTTACTTCTGCTTTGTGCAGACAGGATAAGCGAGCACTTCCCTGGCAATGAAACCGGCAGTTTTATAGAGGCACTTGTGTGTCAATTACTGTCTTCTCTTTTCCCACCAAAGAGCGATCTTCCCAAGGAAACCTCCCAGAGCACTTCAGCTGCTTGCTCTTACTTATTTATCATGGCCATGGCTGACAAAGGCCACCAAAGTTTCTCAAGAACAAGAGAAGGGCTGTTTATCCAATCTGGCAAATGTCTGGCTGCATGCACAGTGTTTACTAACGATCACGCAGTTGTTCTGCAACAAAGAATTCTGGCAATATCACGTGAGAAGGGAATCCTTAATTATTTCGGCCAGTCATAATTAGTTTAATGATTTGAGCTTACTGGGTTGATTAGGCGGTGGTAAATGGGTCTAACATGTTCTGGCTTCTTGATTGATTTTTGGAGTATTCCATGTAATGTTAACATTTGACAAGCGATTACTCAAAACACTCCCAGTGTGTGCAGAGATATTCACATCCATTGGCTGTGCTTCTCGGCATGCACATCGTAGATAATGCATCCCATAGCACAACCCCAGGTTGGAAAGGCTCCGTCCCAAATCTTCTGCTTTTTATTATGTAGGAAATAAAATACAATGTTGTACCAAAAGCAGGTAAATAAGGCTTCATTACCACCCACCCTTTCTCTTCAGTAGATCTTCAAGGTTTTCCTGTCGTTAGCCACAGTGCATACATAGTAGTGTTTCCAGCAACATACTATAAACTGTGGTGGTTTCTCTTTCTTTTCCAATATTGGATGAAACATGAAAGAGCATTTCTTGGAATCCAAGTAGGAGGGAGGGAAGGGGATAAACGAACACGGACCATGTTAGCATTATGCTCACCTTTCCCATTCTCACAGGCCCTTTTCCTAGTCATGAAATAGCAATGGGGCAGGTCTACGCATCTGACGTTATGTCCATGAAGGAGGACAAATTGGTACAGGGCTCCTGCCTGCTTATATTGACATCTCATGACCCTTCCTGCTTAATTTCTTCTACCTTTTGAGAGGAGAGTAGGAAAATAGTCTACTACGTTCTTCACACGTTTATTTGTGTTTCTTTAATCAGAGACTACACCTTCCAAACGAATATGACCTTTCTTCCATTAGACCAATAGATTCAGGTAATTGTGGAGCTCTAGATATCTCCTAGTCTACTCAGAAGAGACTTGGAGTTCAGTTCTCATGTGTGGTGCTATTACAGGTCATTATTATTTAGGCTGCAAAATAGACTAAATAGCAGGTGTTTCCTATGATGGGGAAGCTTCCTGTTTGGGAGCTCTCTTTTGTACGCAGTTTACACACAGGCATGCCATGTGATGCTTTAACTAGCACATATCCAAACAGTGCAAAATTCAGCACGTTCCCATGGGAAGACATCGGCCCTTCTCCGGAAACCAACTGCCAGCCTTTTCTGCAGCCTCCGCAGGGTCTGGATGCTGCAGGGCAGGGGTTTATGAGGCTTTCAATGACTTCTCCTGTTAGATACGCCAGGGGTAGTACCTACTTCACTGAGCAGTTGCTATGTGAAAGACTTTCAGTTCTTCTTAGAAAGCAGTAGCAAGGAATAAAAAAGCTTACTTTAGAACCTCTGCTTTCTCTTTTATTATATTTTCACAAGAAGATTTATTTCTGACTACCAGCTCTTTGCCAAGTCCTACTGTTTATGCATGTATGTCGTGGTTCTCTAACACATAAAGATGTGAGGGAAGCAGCTGGTAAAAAAGCTGGGTTCACAAAACTGTGCAAACCAGTGGACATTATGAAACTGAGATTTGTGAGCTTCCAAAACAGTAATTCAGTACCTGCCTAAACCTCAGGGAGACCTCAACGTCAAGACCGAAAATCTTAAGTTCCTTAAGCTCCCTTTCTGCAGACACCTCAGAATATCTCAGTCTTAGGAAGCCTAAAAACGTAACCCCTGCACTTCACTAATGTGTCACCGGGTCTCACAAAAAAGGAATTCATCTGCTTTTTTTGTTTGTTTGTTTTTGTGGCAGGTAGCTTCAGAGCACACTGAAGGCTTATCCACAGGACTGTGCTCTACGTAAAACACAGCAGCAGTGAATATTTTTATTTAAAATAAACATACATAGCACAACTGTTTGGAAAGTTTAGAAACTGATGGAAACAATACACTAGCATATTATAATTTTTGAAATGGAGCTGGATATACTGAAGACTTATTTTCATTATATAAATATTTAATTTATAAAATTAGATTTGTATTAATTGACGTGATTTACTCATGCAGTGACTTGCAGTGTAAGCCATAGTTTGTTGTTATACTGAAGGAGTCTAGAGAACTTCCTTGGATCAGACAGCTGCATGTGAGCCATTTTCATACTGCTAAGATAAAGCATTTGCATTAAAACAGTTTTCAGTTTACATTCCGCCTTCCAAAACATACTCATGCACCAGCAGGATAAGCAGAGCACTTGGCATGAGATTGAATGTGTGAGGCTGCCAGGGCACTCTCTGACATCCTTAAAGGAAATTCAGTGGCGACGTCAGAGGGGACATGTACTTTTATTTCCTTGTCGTAATCAAAAGTCAAGTCAAGGGAATGACTCTTTATCTGAAGCTTCACATGACTCTCCACCTGCAAAAGCACCTAACAGACATGAAACCGTGCTGTGGGATCTTCCCATTTCTCTCTCAGCAGGCAAAGCGCTTGGGAGCCAGGGCAGGCGCAGGCCGCCTTGTCCTCCAGACCTTTCTCCTTCGTGGCCTTCAGCCCAGCCTCTGGCTACATTCTCATCGAGACAAGAGTGGCCTTGTCCTGCTGACTGCAGCAGCAGCCTCGATCACAGTCTCCCCACGTGGTTCTTGCCTCAGATCTGCCCCTCACCCAGCATCCTAATGAGCAGACCAAAAAATCCTGGAATCCGGACAAGATTTCCTGACATGCTGTGGATCCCAGAGCAGCTAGTGGGCTACACTTGTGTAATAGATGGGCTCGTAATTATATCCATGTGGCTGGCTGCAAGCTTAACATCCCATATGGGGCTGGGTGAAGGAGAACAGTGACCAGATGGCCAGTTGTTTGGACTAAACCTGACCGGGCTGACAGATGCCCTGTGGAGTTTCAATAGGCATCTGCTGGGTAATGGCAGGACAAGGCTAGCTAGTTCTGAGCACACTGCAAAGGAACAACCTGCATCTTTTTCTGTGGGCCTGGAGCCTCTCCCAAGCTTTAGGAATCACAGAGAGGGCCACAGGAGCATCGCCCCTCAGGGCTTTGGGCAGAGAACTGACTCCCATCTTCTGGTGAGCATCATAAAAAACAAGACTAGCACGATCCAAAGGACCTTCCAGCCAAGTGCCCTTTCTCCAGCAGTGGCCAGCAGTGAATGCCTAAGGAAGGGAACAGGAGCAAAGCCACGCTTGTGGTTATAACTCCTCAAAGTATTCTTCCCATTTAATGCATTCCGCTTGGCAGCTGCATTATAGAGGAGAATGCATTAAAGAGGAGAAGCAGCTCCGAGTTCCCTTGCGCTGCCTTCTATCCACGGGAGACATGATTTAATGCCACATTGCCAACCCATCACAGCGGGGAGGAGGCAGCCAGCTCTCGGATTGTGACTTGGTACATTCTTGAAACTGGAGACGGACACTGATGAAGAAAGGACAGAAAGTTTTCCAAGACTTTCCAAAGAGGCGAATGAGGAAAAGAAATTGGGAAGTATCATCCAGCATATATTCTTTCCCTGTTAGTATCTTTTTCTGCTGCTTTGGAAAACCTTAAGTTGACTACAAATACCATCTCAAAGCACAGTCCAAGTATTATAGGTCTCCCTAAGAACTGATTTCCTGAACCTGAAAAGAGTTATTTATCTGTTACTGAGGCAGTATTAGTCAGTGTTTAGCAAACTCGTATGTCTGAGTTTTGGCTGTTTCTCCCTGTATTTAGAATAAAAAATAGCTATGCTATGCGTGGCCTCTGTTGTCATACATTGACTTCTGGAGTAGTGCCTGTTGTTCACTGGCTCTAGCACTATATGTACATAGATACATTCCTATGTGCTCTCTATAATAAATAAGCAGAGAAACAACACAAAAATATATTTGAATGTATTTTGCAAAGGGATTGCAAAGTTCATGATCATTAATTCTTCCTTCTCAGATGTTTCTTGCATTAAACCTGAATGAAGTGATGAGCCAAGGAGGGCTTGTGAAAAGCTTATCGGAGTAAATATTTAGAAAACTTGGCTATTACAGCATGATTCCTGACAAGTTTATCTTAAAAACTCTTACTTTATACTATCCTCCAGCCCAGAAATTGCACAAAAATGGAAATTCAAAGTGGTTTCATTTGCAGCATATTCAGGCTTTCCATATGTGTTTCTAATGTTTCCCTAGACGCCACTTTGAACTATTTAGGAAATCTCAAGAGTGTTGTTTGTTTAAGACTGGTGAACAGAATGGCACTACAGCCTGGGAACTGCATACGCACAACAGAAATGCTGTCCTCATGAAATACGCTGTGGATGCCTTGAATTACTTTGTATTATAGTTGATGCTAAAAATAGCAGTGGAGTGTTATTGTTCCGTGAGCACTGGGAGCAGGCGAGGGGACAAGCAGTGCTCTGGTCACAGTGAGCCCAGCGGTCCAGGGTGGGAAGGGAGCTCCCTTCACCCTCTGCTGAATATACTAGGGGGGGTTCCTTCGTTTGGGAATTTAACTTCAAACAGGATTATTTTCACCCAGTGTTGGAAATATAAAGCACCTCAATTTTCTTTCTTCAAGTGCAGGAAAATCTCATCATTTCATCATAAATTTAATGCTTTAGTCTGTGCAGACTGTACTGTGAGTAAACACTTCTCACGTAAGTAAAGGCTGCAAGGACTCGTTCTTACACAATTTTGTGTTTTATTTGTACTTTCCAACTTTGAGTTGCTACTAGCTATTGGTACTATCAGCTAAAGTAGATGAAGACAATCATGAATAACTCTTCTTAATGAGAAAGCACTTGCTCCCAGGTTGTCATAACTATTTATGTGAAATGTTTAGCTTTCTAAAATAAATAAAATCATGGCTAGATCTTCCAGCTCAGAGCCATGTCCTAACTTTTCCCCAACTTTCCTCTGCGTGCTTGTCCTCAGACTTCTACAGAACGTGGAACCAGAGGCTTCTATTTAAGGAAACAGGAAAAAGATCAGGAGGAGATGGGCAACTCTCCCTGTGGTTTTTTTTTTTAAATGCGAATGAAGAGCACACATACACAAAAGAAAGTGCATCCACAGCTTTGCTCATCTGGACGCAAAGAAGAAGTGCCTCGGGCATGTCATTCTATCTTCATTTCCATCTCTCTCCAGCCTTGCTCACAGGTTCAGGTAAAGTCAGGGCTGGGACACCCCGATTACATCTGCTCTTTGCTGTGGTTGCATCCACAGAGAATTGCTTTGCGAGATCTTCCTGCTCAGTGCTGCAGTATCAGATCTGCTCTCCTGTGGGGACAGTCCTTGTCTTGTCTGCATTTCCACTGCTACTGATGGAACTGGTCTTGTAGCCCGGCCAGCTTCAGATGGTCATGGGTCTGCCCGGCCCAGTTTTACGGGTTCCTTTTATACAGAAAAGAGGTGTGACATGGGAAACTCATCAGAGCTGGACTTTCTCTTCAGAGGAACAGAGCGCGGCATCGCTGTGCCACGTCACTATGGGCAGGCAAGGGAAAATGCAGTTATTTGGTAAGGGTAACATCCGGGAACTGACGTCACACGTTACAGACAGAGTGGATCCTGGGCAGTATAACAGCAGCCTCTTTTCCCAGCATGTTGTCCTTTTCCCAGATAGCAGCAGATACGGCTGGGCTTTCCAATCAGTCTGCAGAAAAGGGAAAAATCAGCTGAAAGGAATGTGTGTGTTCAGTAATGGATGACATGGTATTTAAATGTTTCTGTCATTGCCACGGAAGTCATACAACTGAGCAAGGATACTTCCTTTCAGGAATATCACCTCAGCACTACAGCCCTGCTCTGGGAAACAGTCTTCTCTCGAGAGCTCCCACGTGCTCAGAGCAGTTCTGGATCGGGTGCGTGCAGAGAAGCTCCCATGAATTCGCTGCTGCACGTTCAAAGGCTACCTTGCCCCCCTCCACCTACCTGCCCCCCTTCTCTGCCCGGTGCTACCACTGGGACTGCAGACAGAAGGGCATTTGCACCCACCTCTCCGCTGCCTCAGTGCAGAGCCCAATGTCTTAACATGAAAGGACCTTTGCAGGAAACTCTGGGTTCTGCACTGACGTGGCTGGCACATGGGTGAGCGCTGCCTTCTGCTGACTCTGCTGGGCATGAGGAGCAGCGGGGCGGACGGCTCCTACCAGCCCAGGGGATGCATCCAACACCCACCGCCTCAGTGCTGTCCGAGGCTCAACCCGCACTGGCGAGCATGGTGCTAACGAGAAGGAGCACGGGAGGCAATGGAACGAGTCCTCCACCTGCTTATGCCTGCCACAGCCCAGGCAAACATGCAAATGCCGGCTGTAGGCGGCAACACACAATAGCACTGTGTTACTCTCGGTGCTCCTAGGTCTCCAGGGGTTGTGCAAATATTTGCTTTGCTCTGCGGTATCGTGGCACTCCCTTAGTTTCTGCTCTGAATGGGCCCAAAACACTCCAAACAGGCTCGAGTGAAACTGCTATTCTTCAGGTAGCTTTGCACTGAAACCATGTCAGAAGGGATGGTTGCTGTTTCGCAGATGGCTGTGGAAAGGCATGTTTGGAAAAGACAAAGAGAGCGGTGACATTCTGGCAAACAGTGGTAGTAAAGGTCACTTTGCAGCAAATGCTAGGTCCAGACCTAGAAGTGGCAGGCAGAGAGAAAATGCACATTGCCCCTAATTGCTCAGCAGCTCTTTTAGGACATGTGCTTTAATCCCACGCCATTTAGCTTAAAGACATGAAACCATCCTGACAGGCCCAAGCTTACCTTCAATCCCGCGGGACCTGTTGCCAGGCCAGCCCTTTTGGCATTTCTAGCAGGACTGAGACAGGCCACAGCTTAAAATCATTATCAATATTATCAATATCAATATTATCAGAGTATTATTAGGGAGGAAGTTTTGCAGATGACAAACCACCATTATGTTCGCTAAAACAAGAAGACTGCAAATGATGATTATGGAAAAGAACAAGATTAGCAGCACAGAGTGACCAGATTAGCACGTGCTGAGCCGCTGTAGCTCAAAGCTGCTAAATCCCCCTTCTACACACAGCTCAACAGCCAGAGGGACGTGACTTAAAACTATGCGTGGCTGTCACCTCAGGTGAGCTTAGAGAGCAGGTGCTTTGCTTGCACTGGGGCAACTCACCTTTATATTACAGTAAAATGCATACGTTTTGCTTAAAACTCTACACTTTTCCTAGGAGACCTCAGTCCCCATTTTCAGTGGTAACAGTCTTATGGACTTAAGGTTTATTGAAAGAGGGGAACATGCTGAAAGGGGCAGGACAGCATTAGCAGGGCCCTAGGCACGAGACTCCTGGCTTTACTCCTGCTCCGAAAGAAGATACGTGGCTGCTTGTGTCCAGCCTGAAGCTGCTTCCCTGCAGAGTGCCCATTCACATACAGGCAACTCTATCCTGCACCACAAAAAATTTAAGAGAGTGAAGCTGTGTCTAAATGCCTTTAAAAACCCTGGCCTAAATGCCTGAATTGCTCTTGAAAACAGAACATAGGCTCTCAACTCACTTCAGCACAACTGACTGTGTTATCCTAATGCTGAACGATATTGCTTAAGAAGCATTAAGTACCCCATTAGGTGAGGTATCCGCAAAATAGCTTGATTTTTCTTTAGATAGGGCTGTCATGAATAGAAAAAAAGAAAGATTTAATCCTGTCAACAGTTACTAGAAGCAATGAGTAAGCACGGCGAACGGTGAACACTTTCTAGGAAAACACTGACAGAACTCAAGGTGGGACCGTGTGCCGTGGAAAGAGGCATTTTTTATCCCAAGGACAGATAAATAGGAGGAGGCACCGAATCTGTACAAGCCCTGTCTTGAAAGATGTCCTCAAGGGCTCGTGCCTTGAGCCTGGTTGGTTTGCAGAGTCATGTTGATGTGCATACGAGGACAGAAGCAAGGGGCACATCCCACTATATCCTTCCCCACTGGGATGTGATTGAAATGGAGCTGAGCACTAATGCTGAGGCAGAGCAGGTTTGGGCTGGGGTTTCAAAGGTGCCCAATGGGTAGAGTTGCACAGGAGCGGGGCACCCAGTGTGGGGCAGAGCACGTGTTGGGCTCGGTACATTTCCCTCCACATAAGAGCTCCTCTCCCCAGGGGGTGGAGTTGCAGCAGGACCCACAGCCGAGGGCTGTGAGAGGACATGAGGGGCTCCTTGCGCTTTACCCCATCACCCTCTGCTCCCCCAAGTGCTCAGAGTGGCTCTGGTTCTGGTGTCTGGCACCTGGGATTAGAGGCACTGCCTGATATTTTTAAGCAGTCTGCTGCTGATCAGGAAGGAAGTTCTGCCCAAACTGCCTGCCTGTTTGTATCTCATATGAGGGTTTATAAGGGACTATGAGACATAAAGGAAGAGATAAAGGAGAGGGGGGGAAAAAAGGCATTAAAAAAGTGAAAAGTGATTCAGAAATGTGTCTGTTCTTTCCATTCAAGCCACTGTACAGAACTATGCTCCTATTGTGGGACAAAGACCTTTGAGCACAGTGAGATGTGTTTATGCTGCTCCTATCAAAGAGCCTTTCATCTCCACAAAGCAAATTATTAACACATTCCACTGAAGATGTGGGGGTGGAGGCCTGGCCTTGGAAAAAAAAAAAGCTGGCCAAAAATGAACATTTTTTTTATAAACACTTTTAATGATAGTGAATGGCGCCATGCCAAGGCCCTTATGCCCAGTGAAGCACTGCGGGCTGATTGTTTGTCTGGAGAAGTCCCGTGGGCCGAGCCTTTTGTGCCGAGGAATTTCTCATTTGAAAGGCACTGGTGTGGGAGGTGTTGGCCTGCCCAGGTTCACCGAGTTAAGGCCTGCGCTGCCACTTGCCTTAAACCTGCACCAGAGACTAATTTTTGTTGGATGAATGAGCTCCCGCCTCTGTTCCAGGCCGTAAATCTTGGCCTCTCTGGGCATTTTCAAAACAGGAGGAGTGACCTACCCAGAAGGGGCAGAGCAGCTTTGCTGACAGACAACTCCCCATGCGCTCCCTGCATCCTGTGCGTGGGGCTCACTACCTAGCAGGAATTCTGCTTACTGTTGTTCTGCCACCGAGTAAATGCTGCGTGGTTTTTTTTTTTCCTTGCCCCATGGATCAATATTGACTGGTTTCGGAATAAAGGGCTCCCTGTTACTAAACAGAGACATGAATCACTTTATCAATAATTACTACAACCATCCACTTTCACTAGCTTTATTTTTGTGCTTTGTTTCTTTTGAAAGCAGTGGCATTATTTGCATGAGCGGCGCATTTCTTCATTGCTATTACTGTCACAGCATGGGATATAAATAAATGAAAAAATTCCTAAAATTTGAAGGGCAGCTGCTATCCTTGGAGGAGAAAGTACTCTGGCGCAGCACTGAAGTAGATCTTGGCAGGTTTCATGAGACTGCAGTACCCACCGGTTTATTTTCATGTCCAAGCGCTCGTTTTATGGTTAGCATTTACCCTTCAGGCACTCCTAGCCCCAAGGGAATGGGAGTTACTGAATGCTGGTTACTCTCACAGATGTTTATGTGCTTGTGTTAGCTGATCCCCAGTTAACTTAAGGAGACCCTTCAAATGTTTGTTCCAAGATGCACACTTGTATTTCAGCATGGGGAGGTAACTAGCATTTGAACTAAGGCCACGTTTGTCATGCACTAACTGGCTTGTGATTAATGTTACCAATAGTGAGTGCCAGTTGAGGCTATGAAAATTAGGCCTCCATGATTTTTAGCTACCCCATGTAAAAGACATTTGATACTTGCAAATGCAATGGGAACTGGAAGGAGAAAGCAAATCCATTCTAAACAGGACATCATTATTTAAAAAATTAACCTTGTTCTGATTCTTGCCAGAATGAGCAGTTAAAAAAACTCTGTGAAAAGTGAAAAGATCCTGGTCCACAATGTGCTTCTGCTGAGCTGTGGGCAATGGGGGCTCCGATATCTTCAACTGCAACAGCTGATTTGAAACCTGAGGACTCCAAAAAGTCTGGGAATTTGGGCTATGAGAATGCAGAAACTGGAAATGTAGAGATTCTTGTATCTTGGTCACCCTTTAGTTCGCATGGTGTACAGATGAGGAAAAAACATGGAAAATATCTACAAAATTAAGCCATGTTTTAGGAACATTTGCATTTGTAAAAGTTGACAGTTTCAAAGTCAAAAGAAAAAGCATGTCAGAGATTTTCCCTATATCTTGATTTCAGCGAGAGTCAAGTTAGATACAGGCTATCAATACAAAAACAATAAATGTGAGGCTTAGTAAAGCAGCATAATGTTTCAAACACAAGTATTCTGATCCTTAGATAGAAATAATCTCACTGAATGAGTTTTGCTGTGTGTGTGCATGTGTTTATTCATGTATATATACACATACAGATACATAACAAATATACACTTTTTATAGGATAATAGGTTATTGATATATACAAGACTTCACTGTTTTTGAAGTCAACATGGGCACATTTGGTCAAGCACAGATGCACCTTATTGACAATTTCACAGCTGTGTAATAGAGTTGCACTGTAACCCCAGTAATGATCCTAATAAGTCCCTCACTGATGCCCATTACAGCTGTTCAGTCAGAAATAAAGTTTATTAATTTATTTCAACCATTTTAGTCCAAATGGTCAATTTTCAAAGTAACTATAGAATTTAAGTAGTTAAAACTCTGTTTTCACAGAAGTCAAAAATAAGGCTCTCTTTTGATTTTAATAATACTAAAATTTTACCCAATGATTTTCAGTGAAAAACACATTTTTTTGATTCACTCCTAGCCTCCTTTTAGCTTTTCTCTTCCAGATATCCAGTTATTTGGCATTATTTTTCCTCAGTCAGCTCTTCTCTGTTCTGTTGGAGGATGCCTGAGTCCAAAGGATCAAAAGATTCCCAGACCCTTAATCTACCCTTACTTAGAGGGTTTGTTTTGTTTTGTTGTTTGCTTGCTTTTCCACTGAAAGCTGTTTCCCTGCTCTAGTTACTCTGCGTGAGAAACTGAGTAGAAATAATACTGAAGACAGCAACTCCCTAATATTTGTGATAAGAGGCCTCCTCTCACCAGGCCGATGGAGAGCTATTGTTCAGGGAGAACCAGTGCTGGGGTCACACTGCAAATCCCTCCAGGATGTTCTTTTCTTTGCTCTGGATGTAGTAAAAACAGATACACAGGCAGAACCTCTTCTTTTCAGAAATATTACCAACCTTGTCCACCAATTTTGGTATTAGGCAGCAATAGTATCATGTATATATGTAACTTAGAGTGTTTTAAGAAGCTTTTCAGGGTCAGAGGGAGTCAGACTGGCTTCTCAGCTGTGCCAATCTGCCCAACTGCATCGCAGTGAGGTTATAAACAGAAGGGAGCAGCAGTTGAGCTGCTAAATGAATAGCACAATAGCCGCAGTGTTCAAGCACGTGTGCCTAAGATTAATCCATTTTCATGCCCCTAAAAAAAAAACAACAACAAACCCAACAAACAGAACAATTTTAAGAGCCTCCTAGGGCTCCCAATCACGTCAGGAACCTCATCTTCTAATTTTAGCACATGTTTCTTATATATTAAGAGCAATGGGGCTCCAACTATTGGCTGCCCTTCAGTTTGCGTTGTATAGAAATGATCCAGGCAACAAAGGCTGTTATTTTGAATGTCCCTGCAAAGCTTGGGCCTTACTCAACCTGCAGTGGTCCAACATTTAGTCAGACTAAATACCAAATATCTACTGTTTCAGATTCTTGATTTCTTTTTGGCCAGCACTGCTTCCTCACATGTGAATATGAAATTATGTGTATGTAGTTTCAAAATGACAAGCCAAATGTTTCTGGTTTCTGAAGTACTAAAATCAAACTTTATTATGGTTTTTTATTACGCATTGTTTATTTATGTCTTGCTGTATTTTGAGTTATGAAACAGGACAGTTCTCCAGTGAATCACAGGTACCTGGCACATCCTGTATTTTACATGGTTACACTTTATGGACTCCTTCACGAAACTTTTTGAGCCCTTCCCAGCGTGTTGATGTTCTGTTTGATATAGCTTAGCTTGGGGATTATTTGTCATTTCTGAAGTGCTAGTGGAAGATTCAGATTAATTATTGTAAGCATCAGTGGTTTGGCAATGTCTTTGTTCCTGAGGGACAGCTTGGACTTGGACGATTGCTCTTAGATAGATCTGTCTGCTCTTCTGCAGGTCCCTTTGCTCTCGGGTACAGTTATAGTCCTTTCTACTTTATGACCTATTTTCTGTTTTACTTCTCTGTGACCTAGGTGTATAACCTAGCCAGACCTGGGTTTCAAGGTTATGTTGATTTCTTTTTGTTGGGCACTCTTTCCTGTGGGATTTAGACTGTAATGCAACAGACTGTGGTATCATTTAAGCAGACCCAAATTCCATTTTTTCCTAAATTTTTTGAACAGAATAAGGCTGAGAAGGGTTCAAGTAAGTCCTGGTTTAAATGCATTCTCAAGTGGATAAATAAAGCAGCCCTTACAATGTGAACAGGATTTACGTGCCAATCTGCTTTCATTCTTTTTGCCATGAGTGGAAGAGGGAAGCTCAGTGCCTGGAAACAGATGCCTGTTGACCTCCTGCAAAAGCTGAGCTCTACCACACAAGTCTCTGTGCCTGATTCTCACCACCTCTTTCCTCCTTACAGTAGCCCAAGCCAGACTGGCCTCACCTAAAAGCAGTTGTAAACACCAGCTCTTCATAATGTTCTCCCAGTCTTTGCCTTTCCAGTTTAGTCTCCATTTTTTCTCTTCTTTTTCTATTGTAAATTTGTCACTGCTGCTGGCAGCTGTCCTCCTGGCGGGGTGACAGGAAGCTGCTAATGAAGAGGGACCTTTCTCAGCCTTGGCTGATTTTTTCAGCAAAGGCACAGTATCCTTGCTTGGGAAACTGTCCAAGGAAGTAAGTTTGTTGGGAGACAGGGAGGAAAGGGAGAACAAGAGAGTACTCAAATGTCTCCAGTGGCACTGAAGCTGCTGCAGCCCTTGCACTGTTGTACTGCTGTTCAAGCAAAAACTTCAACCAATTGAGCAAGACCTGGAGCTGAAATTTCTGTCTGATGGGAGAAATTTGTTTGTTGACATTGGTAAAAGGAAATGGAATGTGAGGATGGAGATGGCAGAACAAACACCATGACATCGTGGGGGTGAGAGACTCACTGCACAAGGGGAGGAGGGAGCGCCCTGGAAAATCAACCCCCACCTGCTGTGTTGCCTTTCCCAGAGCTTTTTTATAAAAAGCTCTTGTCCTCACAAAAATGCCTGCATATGTTTATAAAAACATGCAAGTGTTATACTACAACTGACCTTGATCTTTTTGATGGCTTTACTTTGGCTCAACTCTTTAGGGCTAAAAAGAAGGAACCTTGAAAGTAGTCAGGTATAGTACACAGCCATAGGGGCTCATCTTAACCTCGTCCTCCAGAAGGACTTATCTTAACTTCGGCCTCCTGATCTTCACTGCATGCAAAGCCCACATGCACAAGTCTGCCTTTCCCCTTGCTGGTGTAGTATAGTTTAAACATACAAAAGCAATCAACGCTGGCAGAAGGAGAGCAAATTGACTCTCAAAGCAGCCTAGTTACCCCAGTACCTTGCCTTCAATTCTGCATTACTGGCAAGGGACAAAATCCAGATTGGGAAAACCCATTTTTCTCCTGATCAGGCTAAAAGAGAACTTTTAGGGGCTGAAACCACCACAGTCGACACAGAAAAATCTAACAGAATAGCCGTTAGAAAATTAGCTGGGTTCACAGAGTCAGTCTTGGGCAGTGCAGTCTTATGCACATTCCCTAAGCTGATATTCTGGTATAAGTCATTAATCCAGATCTGCAAGGTAGAATTTAAATGACTTCCTTATGAAAAGGAAGAAATTAGAAAAACCATAGTTTTTGCTATTTATGGCCTTGTAGGGGACAAACTACCCTGTTTTTAGATATGCAAAATGTGAAGGAAAGGCTTTCAGCTTTTTTTTTTTTTTTTTTTTTTTTTTTCAGTATTCTAAAGGGATTCCTTTAGAAACAAGGAAGGGGAGAACTCACATAAAATAAGTAACTGTAAAAATAGCAAGCATTAAAGAAACTATTTATATAAGTGTTTTTTAAATATATTTTGATTTATAGGTAGCTGCCTAGTAAGGTTAATTTTAGATCAACTGTGTTATTCATAAAGCTTTGTCAGGATGTGTAGTATGTTGTATTATTTTTAGACCCAGCTAAGCCAGCAAGTTAATAAGAATCACTGTGGACTTCCCAGTCTGGCATACAGCAGTTCCAGCTTCAGAGGGGGCTGAGGAGAGGAATAAATAAAAATTATGTCCTACAGTTTTCTCTAGGCTTGATCTTCCTCGTTGATCTTATGAATAAATAACTTTATTTATAAATATATATAAATATATATATAACTTTTATTTATAAATAAATTTATGAATGAATAAAATAGCAAGGGAGCCCACCAGGTATGTGTTAGCGATCCTCTCCTAAAAATAAACAGCAGCCAAGACTTGTGGAAAGTTTTTTGTTGCTCCCTATAGGAATGGGCAGAAGGTGGTCAGGGTGTCAAGTGAGTCGAGACAGCTGAGATGAGCAAGATACCTCTGGCTGGTGTCGCACTGTGGCTCATAACCATACCCTGGAAAACAAAACTCTTCATGCTCTTCTGTACTGATAGTGCTATTTCTTGAGAGTACTAAAGCAACATTGCCTCTGCTTTGGCCCTGTTACTCAAAAATGCTCAATAACACAGGCTGCTGCTTCTCTGGCATTTATCTATCATGTTGTGTCTGGAAACTAGGTCAGAGAAGATTAGCTTTTTGACATATACTTTATAATCATCACTCTTCATTGTGAACTGCAAGGTCACACGATTCAGTGGCCTGAGGAGAGGCAAAGATGCACTGAACCACTGCCAGAGCTGCTGAAAAAGAGCTCCTATTCATTGCAGATTACATGTTTTGACCTAACTGTGACAGAAAAGCATACCTGTCAGCTCCATGGCAGGCTGATTAGGTTAATTAAGTCCTTGTCTATGAGTACAGTAATTAGAACTGTCAGTTGTTTAAATGATGATAGCAGAAAGGCAAGATTGAAGGAGCAGTACTGGAGTTTGGAAGTACTAATCGTATAGGAAGGACTCCATAACAGACAGTGATTTAATACTCCCCTTCAGGCAATCACATTTATGAGCAATGTTGGGTGGGGGAAGAGGGGGGAGAAGGGGAGAGAGTTGAGGAGAAACTCTTATCCCTTGGGTTTGTTTTGTTTTGAACTTCCAATAGTGAGAATTGAGATGGACAATGAATTTGAGATATGCCGGCTGCAAACATAACTGTAGCCTTGGAGTAACCTTGGAAAATGTCACTGTTTTCATGAGAAAGGTCTGCAGAACAAAGAGAATAGTGTTTATTTTTTGCATCCTCTCAACAAAGATAGCAGAAGTCATCTCATATATTCTTGGAGCTTTGGATTTGTCAGTAAATGAGCCTAATGATGAGAGAAAACAGCTGCACTAATGGTAGCACAAAATGGAAAGGAGGAGGAGCTGGGAAGCCAACCTGGGAGAGCTATGTGCAAGACTAGGTAACAGTTCTGCTCTGCCCAGTCCTCAGGAGAACTCTTCAGGACTTTGTGCCTCACACATTCAGATGTAAACACATTCTCAGGAGACAAGAGAAAAACAAAAAGTAACAGGAGAGTGGTTCAGTATAAAACGGACAGAGGACTGGACAGAAAAGAAGGGAGCTTATAGCACTCTTCTCTAGGTACAAGCATGTTGCAAAGAAGATGCTGATCACCTGAATCGCATGTTGGCTGGAGGAGGGACAGGAAGAAATCAGCTTAAATTGCAGGGAAAAAAAAGGAGGAAAAGACAGCATAAGGCAGAATTAGAAAACTTTTCAAAAAGGATATACATGAAGAGTATCCCCTTGCCAGCTCTACCCATCAAAGCTTTTATAAGGAGAAGGTGAAAATCTTCGGGAATGAGGACACAGAGACACTTTGGAAACAGAGCAGTTCAAGTCATCCCAGGAAAGGTGCAAAACAGTTTGATAAAGACCCCAAAGATCTCATAGAGCGGTATAAAATTGATGCAGTTGCCCTAACAAAAGACAGATAGAGAATAGAGATGGATGGATGAAAAGAAAAATAATGGAGATGGGTCACATTCTGTGAAACAGAATATGAACAGCAGAGCTGTGGAGTTAAGAGGCCCAAAGATTTGGTCCTGAGCAGGTCATTTGAGGGGCCTTAGTCTCCTGTGACACCTAATGTACCCAATTCCTTTCTTTAACTGTGCAGCACTAAAATTTAAAGTGATTTAAAGAATGAAATTTCATGTATCTTCTAGCATGCACATGCACACACCCACACCCACACAACAAAGAAATAATTGAAGCCAACCATTAATTATAAAAACCTTCCAGAAAATATTAATGACACTTGTCTTTGTGGAACTGAGCAGTTTCTCGTCAGTCCTAACTGCTCCTCAGTCTGGCTAGCTCAATCTGTGAAATGTACTGTTAGAAGGCTGAGTGACCATGTTCATTTTGATTTTGGCACAGTTTAAAGATGGAAAAATAACATGCAGGTGTAAGGTGTTCACATATTTCCTACTTTTACTTAGGAAAACAGTCACTGTGAAACAGAACACTTCCTCAGCATTGCAATGATAACAACCTATTCCTTTTTTTACAGAAATGAGTTAATTTTCTCAGTGTCTGGCATCAGATGCTAGAAAGAGCTAATGTGTTATACTCATCTGGAGGAAGAGTGCCAGAATCAATCCACATTTCACCAGCAGAGGCTGTTGACAAGCATGAACAGTGTTACCAGTATAATGAATTGGGTCATTAACACTGGTGATTCCTTGGGATACGATTGCCCCTGCTGGTTTGTGTTAAACACCGAGTGATCTCTGGCCACCTCTGTGCACTGCTTCACTCTAGCTCCTTTCCACGGGTGAGATGGTGTTTCCATGCTGGAATGTCATACTCTGCTCTGGGACTGAGGAAACTTGGGTGACTTCACTGGGGATCCAAAGAGGAAAACCAGGAGCTTTCTGACAAGTGTGGCATTTTGTTATCCAAGCCTTTCCCTTCCCGCCCAGTACTCATCATTGTGCAGCACACGGGCATAAATCTCCTCAGTTCTTCTTGCTGAATACAGCAACAAGTGTAGAGACACTGCTGGATTATTAACAGATGCTGAGGAAATTAAGAAATTAGCAGAAACTAGATCTCCATATAATACTACTGCCTTGAAATCGAGTTAGAAAGTGATGCTGCTTACCTTCAACGTCAGGTCTACCCAGCTTCAGGGAGCCAGAAGCCTGCTACTGCGCTGGGAACACAAAACACTGGAAATTCATTTTTAACATTTTTTCCCCCTCCAGATCTACATGCTGTCACACACTGCATGCTAAAATAATGATAATGGCTGTCTCACACAATTTTTATAAAACAATTTTTTTAGAACAATTCTTTTGGGCTTTGATACACACAGAAATTACCACAGCATCATGAGTCATGAATTACTTTTAGCGTCCTTGCTGTAAAATGCAAATTGCATTCAACTTGGATAAGCATTGACTGACCTGCGGACCTACAGATTTTGGATGCATTTTTTGGTTAGGATTTTGTGTGGATTTATTCCATGTAAAGGTTCTGTCTTTGGGATGCTCTACAATTATCTTGCTAAATCTCAGATCTATGGGTACAGATCTCAAATCCCACAGGTCTCAGATAATACAAATCTACAGCCAAAGCATCCGTCTTATTCAAAACTTTCCGATATTGTTATGTTCTCCAGTATTTACTAGAAGTTTTTTATCTCACAAATGGTGACTTCAGGGAGGAGCTCTGTTGAATTCTAGAGATGCCAGAAAGCTGAAGAGAAGACAGCACTGGGCCATTTGATTTCTCTTTGCTCAGGGTTTACAAGGTAATTACAGAAAACAGTAAAGTATAATGACTAGTATATTGCCTTTTACAAGGTATTACTTATAACATTTATATTACTTATAACATGTAAGTATGTTATATTTAAAAGGTAATACCTTTTAAAGAACAATGTATGGCCAGTCTCATGTTACACAGGTAAAGCCAGTGGCTAATGCAATGCAGCCTGAGGGCCCTCTGAGCATGTGTATTGCACAGACTGATAAGGCTGGCTGAATTTATCTGGTACAGCAAGATGCAAGATGCTGATGACATGAATGGAAGAGTCAGAGTTAGCTGGAGGCTGGCTAGTGAAAAAAATAACAACAAGAACCAGAGGAAGCAAGTAGTGAAACCTCCAATAACAATGACTGGCTTTAGCTGCAAGATGGATATCAAGACCCAGGCTTTTAACCCTTCCTAAATTGGAGGTTGTTTGGATGTGCAGTTTTATTTTGGGCATGGCTCTATTTATAAATAACAAAAAGGTCTTCATGCAACCTGCCAATTTACGCAGATGGACAAAGAGAGCTTTGGAGGCTTAATAAACCCTTTTTTTGTTTTACAATACTACATCTGTTTTAGATAATGGAGGAACTCAGTTTAATAAGATCTTTCATATATGCTTCCAGTTTATGCTTTAGTCTCTCTCCCTAATCACTTCAGAAACTCATATTAGAGAAATTAAAAATGATTAGACAGAACGGACAGACACAAGGCCCAGATCTGAGCAATGATATAAACCAGAGAGGCAGACTCCATCTGCAGAAATGCCCTGGTTTAGCAAACTAATAAAATTTTCTTTTCTTCCCCCTTGACAAAGGCCACATTTTATTAAGTGGCCTCCTTCTGACAGCTGTGTTAATACAGTTAGATGTTGTTGCTGAGAAACTAATCATAGAAATGTCTGGAAATACGTTAGCTGTGATGTAAAAACAGAGTGCAGTTTGAAATGCAACCACTTAGAGAGAGATTCGGCCCCAGAGTTGCCATGGTGCATAACCCAAAACTCGCCGGTTTACTAAAACCTGGCAGCTCAGCCGGCGTTTCAACAAGCCTGCAATTTTTTTGTTGTCTGATCTCACATCAATCTTTATTAATGTTTTACATTTCATGTTTTTTGAAAACAAAAAGGGTAAAATTTTATACTGAACGTTAACTGGTGTAACCTCACATGACTTCCCTTGCAGCAACTTTAGCATGTGTCCGTTTGAAACTTCACTGCCTCCTGAGTACACCTTTGGCTTCAGCATTACTCTAAATGGCAGAGCTCAAGGACATTTAATAAATACATTTAATTAGGCCTATAGTGACCGTACCGCCTCCCCACCCAGCGTACCCATGTCTTGTTGGGGCAAACAGAGGCGCCCGCGTTACCAGTGCCCATCGGAACCGCGCGGCAGCGGCAGGAGCAGGAGCAGGAGCAAGCCTCTGCCCAGCCCTCCCACACGGCCCTGGTCGTGCTGTTCAGATCAGCGTGCCCGCGCACACCCGTGTCCCTTCCCTGCTTTGCGTCGCGTTTATAAAAGCCTTCTGTGGGCACAGATCCCTGGGGAGAACAGCACAGGTCCGGGGAGAAGCAGCCGGTCAGATTCCGGGGCCGTTCGGCTGCCGCGTGCACAACGCCCGGGCGCCCTTGCGATGGGTCACGCGGTGGCCGCGGATGGACTGGGCAATGTGGGGAGCCGAGCCCTCGTGCCAGAGGGCTGACACGGAGCGTTCCACACGCTCACAAGGTGTCTGCAGCCAGTCCAGGCCCTGCTCTGCGGTTCCTCCCTTTCCCTGCCCGCCTTCCCCGTGCTCCATGTTGGAGCTGAGCTGCTCCCTTCATGCCCAGAGCATGGGGAGCCAGATGGCGCACGCCAAGCCCTGCAGGCCTTGCCCTGCAGGCCTCGTGCACTCTGCAGCACAAGGGCCGATGCTGGAAGCAGATTTAGGAAATTCCTGTGAGATCTTTTGAAACATGGACAAAGCCAAAGACCCTTGGCATAGGCAACTGCAGTCCAAACAGCTGAACTTGGCAGTGCAACTGCAAATAATGGCTTATAATGGGGAGCCGGGCGGCTCTAATGACAGGCTGCGCTACCAAGTCGGCCTGGAGGAGTCCTGTGCTCCTGGTCACATCCCCTGTTTAGTTGCCACAGGGCAGTAGCTGAGAGACCGCAGTTGTTTCCTGCCCCAAGCCCATACATCTGATTGCACATGCATGCCTGTAGACATTGAACACAATAAAGCTCCTTTAACAACGACCTCAAATCTTTATCCCAAATGATAGAGGAAGTCAATAGAAACCTGCATGGTTTTGAAAGGAGTCTGGTGTTTTTTGCTTTCCTCTGTAGTAAAAGATTTGCCCTATGTGGGCAATCATTAAAGTCCCTTTTTTCAATCGCCGAGTATGAAGCAGTGGTTCTAAAATTCCGTGTTCTTTAGGAACTATTTCACATTACTGTGCGAGTCTGCTGGAACACCGGTTTCATGCTTGTTTAAAGGGAAAGCCCCAATAAAAGGCTTTCTCTTTAAAGCTTTACTGATAGTAAATTAGATACTTTTCTAAAACAATGCTTCACAAACCGTTATAGACTCTATTTTAGACCTTGCCCTTGAATCTGCTACTCTAATTTACTTAGGCTTTGTGAGAAGATAGCAATTGAGAGGGGTTTAAAAATGAAATACGGTTCCCAATGTTTTGATTAAACATTCAGAGCTTGAACTCTCCCCATTACTGTGGTTAACTTATATTTACTATGCCACTCAAACTTAAGCCCAAACGCTTATCTACAAATCAGCTGCCTCATGCACAGAATTGACTTTTTTTTTCACACTGTTCTCTCTGTAATGGCACTGAGGATTTAGACTCCCTGCTCGACTGGAACCGTGCTGGAGAAAAATAAGGCAGCCCAAACTGGGAATGACCATCTTGCATAGAGATAGAATGAGCACTGATACATCTGGAAGTGAAGTCTTGATGGTTTCTGATTCTTAAGCTCTCTTGAGCACCTCTAGAGAAGAGAATTAGTGCTGGATATTCTCATCTGAGTCATTCTGCTGCCTGCTAGCTCCTTGTTGGTGTGAGCTGGATGGCAAGCTCCAAAGCATCCCAAGCAGGTGGCAGCAGGATTCTTCTGTGTGGTTTGGGATCCTTTGGGAAAAATGATTGCTGCTGTGAGCTTCACGGACCCGCACAGTCAGGGATGTGTCAAGAGAAGCATGATGTCATGTCAGTTCCTGCAGGCTGTTACAGCACATTCTCATCATATGGTAGACTGTAATACATACATTTTTTTCTTACCAAGAAGGCAAGGGAATAAAACATGCTCTCTCTGATTAACAAAGAATCCAGATGTTCAGAATAATTTTTATAGCATGAGCAAATTCAAGGCCAATTAAGCAAGTATGTCTGGACATAGTCTTTTAAAAATCTGATTTTTCTCCCTAAGTCTTTCAGCATGAAAAACTAAAAATCTTACTGGGTGGTAACACAAATGTTGATGATTAATTGTAACCCTCTCTCAGGGGTATTTCATTGCTGGGAATTGTGTCTCACACGTCCTTCAACTGGCTCTAAGAGTTATCCATATGCAGTAAAATATTACAGAAATTTCTGCCTATGTTCAACTCCTCTTATGATCTAAATAATTCCCAATTCTGCTTCCTTATTTAGAATGTTAAATGCCCTATCTGAAGGACTTTATAGGCTACATTTTCAAAATGGAATGCAGAGATCCATGCAGGGCCTATCCTCCTTAGTCATGATAAAGTTAAATGGTTCATCAGATTGTGAGAACATCTGCTAGTTATAATTGTGAGAAGTGTAAGTGTTTGCTGACCAGTGTGCACATTTGCATATACAAACACTGTAATTGGCTTCTGCAAGCAGAGAAATTCTTGAATATATAGTTTCATATAGGCCCTATTGAAACATGAGTGCTTCTGCTCCATAATCAAAACAAGGCTTTTACTTTTATATAGTGAAAATATATTCAACTTTTTTTTCAGTCCAAGACCCTTTCTAAAAAGAAAATTCAACCAGATAGTCAGGATTTATGGGTTCATATGGTAGACGAACCTTTGTAGTGTTTTAGTTTAAGTCGTTAGTTTAAGTGTTTTAGTTTAAGTCGTTTAGTTTAAGTTGTGACCACGAGATGTTGGAATTCACGATCCTGCGTGGAGGGAGCTGGGCAAGAAGTAGGATTRCAGYCCTGGACTTCAAGAGAGCCAACTTTGACCTCCTCAGGGAGCTCCTTGGAGAAATCTCCTGGACCAGGGTCCTAGAAGGAAAGGGCGTCCAGGAGAGCTGGCTTATCTTCAAGCACCACTTTCTCCAAGCCCAGGATCGGTGTATTCCGACCAGTGGAAAGTCAAGTAAGAGGGGCAAGAGACCTGTATGGATGGGAAAGGAGCTGCTAGGGAAACTTAATGAGAAGAAGAAAGCATACGTTAGGTGGAAGAAGGGCCAGGCCACGTGGGAACAATATAGGAATGTTGTCAGGGAATGCAGGAGTGCGACGAGGAAGGCCAAG
>PTEX01000008.1:6982420-7014690 GCA_003342815.1 Eudromia elegans
CAGGAACTTGAGGAAGAATTTCTTAACGGTGAGGGTGACAGAGCACTGGAACAGGCTGCCCAGAGAGGTGGTGGAGTCTCCTTCTCTGGAGATCTTCAAAACCCGCCTGGACACCACCCTGTGCCCCATGCTCTAGGGGACCCTGCGTGTGCAGGGGGGTTGGACTAGATGACCTCTACAGGTCCCTTCCAACCCTAGCCATTCTATGATTCTATGATTCTAAGTCCTTCGTGAGCAATCTGAGTGTACATTGCACACTGCAGTATATATGCATGCATATTGCAACACCACCACTTGGGAAGGTGATTTTAATCTAAAAATATCTTCCTGTATTGAGCTTGGTTATGGTCTAGTTTTTTATTTATTTTCTTTGCTTAAGTCATGGAAGGAAAATTTAGGAATACAAGTAATTAACAACAGCCTTGCAGAGCATGGACTAGAGAAATAAAACAATTTCATTGTACTACCATCTATTGCTGTTGAGCACTAACTTCTTAATAATGAAGTCTTTCAAATCAAGCACTGCTATCACAATAGCGCACTTGAATCTAGTGGCTTGGCTGAACATGAGATAGGGATCATTTCCTTTATCCTTTTGTCCAGTGTATTTTTTTTGTTTGATCTCCATGTCTTGGTAGTTCTCATTACTTGTCATTTTTCTTAAATATACACTCAGTCCCGTATATATTTTTGGCTGTTCATTCACTCTATCATGTAAAAGGACTGCTTAGATAGAAATGAAATCTTTTATACTAAAGTTTTCCTGTACTTAACTGAAATCTTATCACGGATTACTTTTCATTCATTCTCAGCAGGAGAAGTAAAAGTCAAAGAAATATCTTTCCTGGAACTCCATTCTTAAATAAGTACAGTGACACTGGCATTCCCTGTTACATACATCTTCTCAACTTGCAGAAATGAAGTGTCTTTCTGAATGTTAAAAGATGAAGCAGGTTGTAGGAGTAGCACTTCCAAGCTGGAATGAAGATTGACCACTACTGTGTGGTTCCAAACCCAAGACACTTGGGATGTCCTCTTTTTGCTTGCTCAGCATTTTATGGTGCTTACAGCAACAATGAAGTCAATACAGCTGTAAATATTCAGAATTTATTCCAACTGTCCCTGAAAGTCTCAAGCGAGGCACTAATAAGTTAGACCATCTGGAAGACATTTGGCTAAAGTAATTTGACTTGTGGCAGAGACAAAGAAAAATCCAGTTTGCCAGAGTGACCTCAGAGCTGAGCTTGACAGGGCAGGTTGTCCTGAGGGGACATGGTATGTGGTCCATGAATGACCTATCCTATGCAGAGGTGCTGTTTGAGGGAAAGGGTAGATAAGCTCTGTGGGCTTTGGGGCATCTCAGAATTTTGGGGTACATAACCGTCTGCTCTTCTAATGTAACTGTGCATGTAAAATTTCCGAGGATTCTTGAATAAGAACAAACTGAAAGACACAGTGTAAATACCATCAATCAGAACTGCATTACAATCGCTGTAGGTTAAATCAGATTCATGGCCCAGGTTTCTGCCACATGAGTTAATATCATAATGGTCAGCTGTACTGGTTATCATTCTGCCTCAATGCTGGAGAATTTTTTAGTGTGGAGAGCATTTTAGCTTGTATAGCTAGGGCACCACAACTCTTTAGGGCCAATTTTGCATCCTTGGTAGCTCCATATACATCAGCCTCTGGAGAAAGGTGTTTACCAGTGATAAACAACTGACTATAGGCCTGGGGACCAAACCTGGCTCTGGAGGACAACACCCTTCTGTCTTCACTTGTCTTGAATCTTCTTCACTCTGTTTCCTTTTCCATTTCCAGATTGGTTTTATCAGCCAGCTCCCAAGGTAGGACTTAAGATTGAGCTCTGGTATTATCTAGACAAACCAGGGTTAAGGCTGCAAGGAAAAACCTGCAACACCTCAGGCTACAGCATGCATGGCAGTAGGCAAAATCTTCAGTAGACAAGGTGCTGAGACCTACGTGGAGCTACTGAGCATGTGCAAAAAGTGGATCTGAAAAATTAGTAAGTAGCATGACCAAAACAGCACAGCCTTTGTATGAAGTTCTCTTGCCTGATCTCTGTAAAATCACAAGTTCTGTGCTGACATGAGAACCATACAGCTCTCCACAGCATATTTAATTCATAATGCAATTATTTTTTATTTTGTAAAAGTAGAAATGGTTCAGGCTAAGGTAGGCCATTAGCACAGAAAATTTCAGCCAGTATTTAAACTCTTGCAGAACTCTGTGCGAAAAAAAATGGATACATCTTGTAGATCTGCCAGTTCTTCCTCCACTGACAGTCATATGTGAAAAATTCAGACCCAAGAGTGTCACAATTTGATGACAATTCACCAAATATTGCCCCTGGGTCATGCCTCTCCTAGAAATGCAGCCATATTATCATAAAAGCCCCATGACAAGATCACCCAATAATTTAAATGCCACTGGGATGTTCTGCTGAGGGAAATGGGAAGGATTTCAGTAGTAAGGCAGAATTTAGACAGGATGAATTTCCATTTCCGTTCCTCTTCTCTTCCTCTCCTTTTCTCTTCCCTTTTTACTGGAGAAGTCGTATGGGATCAAAACTGACCACAAGAGGTCAGGGCCTCACAGTGCTACCTCTTATCTGAGGCTTGAGCTGGCTGGAGGATGGGAAGGATGGAGGGAAGGAGGCCTGGGGAAGCTGCCCTCGGAGCAGGCCCTAAATCACCTCCCTGCAGCAAGACGTGCAAGGGGGGATCGAAGTGTCAAAGCATCGAGTAGCTACTGCTTGATCCGTGAAATGGCAGTGCAAATGCATGGGGCTGCAGGCTGTCCAGACACCATTTTGTTGTTTGTGAGGACCAAGGAGGGATTCTTGTTATGTTTTGTGTTGGGGAGGGTCTTGAAGCCTCAGCTGAACTCATACAAATAAAAGCAACTTCTGCCTTGATGAGCCCCCAAAACTGTATGAGGCGAGGGAAGCTGAAAGATGAATTGGCTTTTTGGGTGTTGTCCAGTAGGTTAGTACAAAAATGTCATGTCTTCTGACATGACAGTTTGGGAAACCAACCTGTTTATTTATGTTTCTGAGGGAATCTAAAAGCTTCGATGTTAATTCTCTGTAATGCTGAATTTGGCTGGTAGTGCTGAGAATCTTCACCAGGTTTAGGTAGAGAAGAGCCTCTGTTTAGAACTTTAAAATGTTGGAAAGCTAATGCTATTGCTGTCTTCCTCATTTCTCCTGATCTTCTTGTCTACTGATCTGTCTTGTATGCCAAGACCTGTTAAGTTTTAAATTATTGCTAAAGTATTTTTTTCCTGATTTTAGACTAAATTTGTGCTTGAAGGTTTAATATAGCTTATCCAATGTAATTATCTTTTTCAGTGTTAAAAGTTTGTTCCTATTTTTTCATGTTGAATCTTGGGCAAATTAAAAAGGGTTTTTAGAACTTTCCTGCCGCAGTTTTACCTAGTATAAACAAATATAAATATGCAAATTTCATACATTTCACCATATAATACCTGCCTACTATTCCTAGATATCAATAATAATATATTAACTTGAACTGCAAAAAATAATCTTATGTAGAAGTAGCATCTTAATATTTTTAATTTTTTTCGTATCTTAAATCCCATATGTACCACCAGTTATTTAAACATATGGGGTTTTTTTATATTGAAACTGAGATCCAACTATATAATCTTAGAAAGTCCTATAAAGGTTTTGCATATAGGAGGGAAAATAGAGAAGGAACTTGATCCTGCTCTCCTGATCACAGTGGGAAGAAATATTTGATTCCAGTGGGATTCTTTAGTTAATAAGCAGGCAAACTGAGGCCAGTGATTCAAAGTTGAGTCTGGAGAAACTTAGAATTAGCGGTGACTGTAAAACCAGAAACATCTCTTTATTGGAAAGCATATCCAGGGATACAGCACAAGAGCAGGCAGTCTTCAGACGTTAAGGCCGGAGAGAGCCAGGAATTCCTGGCACTTGCCTTGGTGGCAAGTCTGCATGGTTTCTGAACTTGGTTAGGAAGCAAGAAGCAGCTCATTTTCAGTGACCTGTTGCACCACAGTATTTTACACAGGCTTAGTTGTGAAAATTTCAATAAGATTTTGTCTTAAATATAGCAAGTCTGGTTACATTTCTTCAGCAGGGTAACCAGACTATTTAAATAAAGCTGTAGCATGCTTTTCAAATTCAAAGTTAAATATTAAGGCCAGAGATTTGCAGCTTTGTCCCTTACTTTCTTGAAAATGGAATGTATTTATGTATTATTAATCTGTGCAGGTTTTGCTATTGAAATTAGGAAGAAAAACAAAAACAAATTGCAAACAATTGCACTGACTGTAGCCAAATGCTAACAGTTTTATGTGAGCAAACATGCTGTTTATGTATAGACCTGCAGCAATTTGGATGGAGAATGTTTCAATAGGAAAAGCCCAAACTTGTTTTCTAGCAAGCTGAAAACCACAAGTATATCGTGTTCTAAATAAGGGATGTATAAATTGCTAAGGAGGCAAATAAGAGTCTCAGGGGCCTACAGGTTGCTGGGCATTGGCACTGGTCGTGCAGCACCACCCTCTGCACCAGTTACCAGCTGTGTGCTTTGAGGGTACACCCGTGTTGTGCACTTATCCTCGCCATCTGCGTTCACCACTTCCCAGCCCTCTCCTGGTTTTCAAGTACTGACAAGTGTCAGTCCTGCGGGAGCACATTTATACCTCTGTGCCATCAATGTCACCAAAGCATCGTGAGCTGAGCACTGTGTTAAATCCTGGCCTCAACTTTGTCCTCACTGGATTGATCTAAGGCAAATGTTACTTTGGGCTGTTCATCAATAGTGTAAAATCTGGAGTGCAAAATGTGCCTACAGAGGAGCCTGTGATTTTACAGAGCTAAAATAAATCTCTCTTCAGGGTTTTCTAATATAAACTCAATCTATGTGCAAAAGCCTCTCCCGATCAAAATACCTCAAGAAATATTTTGTGCTTATGGTTGGGTCCCTTCAGTTCCAGTAGCTGCCTCAGTGCCTGCTGACTTCAGCAGAAGTGACAGTGATGCCCCCGAGCACAGAGCTGGGCAGTTCCATTGACAGTGCATTTATTTTTAAAAGCAGTCGTTTGGCCTTCACAAATTGCTGATCAATTTACTGGAGAAAACAAGACGCAGGAGCTGAGCTATGAAGCCAGAGCAGGCAAGGTACTGTTCTGGACAGGACACACCACTTGCCTGTTTCAGTCATGAGCATCTACAAGCCTAGATGTTATGTGGAGAGGTCCTCTGCTGCTCTAGCTACGCATCCTCACGCCTAAGAGCAAGCTGTTGGGCTTCCCTTTGGGAAGGTGCTCTGCAATATGGCTCCTTTCTGTTTTGACTGGAGTTCAAACATCTGTACCTCACTCTGAAAGGAAAAACATAACTGTGGTTGTAACTGTAAACCATGCGTGACAAAAGAAAGTCACATGAAGTTTACTCTGTGAGGCGTTTAGACCCAATGTGCTGCTTTAACTGCTAAGCTACACTTACATATACAGCTAAGAGCAAGCCCTCTTGTCATGCATTTGTGCACAAACATCCCACATTGCCTCTTGTAACAACAGCCACATTATGCTTCCTTGCACAAAACCAGCTGTCAGTTCAGATTTCCTTAATCCTGTCAGATCCCAACTCAGCCAACTAACAACCATTATCTATGGGAAACCCTTCTGTGAAATAAAGCAATGTCCTTACTGAAATGACTTGTCATAAAAATTAGTTTGGTCACCAGTCGAAGGAAATACTTTGTTTAAGCTTGAAAATTACAGGCTCCTGGTATCATAGTCTTTAGTGCTACAGATCTCTGAAAGGATGAGTGGAGCCATACACAAACAGCATGCAGGACCCAACTCCTGCTCACCCTGCTCACATAGTGCAGCTAAACGGTGCAAATGTGGTTTGCAGGTTGTTGCTGTGTAGAGAGCACACATGTCCTGGCAATGGCAGAAAACTCTCAGCATAACTTTTCTGAATTCCACTAATATGAGCAAGCCTGGGAATGCCTGCAGCACATGCGGATTTTGACCTGGCAGAGTCAGGATGGATCTTTCAAAAGCAACCTGCTGTTGCCAGTGAAAGAGTGAAAGGTGAGAGTTATCTCCACAAACCATCGTAGTGCTGCTGGTTTTGATGAACGCCCCTGGAGGAAGAGAGGAAGGAGAAGCCAGATGGAGAGTGGATGCTGCAGGGCATGCTTCTCCCTTTGGTAAATGTGGTAGGAAAACAAGCCATTCCTCCTGGCCCAGGCACCAAGACGGCGTAGAGAACTGCGTGTGTCAGATGAGTAGCAGCAGCTTGAACCTCTGCAATGTTGTGGTCCTCAGCCTATTCAGCCCACACTAAACTCTGATGATAATCTGTGCTTCCAGACCCACTGGGGAGGAGAAGGAGGAGGAGGAGGGCTGGACTGGGAGCACTCTGCCTCACTGGGGCTGTAGCCCTTCCAAGACAAGCACTCCTGGCTGCCTGGGAAGGAGAGGCCACACCAAGATCACACCAGTGGCTCCAGTGCGTTGTCTTTGCCAGGTCTCCAAGCACAAGACACTTTGACAAGAGCTGCAGCTCTCATGGCATTGACTGGGGCAAGGTGAACATGTTTTTCTGATATTTTTCTCTTCTTTTTCTGTGTTTGTCATGTAAATGGGTGGTAGAATTGCTAACCATAGTTAGTCTAGAATCAGGAGCTGGTTTTCATTACATCAATAGATTATCTTAAAAAGAAAAATTAAAAATATGGATTTTTCTTTTTTGTTTTGTGAATATCATTAAAAGAAATTAGGGATTTTTTTCCTTTTTTTTTTTTTTTCCTCCACAGAAAGAATTGAGAAACTTGTTTCTTTGTTATGAAAGCTATAGTCATTATCTAAGTACATGATCTGGCATCAGGGACTTTGAGAAAAAAGTCATAAATATAATGTGTCTCGCATAAAAATTCCAAGACCTGCCAGTGCATACATGCTTTTACACCCTGGTCATCGAAGGCAGACAAAATTTTAATGTTAATACTTATATCTCTTCGTGACCTTTCACGACGTTTCATCTCACTTGTTAGCATGTTTGTAAAAACAAGGAACCAGATTTTATTCCCAGTTCACAAAGTAGAGCAGAGCCCCCAGCTCCTGTGCTACAGCCCTACAAATAGGAGCACAGACTTTGTTGATCAGAAGGCATTTTGGGGCTTCTTGATGATAAATATTGATTGACAAGGGGAAATGTTAGTACATTGTTTAATATATGCATTGAATACCATTTTATTAACTTGACTTTTAAAATGTTGTGTTTAAAATGATGCTTCTTTGCTAATAGTTACTTCCAGCCCAATTATTTTGGTTCTATCAAGTTCCAACTGCTATTTAGAGAAGAGGGGGGGGGGGGAAAGGAAAGAAAAAAGCCCTGCTGTGGCCTTTTCGCTGTAGGCTGATGGAGGCCTCTGGGCAATCAAACTAATCAGAACATTGTCTGTGGGTCAGGCTGATCTCTGCAGAGATGTCTGCAGAGGTTGCAGCTGAGCACATCATGCTTGAAAGTTTTGCACATTTTATATAAAAGGTGACAGGCAGAAGCACACGGCAATCCAAAGCATACAAGAAAGGTATATTTATAGGACAATCCTTGAAGCCTCATTTCCAAACTCAGTATTAAATCACATGTAGCAATTGTATTTCTGTGGGGAAAAAAGAACAGATTTCCCCAAGAGCACTGTTTCTAGGTTGAATGCAAGCAATAAAAGGACGGTCCCAGAAGAAAATGCTTAGAGAAAAAAGCTGGGCACAAATCTGTTTCCACTAAAAACCTACATTGTGAATTTATGACAGTGAGTTCTCTCCTCACACATTCATTACACCATGAAGTTTGTTAAACTTTGTGTATCTGCATTATTATAGTCTTTCTGTACATGGTCGTATGTTGTTTTCCAGTTGAGCCCCTGCCTCAGTGCAGAAGATGCTCAGTGTCCGTAATGATGGAGAGAGGGCCGTGCTAAGTAAGTCTGCTGCCATGGGAAGGATTTTGGAAAGATTGTGTCTAGTGCAACTGTGCATTAGGGTCAGGGGTACAACAGTGCAGAAATAAAGGGCCTCTTTGCTAGAAGGCTTATGAAAAGGGACACAGAACAGGAGGTATGGAAGATTTGGGAGGATTTCTCTGCTGAAAGATCAAATATGAAGGGAGGCGGTGCCAGAGGTGAAAGAAGGAAGGCACCTCCTCTCCTTCATCTCTCAAAAGATCAAGTGGCCAAAGGATCAGCTTGGGACACTGAGACAAAAGGACTTGGTCCTACATCCCAGGAGATCCGCATGTCCTCCTGATGGTTGCAACAGGCAGGATGAATTAGTGTGGGGGAGGAAAGGGTAAGGGTAGTTAAATACTGTCCTAGAGCACTGGGTTCAATCCCTGCTCGCACCACAGCATTTTGTTGTATAGCTCGGCAGGGTGTTTAAAACAGGCTATATGTCACAGGATGTCTGTTTCCTGATACGTCTAGGGCTGTTTGCCAGAGGCCACTGAGGCAACTGAAGGCAATGGACCTCAACTTTGAGCTGTCGCTACCCGTGTCACACATCCCAGCCTGGAAAACTGGGCCTCACTTACCCAACCAGGAAAAGATGATGCCACTTTCTCATCAGCGTGGGGAAGGTAGAGTAATGCTTGCACATCAAGAAGATGCTGAGGTTGTGAGCACCGCAGGAGGATCCATAAGGAAATGAATGCTCATGGCTTTGGAACAGCATTTGGATGCTGCACTATGGATAGCTTTGTACCCCAGGGCCATATGCTGCAAACAGTGAGGAAAAGATGCAGCCCTTCATACAGCAAGCTGGGTCCTTCCTGTGCTCAGTGGACACAAGGATCCAGTGGGAACCATGCACTGTTTTCCGTGTTTGGATTATTGCTGTGCCTTTGCTTTCCTTCACAGTGCCCAGATGCTGATATGCAGCCCACACTGTAGAGCTCTTGATATCCCTCAGTTAGGAACTGCAGGACCAGTGATACACATTAGGTACTGTGGTCACGTGAACTTAGATTGGATTTGCATGGTAAGGCCAAATACAACACACTGGAAAAGCAGGAAACAGATCTATTGTGTTGAAATATTACATAAACCAAGTTCAGGTTGGACCCATAGTACGCAAAAAAAATTGATTTTCTGTGCAAAAAAACCCCAAGCAGATAGTACTATCCAGAAAATGAGAAAAGGACAATCCATCTCAGATCAAGTAGATTTAGAAAACTTGAAAGAAAACTTACTTTTTCTCTACTTCATTAATTTCTTTTAAAGGTTTACTTAGATACTAGAAAAGCAGGAACACCATAAACAGTAACAAAAGAACTGAATTTCTTGAAATCCAGAAGACAGCAACTTGGGTAACTAACAAAACAGCAAATAGCTATTGATGTTTCCTGAGTGTTTAAACATCTCCAAAGTGGGACATAGCTGAGTGGACTGGTCAGGAGCTGATATAAACATGTGGTACGTTTGGAGCAAAGCTAGCCACTGCTCTGCTTTACTTCTGCTCACAGAATAAAAAGAAACTGGTAGATAGCAGAGAGATGTATCCATCATTTCTCTTGACATCAACAGCAATCTTATATAGGCCGAATCCCCAGTGGGGACTGATGGGGCTTGTGTGATTTGCAAATGCTTGGCTTCTTGCACAGGGAGTATAGGAAATACAGCTACATCCAAATTCTGCAGGCAAAGAAGAAGCTGAATCCTATTTTAAGCTAACATTTCCTGTGCAGGCTTCCGATATTTGATTCATTTCTGTTTCCATTTCTCTGAAAATATTGCATGTGGCCACAGATGCAATTTTCCCTATTTCATTTACAGTACTTAACTATTATTTTACAACCCCAAACAGATGGAGAGTTAGATGAGTAAGATATAGCTTGAAAATTTTGTGCTTTTGACAGGAACCAGAGCTAAATATCTTTTCTATTTTTAAGGGCAAAGTTTCAACAGGAAATTTCACATACATTAATTCACTTCATAAAGGTTTCACTTCAATTTTGGTTTTCAACTTTGCAGCTTTAAAAAACATGCAACATGTTTCAGATCTCGTTTATGTGAAAGGAGAAGAACAAGTGGTGGGTTTTTTTACTTCTTATTTCAAAATAAAAAAAAAAGGAATATCCTATCCAAAACCAATGAAGAATGGGCAATGTTAGAATCAATCAGTCTGAGCTACTGTTAAAAACCTGTAGGTTGGCCTGTAAAAGCAATTCAGATGAAGAAATGAAGAAAGGGCTTTTTTTTTTTTCCCCTTCTCTTTTTTAGAATTCCACTGGTGGCTGCTTGATCCAGCTTCTGGAAAGTCCCACCATCTTCTGCCATCATTGCTTGTGAAGAGTGTTCTAATTATTCTCAGGAAGATTACCTGGAAAATAAAATAAATAAATAAATAAAAATGATCGCACTCTAGAGCCTTCTGGAGAGGGCTAAGCTTTCTAAAAGGGCACTCCAGCTCGCCTTTCTAAATGGCATAGTTTACAGACTGCATATATGCAATTTCCAGGTCTTTTGTCGATTATTGCAGGAGCAATAATCTCCTTTTTCAAGGAGAAAGGGTCATGTTGAAAGAATTTGCCAGTCAACAGGGCACAGAGACAGGACTGGTCATCAGATGTATCGAGATCTGCTCCTGGTCGTGCTGTGGCTGACTGGGCAACTCCTGATAAAACATGGACTTCTCTTTTGCCTCCTTTTCTCCTCTCATCTTCTAGATGGGGCAGAGGGATGTGAACTTCTAGAGAGGGTCCAGCATAGAGCAGTGAAGATGATTGAGGGACTGGAATATCTATTGTATGAGGAAAGACTAAGCAAGCTGTGCCTGTTTAGCCTGGAGAAGAGAAGATTAGGAGGGGATCTTATCAATAGGTACAAATACATGAGGGGAAAATGTAAAGAGGATGGGGCCAAACTCTTCTCAGTGGTGGCCAGTGGTAGAACAAAGGGTAATGGGTATAAATTAAATCACAGGAAGTTCCCTCCCCATGTGAGGAAGAACTTCTTTCCTGTGAGGGTGACAGAGCCCTGGAACAGGCTGCCCAGAGAGGCTGTGGAGTCTCCTTCTCTGGAGATCTTCCAAACCCGCTTGGATGCCACCCTATGCCTCGTGCTCTAGGGGTCCCTGCTGGAGCAGGAGGCTGGACTCAATGATCTCTAGAGGTCCCTTCCTACCTCAACCATTCTGAGTTCTGTGCAATTCTGTTTGTCTCGAGATTATCTTGGTCCTCTCCTGTGTATGTAACACAGATACCACAGGGAAAATCCAGCCTTGCTCAGGGTTTTAGGTAACAGTTAACTTGTCTCTGTGGCTACTTGGAGACTATAAAACTTGTTTAAACAGAAACTGTCACCCACTCAAATTCAATAGGAGATTCCAGCAACCAAGTTTCCTGTGAATTCTGCCTCGTGTTTCACTCCCTCAAACTGAAAGCCTCCCCAGAGTAAGTTGTTTCCCTGCTCCTTGATGCGTTTCATTTTTTTCTCTAGATATTTCATATACAGCAATGGTATATAAGGTGTTAGGAATGTCACTCTCTGGAGCTGACAATTTAAGTCGGGGAGCTAATATTTTCATACAGTGATGATCAGCCCCAGATATGACTGCATGTAGACCCTGTCCCAACTGCTACTTATGCCTGGCCCTACTCACTTCCTAGTCACTACCACAAGAAGAGCTGCCACTAATCCACTGGCATGAGCTTTCATGCATATTGCATAAATTTGATTGCATATTCCCTCAGTAATCAGTAGAAGGGTCATTTTTATTAACTAAAGCAGGGATTTACACACAGCTTTTGCTCCAAGGGTTTTGCAGGAGAGGCCTTGGGGCTTGTTGCTACTGTACGTGTTACACGCAGTGATGGGGCTCTGGCAGCAGGAGGGCTGTGCTGTCACGGTCCTTCCTCCCTTCTGCAATGCTGTACAAATAATATCCCCTCTGCACACTGTGCCGACTCACAGATGTGGAATATATCTGTGCTTAGACATTCCCCTGAGATTGCCCCTCGCAGGCACTCTGGGAGTTACCTCGGCAGCCTGGAGAGTTTCCCCAGATTGTGTTGCTGGAGCAAAAGGCAACTGCTGGCTATTTCCAGGGGTCAGCCCCAGGCACATTTTATTGCTCCTCTATGGAAATAGTCCAGAAATTCACAAAAGCAGCTTAAAAATCATGAGATTATACCAAGCTATAAACTTTGGGATTTTTGATTAGTCTTTTGGGTTTTAGCTATTCCCCTGGAACTACAAGGACTAAATATTTATTTTATCTTAAGTATAAGCTGCAGTTCCCACATAATCATACACAGACACAGGCCAGACACCGAAAAGCAGATGTGGGAAATAATCAGAAAGGGAGGGTAATGTAATTGATGCCAGGCAACAAGCTAACAAGGTTGCTGGACCTCCCTTTCCCATAACGGTTATCATTTTCAATGACACTGGAATCTTATAATGGTAACTGAGTGTCTGTTTCTATGGTGGGTGCAAATAATGATCTTTCTATCCTGTATTTTTTAAATTATCTTTCTACTCTGTCTGGCCCAACCAGATAGGAGCCTGTGCTGGCTGAAAAAGCTCTGCTGCTTTGCTAGCTCGCTTCCCGCGTGACATATTGGTTAAAAATATCATAAATATGTAGTAGATCAAATGGCTTTATTCTGTATGAGATATAGGTGAGCAAATGGATATTAAAGAGTGGTTGTAGATACAGCATTCTCACCCAGTGAAGGAATTATTTGGGCAGACTTCTAAGGGTAATGCACAAGCCAAAGCTATTCAATACCTTTACTCATCATCTGAAGGAATAAATGTGACCATGGCTGATATTGCTGATGCCACCAACACGGGTGTTGCAGTAAATAATGAAAGGAGAAGGTTATCTGTGCAGACTAGGTGGACTGATTGGCAGAATGGGCCCATTTCAATAAAATGTGTTTTAACATGACAAAAGGCAGAATTGCTCTTTGAGGAACAAGGGAAACTGAAGGAAATACACAAAACTCAAATGGTTTCAGGAAAATGGTGGCTAATCTGCTAAGCATCAGCTCCTAGAACAATGTTGTTGCTAAGCCTATGACTCCAGGAACTTTTCCATAAACATTGACTGTTTCAAGATTCATGATAAAAGACATGAGAGCTGGCGGCATTACCAGCCCCCATCGCTTCTGCAACGCCCCTGGTGTCAGGGACTCCTGTGTGTCTGAGGGAGTTTGGAGGTCTCTGATTTCTGCAAGGAGTGTGCCACGAGCTTCCCATGCGCTTGCACCTCTGTCTTGGGGCTTCCTCGCCACAAAGTGGTTGTGCATAGGGGTGAGTTCCCATGTAGCACTGAACACCCCACCTCCTTGGCTTGCTAGTGAAATGCTCCCTAAAACGTGATGTCTGTGTTATTTTGCACAGCAACAACACAGAAGAACACAGTAGGACTCATATTTTAGTTGTAACCTTTGCTGCAGCCATCCAGAGGTTTTGCCCTCTATTCAAAGACTGCAGGCAGTGGTGAAATCAGTGCATACACCCGGACGATGCACACATAGCCTGGGAGCAAAGAGCAATGGGTATGATGAGGGTGTTCCACTATTACAGAAATCCTGAATGAAATCCTGGCTAGTTACAAGTGTACAGATGTCAGGGCAGGCTTTTAATGTTCTTAAAAGCCCAGAGGAACAGGTAGTTCAGAGAGAACAGCTAAATCCCCAGTTCGTCCTCCTGCAACTTCACTGATTCCACATGAGACTCCAGCACTGGCTGTTGTGTGAAAATGTTTGTGCATCAGCAGTTTGGCTAATGCCTGCATCAAAAAGAAATAACTAATGCTTGTTACATTTCTCATTTTTCAGTTTTTCCCTTCTTGCTGCCTCCCCTTTGAGTTGTGAAGCTACAGGTTCTGTGCACTTTCTCTTCCTTTTCTTGCAGTTAATTGTGTACTGCCTGCACTTAACAAGAATTTGGGTTGGTTTTGAGTTTCTTCTGAGCTCTGGCATAGGAAGCTCACTAATAGTGTTTGCCTCTTGGAGGCAATAAAGTCAGCAATATTACAGAACTCATAACATTCTGGCCATGTTACTCAACTTTTCCTACTATACCCATGGCTTTTACATACAACATTTCTCTTTGAAGAGCCAGTGGATATTTTTGTAGTGAGGAGACTGTGCTGAGGAGGTGAACCTCAGTGGAGCTTCAGTGGTGCTGCCAGAAGCAGGTATATAATATTTGCCTGCAGCAAAGAATGTGGCAAGACAAAGGGATGGCTTATAGGAGAAGGGGCACAAGCCCACCGTGCAAAGAAAGAGGAACTGAAAATGTCAAGAGGAACACAAGTGAACAACAGCAAAGTAGAGGAAGAATAAACTGACAGAAATGGAGACAGACAAACTCAGAAAACATGGAAAGCGTATTAGAGGACACTAAAAAAAAGTAGAAGGGCTCAGCAGTAGGATTCATGTCCCCAGTTTTTGGCCATTTTCAAATTGTCAAATTTCAGCTGTGACTTTTCAGAGATCTCTGTTTGCTACAGTGAAGGTTTAAACAGCTACTATAGACTAGATCCCCAGCTCATCTCATCTCAGAGGAGGTGAACTGCACTCAAAGAAGCAGCTTTGGAGCTGTTCAGACAGTTATTCAGTCTCCTCTGTGTAAAACAGCTTTGCTTTATAGGCCTTGAGAACTTGAAATCAATTCCAGCCTGGCTGGGGCATTCCAATGTGTAATTGCTACTGCCCCCTGGAAAATGCTGCGTTCTCAGCTATAAAAATGCTGCGTTTTCAGCTACAGCAATATAGGTGGCCTGGTAGAAACCTGCTGGCTGTTGTCATAGCTCAGTTTCCGTCAGGTAGGGAATGCAATCATGTTGTCAGGCAAAGCTGGTATTTCTGCCTTGCTTTGCTGGGAGACAGAGCATAAGCCATTTTTACCTGGGATGATTTGTTCATTATTCATTTTCTGCAAAAGGCACAGAAAAGCTTGATTTTTCTTTGTTTTTAAATCCACTGTGAATGTCACTACCCCTTTTGTTAGTAGTGCACATGTCTTACCAATAAATTGGAAAATCAAGATAGATAAGAGGTGTCAGGGCATTAAAGCCTTGGTAACTGCACCTCCTGGAGACCCAAGGGACAGCAGATCCTGCGCAAGCACAGCAGTCCTCTCCGAGAGGCCCCAGACAAGGTGGACAGCAGATGAGAATTGCTCAGCTGAACATGAAATGGGACTGAGCTCAGACAGAAAGTTGAAGAAAGTCTAACGGAAGAGCTGCACTGTGGTCTGTTAGCGTGCTGAGGGAAAGGACATAGATACTTGGCACAAATAAAGAACATGGCAGGACTCAGTGCATATGAGAAAGAACTACTGGTAAAGACAAGATGCCACCACTACACTGTCACTTTGAGTGGAATGGGAGTCACTGATACTGCTCTTTTGCCACACGTGGCATATCACTGTCTCAAGGGTAAAACGCATCAGGGTACAGGAACATCTTGACTCGAGCCTGAAACGTGGGCGTCTCGCGCTGTGCAGTGTGCAGCCAAGAGATTGCTTGATATCATTTGTCACGAGAAATACCCAAGCTGCAGAAACTGAATTGCAGGAAGCTACTGGTGTAACCACAGAAACAATCTGCTGCTGACTCAAAACTAAACAGCAACCAGTAACAGTCCAAAATCAAACAAGTCCAAAGAAATACAGCTGTCGTTACATTATTGCCAGAGATCTACCAGCTTTCCAAACATGAAAGGGATCCCCAGGGAGGACAGACACAGAGCAGCCGCGCTGGCAGCTCACTGCTGGTTTGCAGAGATGAAGTATCTTCCTGCTTTGTTCTTGTCCTTTGTTCACGTCTTTTGGAACTCTCTTTTATACTGTGTGCTGGAGGGATGAAAACTGTAGTGTGGTAAAGCTTTAGACTGCAACATCACCTTATCTGGAAAGCTATACCCATAAGACAGAACAGAGCTTATGTCCATAAAATATGAGGAGAAATTAGGATGAGAATTTGGGACCATCTGGTTCTTCTTGTTTTGATGCTCTGCATTTTTGGAAGCTGTGTCAGAATCCTTCACCTTATTATTTTGTTTTCAACATACTTAAAGAAATTCATTACCATGTTGCAGGCCTTGCTAAAGACTTATGCACATCATTTATTCTTCACTGTATCCAGCTCCCTGCTGTAGCAGTGCACAGAATAAAGGGGAAGCTCCAGTGGAGCTTCACAAGCTGTGTATGAAGGAGAAGGAAGACGCTGCAGAAGTCGCTCAGGTCTAACTCTGTGCCCCAGTTTAGCTGCTGGGTGGAAATTCTGCAGATTTGGGAGCAGATGAGAGGCAAGAGGAGTGTTTGCTGCCGCTGAACTTCCCAGTGTAAGCCTTGTGTAGCATGGTAAGGAGAGACATTGCACAAATACCCGTAAGTCCCATCATAGCTGTGGCCAGCCTGGGTTCATAACGTATCTGCAGTGATGCTCACGTACCAGAGGTGCAAGTGCTCACACGTGTAGGGCTGAGTGCAGTGGCAAAACCTAGAACGTCCTGTTCCTTGGTGTGTGTTTGGACCCTAACAAGCCATGACTGAACTTTGAATTTGTCTTAAAAGAGCTCGGCATTGCCTGGTATTTTGCCATTAATGACAGACAAACAATCAAGCAACCCACAGAATTAAGTTTCTTATTATTTGATACAGAGTCACATAGCAAGTAATTCTTTGGACTGGAACAACCTGGATTCAATGGGGCCACATATAGGCACATGGTTGTTCAGTTCTTCTCTTATTCTAAGAGAGCACCAAGACTGTCCAGAGTAAATCTAGGACTTGGACAGTCAGCACATTATAGATTTTAAATGTTCCATTATAAAACTTCCAAGCCAAAATGAGACTGTGAAATTACATAACAAATAATGAACTTTTAATGCACTTTATGTGTTTTCTTCAGAGAAATGAGATCTCATAAAATGGTGCCAATAGTTGAACGGTATTGGCTTTTGGCTAAGCATATGCCCTTTTATGGGTGGGTGCAACTACCATTATGTTGTCTTCTGCTCATTTACTTTCCATAACCAAAATAATAGCAAAGTGCAGTGCAGATGGTCAAACAACCTCCAATGCACTTAATCTTAGGCAAAAATCCAGGAAGCCATTTAGGAAACAACAGGAAAGTTGTTCGTGTTATCGAGTCTTGAAGGAGTGCAAATATCTCTTTGAGTGTTCTCCTTTTTTTTCTTTTTTTTTCATAGAGAAATTGATTTAAAAAGAAACATCATTAAATTTGGAGAAGGATCAGTACTATATTAGGACCAGCATTAGAAACTAGACATTAACTCTGGGGAACAAACTATCTGACTGTCCTTTAAACTACCTCCATAAGCAAGGAGGGGTACTGGAGAGACGCAGCACTTATCCAAACAAGAATCTTTTCCTTATCTGTTGACCAGTGAGTTCTGCAGCACTAGGAAATGTAATAAGATGTTGGCACTGCATGTTATAGCTATATGAGCAAGACAGTAGCAATAATGGAGCCTTCAATATTTGCAAAATCAGGTAAGAGAAGGAAAAAGGAGCCTGTCTAGACTAGGTTCTCACCAAACTCTTGAACAGGCCATTGCATCTTAGAAAAACAATCATCACTTGCAACTCATCCCTCACCATGTACCTAGTAGGTCCTGCAGGCAGTGGCATGGGTGGTCTGGGACGCATCCCCATGTGATGCAAGGAGAGGAAGGGCTGGTGAGGTACGGGAATGACAACGAGCACTGCAGTCAGCAGAGATAAGCACTGCCAATTCCCCGTGTGTAAAACAAACAGAAAACTCATCCTGTTCCTCTGGCCTCACAGCAGTCGCTTCCTATTTTTAAACTGGGTTTTGTTGCTGACTGCAAAGGAATGCAGTAATAAACTGAAATGACAAAATTCATCATGCAATGAGTATGTGCCAGATTCCCAAAGCTGCTTAGGTACCTAATTCCTTCTGAAATGCTCTTGTTCTCATGGTTTAAGTCCCTTTTCCCTGGCAAGTCCAGACAGCCACCTGGGGGCTTATGAGCCTCAGCCTTTTCTGGGGAACGGCATGGGGCATTGCAGAGAGGCCGTGCCTAGGTGGGCAGGCTCCCCACTCGCCACGGTGGACATGGCAGCACCCCGGCCTTGCCCTGCTGCTGCTGCCACGGGCTGGAGACGACTCCGCGCGTGGCCCCACGCAGGGCTCCTGATGGGCACTGGCTCGGTGTGACTGCCAGCCAGCAGCTCCCACTTGCTGCATGCGATGGAGGAGTCGCAGAAACGCTCCGTCTTTACTGGCAGGGGGGTCATCACCTCTGTTTGTGGCAGGGGCTTGGAAAGAACCCCCTTTCTTCACACGTGACCAGTTATCTTAACCTCAGTGACTGTGATCACGGGGCCCAGCCGTTTATTTGCTCTGTGTGTACAGTTTGTTTTGGTGATCTCCTAGGCCTCGTGATATAACCCCACGCCATACGAAATGTCAGGCTAACAGCGCAGCTGTAGCTATAAATCAGAGAAATTAGCAAAAGATCAGCTTTCTGCTACCTCACACTTGTCTTGAAATCCATCCTGTGTTGAGCAAGCCTTTTGCTTGGAAGACTGCTCCTGCCTATAATGGAAGATAAAGTCGGCCTTTTCTTTAGGCAGCTATTCCCATTTGGTTAAACCTCGTACTGCCCTATTTATGCCCCGTGTGCAGGCAAGGTTGAGGCAGGAGCAGCGGTCCCTTTTCCTGGGGTCAGCCGTGCTGGCTTGGCCCTGTCTCTGGGTGGTATTCCCTCTGCTAATTCAGACCCAAGTCACTGAATTCAGACTGAAGAGTTGGCCAGTTGACTGCCCTGCCCAGACTGCTGCCATTGCTCATTCCTCTTGTGAGAAAAAAAAAAATCTTTTTTTTTCCCTTTCAGATTTGGCCAACCAATAAGTAAAAACTTGTCTCCAAAGCAGAGGTGAGGTCATACAGATACTGAGCAGAGCTTGGAGTCTGAATGAGCCAGTTATGTCAGGCAGTTAATAACTTTACTGTTGTCATTTATTTGTCATTCATCCAGAAGAATCCAAAAGTGCTTGACATTCTTTAGGACCGGATTAGAAACTCTTCTAATCATATGTACGCCATGGTGGTGGGTCACCTCATGGGAGGAGCACTGGCCCCACCACACCGTGTGGCACCGCAGGCGAACATGCTGCTGGCTAGCGGGGCAGCAAGGGCCCATGGTGCCATCACCCACAGACTGGCCAAGGGGCTGCCTGGGGCTTGGCGAGGAGCCCAGGGAGCCCTTCACATCTGTACTAAGTAAGGACTGTGAAAACGGGCTGGTGTGGCAGGGCCTCCTCCTCTGCAGGGCCCGGTGAGGATTTGCTCTAGCGCAAGCTGCCTTGGTGTCCCAATAACTTCAGCACAGGCCAAAAGTTAGGCACGTACTTGGGGACTTAAAGACTTTGCTGTGTCTCAGTGAGATTATGGAAATTATTATATGGAAATTCAGTACCATTCTGGGTGGGGGTTAGAATATTTTGCTTTCTTCTCTTCTAAAATATTGAAAATAGCACTGTCTGGGCTACCTCAGCAATACTTCATGTAGATTAATTAATTCAGCTTAGCATGATGCTCTGAGAAAGCTTTGATAAAAAATAGTTCATGCCATGCAACTGTCTGTGTTATCTCCCTGCTTTAAAGAGGTACAGAAGCTGCATGGGAGAGTGCGGAGGTCATGCACTGCCCCCTCCCAGATCACCACACAGTTTGCTGTGTAGATTTGGGGTCCCTGCTCCGAACCACCTGCTCCATGAGCAGGCCGCACTGGTTTCAAACGTGCCTCAGAGCCCCACTGCTTCCCATGTGTTGACCAAAGACTTCTTTTCTTATGACAGCGTGTGTCGTATGGTTTGAGTTCTTTCCCTTGTCTGAAGAGATGAAAGAATGAAGTGAAGGAGTGAAAACTTGATGTGCTTTTTCTGAAGTCTTGGATCAACAGTTCATAAATAGTTGAGGTTGGGTGTTTTTTTTTACCCTACAAAAGTGAGAGTGTTTTGCCTGGGCAAATACCCCTGGAAAGCCACCAGAGAGCTCATGCTGTCTATGGCGCTTCTGCTCATATGCAGGACTCAGCCCATGCTCTTCCAGCTACTCCATCCTCGAAGGCAGCCGTTATTTACTGTGCCAGTTTGTGAAGCCCTTATCAAAATCACTGACGCCCGATGAACTGCAGTTACCCTAAGTCTCCTTTGTCTTTTTTTCTTTGTCTTTTTTCTCTTTGTGCTCTAATGGAAGCTCTCTGGATAATTTGAACTGTGTTTCCCTATGACTAATTTTATACTACCCTGTGAGAGGCGATACAAGATACGGTGCAATTTGAGCAGTCAATCTGAAATAGTGTTTTTATTAATAATGATTAAGAACTGATGGATGGAAGGCTTTGCCTTTTGCCAGTCTTTTTACTGCAAACAGTTTGGGGTCTTATTGTTTACTGTACTTTAATAGTACAGGAAAGCTCATGAATACTCTGGAAAGCTTTTAGAGAAGTTCCAGGAAACAAAAATGATATATTTATCTTTAATTCTGAAAAGTTCCCACAAAAAAAAGACTTTTTTTTTTTTTGAGAAATGTGAACATTGCCTTTATTTTGGCTGACATTAAAATATTAGTTGTGAAAACTGAGTGTCATATTCCCATTTGCTTTTGTAGCCTGGACTTCCCTGTCACACTGCATTTCCTGTACCCTGTGTTGGACTGTATCCTTGCCAGGGGCAAACAAGCCAGATCACTGTTATAGTGGAACGGCCAAGACGGAAGATGGTCTATAAAGTAGTAGACATTTTCCTTTAAAAAAAGCCCTACTTTTAGTCAAATTCAGAATTTTAGAATTTTCAATGAAAAATCACCTTAGTTAACTCCCATGGGTGCTGCTTCCATTCCTGGACGTGGCTGGGAAGGAGCAAGTGTTGTGTGAGGCTGTTTCAATGAGTTAGCAAATACTTGAAATATACCAGCTAATACTCATGGCGGGGGATTAGAAACAACTTTGATGAGGCGGAAGAAGTGCCGTGGTGTCGGGCACGTACAGCCTCACGCACCGCCAGCATCTCCCGCGCTGCTCTGTCCTCTCCCGCTGCTCTGCTCCTTGCTGTCCCAGCGGACGAGAGGCTGAGCCCGCAGGGCTGCCAGGAAGATGCTCCAGAGGCTCCCTGGAGCATTCCTGCTCGGACGGAGGCACAGCAACCCCTGCTGCGCTGCAGGTCGCAGCCAGAGCTGCTATTTCCCCCTATTTATCGCACTTCCCATTTGATCCACACACCTTTTGGCCCCGCTCTGCAGCAGTGTTTACTCCGTGCCTGCCAGGCAGCTGCTCACAGCACAGGGAGCCCCCAGGCCGGCTGCTGAAGCCCCTCTCATCTGGGGTGGCCGCGGTTTCCTGCCTCCATCCTGAGCTGTGTCTCTGTTCCTCCTGCCCTGCCCAGGAACCAAGCGATGCTCACTCAGCGGAGTGCACTCAGCTGAGTCTTTGGATCAGTCATGACTTTGGCGGCAGTCGCGAGTCGCTTTGACCAGGTACCGTCTACAGAGTTTCGTCTAGATCATATCTCAGGTGTCGTCACTCAGTGGAAATCAGCTGGCCTGCTTGCTTGTTTTCAGTTGCTATCTGAAGCCTGGCTATTAAAAGCATTTATGAAGTTGGTTTGAGCAGTATAGTTGAGAAATGCTGAATTAACTACAGTGACCTCAAAGCCATCTCGTGCAGTGAAACATATGGAAAAAGCTGACCTCCAAGGGACTTTGCTCCAGGAAGGTGCTAAAGTGCTTGGTCTAGCTGCCCAGTGATCTATCGAGGCATGACGAATGTGCAGAAATGCAACACCGCTCTTGAAAAAACACAACCCTCCCCAGGCCGTAAACCCATTGATTTTGCCTTCTTAATGTTTCCAAGATGTTTTTCTTTTACTAGTGGAAGACACCTGTGCCCATCCATTATCAGCAAATCTGCTTTTGGTAGTGCCCTGTGACAAGGCTTTAATATGTGCAGAGAGTATTTTGACTTTGTTATTAAACAGATAAACCTTCAAACGGTTTCTCCAGATGACCTGCAGACTCTACACCCTTGGCAGATTTCCGTATGTAATTTGCTAAGGGTGATATTACCTGCAGTGCTGATAAAGGTCCTGCTTTCACAGTGTTGTCAGCTAGTCTTTAAATCCCTGCCAAGACCTGCTATTGAAAGACAGACAGTCTTTCTGTGATCGCTCCCTAAGCATATCTAAGAATAATGAATATGTCAGTCTTTCACCTCAGCTCCGAAAAGCACCATACTGTTTGTTTTTCCTTTATAGATTTAGTGAAAGCCCAGCATCTCCGCAATAAAATCTCTGCTTTCTGCTGTACCCTGTCTGACAGCCATTTTGCACATTGCAATCAGCAAAGTAAGACCCACTGACTGAGTTTGTCTTGAGAAAGAGCAGGCTAATTTAGTGCAAAGCCGTGATTTATGCTTTTGTTCCTGCAAGTGAAGTACTTGGTTAAAGGAAAAATAACCCAGATTATTTAACATCAAATATTTCCTGCTCACGAATGTTCCATATAGGATACACTTCCCTCCCAGGCTCAAAATATTTTCAGCCTGCATTTCTGTGGGAAATTAAAGTAGAGGCAGTGAATACTGATATAGCAATGGGATGTAAAAAGCCACAACAATAGCCAACCTGATTTAAGAGACCTAATTCTGCTTCCATTTAACTCCATTAGTCAATGGATTGCTCTCATCAAGAAACAAAAGTCAAACCCAGATAACAGGCCAAAGTATCCAGTTCACTGTGCATCAGGATGAACCTCTGTGGGTCTTTTTTACTTCACTGTAATAGATCTCTAATGCTGCATTGACAGATAAAACCAATCAAGCGAGGTATTGCTCTCACTTGATTAGATAGCTGTGTCTGTTAGTCTTGACTGCCTTTTTTTTTGACTGGAATATCTGAGCTCAGGTGTAATGCAGATCCCAAACAACCTGGATTCCTTGCTAGTTCTCAAGGGTTGTGATGCTTCCCCTTGCCTGGTTTTGTGGCCCCTGCTGCGTGTCCCTCCCCAGGCTGAAGAGCAGCTTGGGCTTGCAGAGCTTGGAGTGTCTGGCTGCAGGTACCTCCTTTGCAGGAGGTGGCCTGCTGCCAAGAGTAAGATCAGGTAGCTGATCCTTGCCTAGTCTATGGGATGATCAGATTCAATAAATAGCCACTACTGTCCCTCAATCAATAGTAGAGAGTTACATTAGAATAAGGTAAAGAAGCAGAAAGAGATTTTGTGTGTGGAACTGCAGAGGAATCAGAGCTGGAAATGAGGGAGGCAGCTCTTTTCTGTGCATCTTTCCAAACAGAGAGTGTCTTATCTACAGGCAAAGTGTGCCTCAAGAAGCAGACTCATGGCCAGATACAACTGGATCCTCTACAGTCCATGGGAAGGCTCAGTAGTTGGCTCCTTAGTCTGAGTACACTGATGCACAAGTGGATTGCAATGATCAGCTGCTTCCATTCACTTTCTTTAAAAAAAAAAAAAAGTTATAAAAGATACATAGAAAAATTAGACTCAAAAAGGGACAGTCTTGCTTGTCAAACAAGTAAACAGCAGTGATAGTAAAATACCTTTCACTTCTAAATGTACTTTCATCTGAGGATGTCAAAGCCCTTTGCAAAAGTTAAGTATTTCTCACAGCACTGGAACATAGGACTGGATCATCATCCCTGCAGCAGCAGCGATTGAAGGAGCAGAGAGGTGAGACGGCCAACCTGAGCTGGCGGAAAAGCTTGTGTGCTAAGGAAGCCACATGTGCTTCAATAAGATGCTCCTCCCTCTGCGTTCTGATGCTGAGGGAATGCCTAGCTTTTCATCAGGTCTCTATCAGTAGAGCAGTTGAGATTTGAAGTTATTTTTGTGATGCTGACTATCAAGGGCAACAAGATTTACAAAGGGAACAGCTTCTTTCCCGAACAGGAACAAACAAACTCAAGAGTGAGGAAGAAAACAACTGTGCAGATGCCTGACAAAAGCCATCTCAATTCCCACCATAGGAGCCGGCTGCATCTTAGTCTACCCATGCTAGACTCTCTCCATGTTTCTCCCATCACTGTGGGAGGAGGACCGTGGTAACTGCATGCAAGTTGGGCAGTAAGGTACTTGGGAGAAAAGGTGTATTTTCTTTCTCCTTGGTCTTAGCCTCCACCTCTGCCTACTAGCTGCTGGAGTATTTTGTACTATGAGTATTATCCTTTACAATTGTGATTTTAGACTCATGAAATGTCAAGAGAAATACGACAGCCCAAGGCTGGGCAGAGGAAGGGGCATCTCAACTGTTGAGCTCAACAGCTCAAACCCTGAGCCTGCTGCCTGACATCTGGCTCAAAGCCACTGGGCCAAGCAGGGACCTTGGGCCGTGGGTCCACCCAGACGGTAAGAACAAGGACGATGGAGATGCCGTGGCCCTGTGCCTGCGGTGTTTACTCCATGGGACCTCCTGATGTGGCTGCAGGAACAGAACAGAGCTAGAGAGTGAGCCCAGCCTTAAGACAAGCTCCAAGCCAAGCTTAATTTGCCAAAACGACAGACTTGCTCTGTGTTGTTGTACATTAAATGAGCTAAGACGACGGTGCAGGAAGGGCAGCTCACACTGGCTTCTTTATCCTGGGCAGCCTTTGCACCTCTCACTCCGCGCACCACTTGCTTGGAGACCCAAAGGGCAGCCCCTGCCAGCAGATATGGGTGGGCCAGGGAGGGAGCTCGGCTGCCCCTCCCATTCCCAGGGCACTGCTGGCCTGCACGCTGCGGCCAGCTGGGCTCTGCTGCAGCATTTCCAAACCCGCCGATCCCGCCCTGGTCCTCAGCACGGGTCTGCACCAGCCACGGGGACGGCGGCACACAGAGCCTGACTGCTCATGGATTTGCTTGCTGCTGTTTTCCAGCAGGTATTAAAAAGCCCCTTAGGGTTTCTGCTTACTGAACCCCTCCCTCTGCCAACACACTTCACAGTGTCATTGGGGTGCTCTGGATTTTCGCCTCTAGTGGCAATTATCTTCGTGGAGCAGCAGCTCCCCCATGATCTGTGCTCTGCCCTGAGACAAAGGGGAGACCGGTGTCTGCTTGTTTTATGCAGCTTGACCCCAGCCCGCGATTTTTATGATTTGTGTGGCAGTGAAAGGCAAAGAAAGGGGAAAAAAAGCAAGAGCACAAGGAAGACAAGGAGAAAGAAGCTTCATTTTTTCCCAAGCTGCCCTAGGACTGACCGCAGCTCAGCTAGGGCTGATTTGTGGCCATCGAGTAAGCGAACACAAAAGCACCAGGGAAAAGGCACAAAAGGCTCTCCTTAGGGATTGACAGCTTGTTAAGGACCATTATTAATACAAGTTCAGCCTAAATGACAGGGTCACCTATATGATGCTGTTTGGGCTCCCTGCCTTGGTCTCATAGCATCTTGCCACATTTTCATTCGAGGAGTTGTATCTGACAAGCACGTAACCCTGATCTAATCAACATTTATCTGCAGTTATCTGAATATACAGGCTACACACTCATTCATCACTTACTGAAAGGACACCACACTCCCCACTATCCTGCCATATCCTTAGCGGAAGAAGAAATCACTTGGATAAGAATCTGCTTTTGTTTGAACTTTAAAAGCTGTATTTCATTAGGAAAATGAAATCAATTAGTGGCAAGGGACTGCATGGGAAGTATTACAGTAGTCTATTCTTTAAAGGCATTTTTAGAGACATCCTAATTCAACAGCTGTGTCCTCGGGACCTTGCGATCCAGGATGATGTCTGAGCATGATTCTTATGCAGGACCTGACGGATGTAGGAGCCATTCCATATCTCCATAGAGCAAGGCTGCAGCTTAAGAGAAAAGCACAGTTTATCAGAAAAGAATTAAGTAGTTTAATTTAGCATTTTTCAATGTTTTCTCACAAAATCCCAAATCAATTGCCTTTACTACCTCTTTATTGTGAATCATGTTAATGAAAGCATTCTTGAGAAGCTTCACTTAATTTACACACTAAAATTTTGAAAGATAATAGATAAAATTTTATGAGCAACTCATGCCTGGAAGACATGAGTAAATGAAAATGTTTTTGGAACAGCAGGATTGATTATTGAGTTCTCGCAGGCTCCTCTACTGGCACTGTCTGATAAAGAGCAAAATATTAAACATTTGTTTACAAAAAAAAGAAGACCTGAGAAAGCCTCGCTGAACAGAATATGTGTTTGGTGCAGAAGGTCTGTGGTGTCCCCCTCTTTCTGGGCTGTCCAAGCAGCCTGGCAGGAAGGAGGCACACAGGGAATGGGGAGTTAAGGAAGGGCTGCCTGGCGCACCTCGTCCTCCCCTCTCCAGAAGCTGCACGAGGTCTCCAGCTGCTGTTCGTAAGCAGCAACAGAGACGGCCTTGCTTAACCAGCCCGTGCTGGGGTTCAGCAGTCTCTCAGGCTCTGCATGAAAGACAATCCTTGTTTTAGAAAACCACTTCTTTTGTCCTGCAGAAACCAATACTAATTTGAATAAACAGTAAGAACCGGTGACAGGGGAAGACAAAACCAACAAATAAAAGACTCAACAGATGTAAATCAGCATGGATCTATTGACTCCAGTGGAGCTACACTGAAGTGGACAAGCTGAGGTTATATTCTATTATCACTGAAGTTGTGACATTCTTTTGGAGAGGATTTTTATCCATGATAGTTTAATTCTTTTTTTTTTTCTTGCTTAACCCACATTGTATTGTCATCATCTCCCTAACAGTCTAGCTTATTCTGCTAGGTGCTGAAGTTAAGCAGCTTTAACAGTGGTCAGATTCAGGGAAAAGGCCAGTGGCATCTTGTAACTCTTCAGCGATGCTTGTGCATTAAAAGGAAATCTAAGAAACTAGGACAATTCGGTTTAAAAAAAAAAAGAAGGTTGTGTGAGTTTAAGGCTGCTCAAGGGCAACCTTAATTTATGTGCCAATAAGTTACACAAATATTTTCTCTACTATTCAATTAAGAACAAGTAGTTTCCTTGGCAACGGCCGCATTACATGGAACTTACCCTAGCTCTGAGTTCCAGCAGAGTACTTTCCCTAAGAAAGGAACATACTCATCTATCATGTAAATGTCTAATTTGTACACGGTTTTGAGAGAGAGTGGAGAAAATGGAATTTCCGGCAAATTAACACAGCCCTTCTCTTTTCCTGGAGTCAGATCCATGTTTTTTCCAATAGTTTTCTCCTGTTTTGCATTTGTACCTTGATGATAACTCATCTATTAAAATGGTGAAAGATCAGAATTATAAGCTGGATGTAATAAAATCTGCAAGGGGAGAGCAAGCTGGATGTAATAAAATCTGCAAGGGGAGAGCAAGCTGTGAGTGAAAAGGACTGCTGTCGGTGGGGAGCGAGGAAGGGCTGGTTTAAAAGCAGGAAGGTGGCAATCTTCTTCTGTTCCAGTGTTGTTACTGAAATGTGTTTTGTGGCTCAGTTGTGATGCTTGTGACGAGTGTTTCTGTGGGCAAAAATGAAAGTCCTCGGCCTGATTAGACATGAAATTGCCATTTCCTTTTCAGCTATGACCCTCCTCATGGCCACAGATGCTGTGCCCTGTAGCTCTCACCAGGGTTCTGCCTTCTAGCACGCAGGTCTGCCCTGCAGGGCCAGGCCGAGCGCGGTAGGGACCTCCCCTCTGCGAAGACGGAATAAAATGGGTCCAGTGCTTTCATCTCATGGCTTATATTCAAACCGTAAGACAATCTTAGGTTTTTAAGATACCATTCTACATTTTTTCCCCCTATTCCTCTGCCCACTAACAGTGTTCACCTGGAATTTATTCTTTTGTCTTAGGTCTGTTTGCTGGTCTCTGCACTGGGAAAAGGAACCCCCTCAGCAGCTACCCAGACTCGTGCATTCAGGGGCTTCTGTGTTTGAAGGCCTCTCCAGGGCAGACAGGTCCCTCTGCATCCCCTCCGTGCCACTGCAACTCTTGCCATGGAAGTCAATAGTGGCAGGATGCTGCACTCCCTGTGCATGTTAGACTGCCCTCAAACTATCTGTTTGCTTTGCTTACCTTAATATAAATACTTAATATAAAAACTAAAGGACTATGGTTTAATCATATCTTTCATCCCAAGCACACGCAAACACATCCAGCATTATGTGGTAAATGTATTTTTGTAGCAGTTTTCCTATTTTTACTGCATTCTCGCTCTGAGGAAACAGCAGTTCTGAGCAGCTTTGTAAAAATCATTTCTCACAGTAACAAATAGATTAATTATTTCCTGTTTTACAAGTCCCTAGGGTACCGAAAACCAGAGATAATACGTAATTACACTGCTCCAGCTCCAGGTCAGTATGAATGTGTGATTGTGATGAAACATATGTTTCTTCTGGCTTGATAAAATGAATAGGGTTGGCTATTCTCTGCCCAGACTAAGATTTATGGAATCTGTCATAATTTATTTTCGGTAAGTGCCTGAGCATTGTAAATGATGCAATAGATAAGCACACTCTTATCATACAGTGACTGTATCTAGCTCTGCAGCCCCCCCCCCCCCAGCAAGTAATTGCATACATCCTTCAGTCAGCCTAGGTCCTCCTTAATGACGGGCTGGAGCATAGGAACACCTCAAGCTGGTGGATGGCTCTTTGGAGGCTGGGAATGACTGAGAAGTCACATCATCTGTGCACACAGAGAGCAGGGTAGAGGCAGGAAACACAGGTCACTGCCTGTTGCTGTGTGCAGCAACATCTAATTTCCCCTTTGCCCAGTGTGAGCTGAAACCTTTTTGGTAACTTTGGGATATTTAGACAGTGATGGTGCTGAGGAAGTGCTGTGTTCATCAGACATTTTACCATGATGTTATGCCAGACAGAAAAAAGACTTTTAGGACCTGTCTTGAAATAGATACTGTCTCTTTCCGGTTAATTTATTTGACAAAATCACTGGAAACTCAACAAAAACCTGAATTATCTCTTCAGGTCCTAAAACTTATCATATCCTTCCATGGGGCTCTGACGCATTCACACACATCATTCTTGTAAATCTGGACATACAGTTTAATCAAAACCATTCTGAAGCCCTATAAAGTCTCCTTGCTTCAGCTTATAAAATACTACATGTCTATGCCCTTAAGCCTGTTGGGCAATTTCCTAGGACATACTTTCCACGTCTTTCTCATCATCTATATCTCTTTTGAAGCAATAAAACACCCGTGATGGCAGAAAAAATATGTTTGGGCAGTGGACAAAGAAAACCCTCCTTATCTGTAATGAGGTCACTAAGTCAGGACACACACAAAATAAAAATCCCATCAAGGAACTCAGGATTTAAAAATTTGGGGATGTGACTTAAGCTCACACTCAAGAGGCACGTTGCCTCCTGAAAGGTGAGCACAGAATCCTGAAGGCTGTGGGCATCCCTGGACCCTTGGCTTTTGGATCTAGATCTGAACCCTGCCAGTTTGGCCCTATCTTATTAACAAGGGAATTAATTAAAAGGGAATATTTTTACCATCTCAAATATTCACGGGTTTGTGTGCCATACAATAACAAGCTGCCAATGTGTCTAATTGTTGTGTCTCTTGTGACTATGCTGTGCGAGTGAAAGGGTCTAACAATCCAAGTGAAACGTATTCAGTGGTCATAAAAATTGAACAGATTTTTTCATCTTGGGTCATGCTACCTTCCCCACTGAAAGCAGGATGCTAGGAAGAACGAGGATGAGAGAGTATAGTAAAAGCTATAAAGAGCAATGGTCACTTGTATGAAGATTGTTGCTTAAACAATGATCTTGTGGATGTGATCCTGACCTCCTCTGCTGTCAAGGGGAGGCTCTCCTTTACTCTGAATGGTTAGAGCATGTGTTCAGTGTGTGCTTCCTCTGCGACTGTCCTTCCATCCAAATTACATCTGAGTTCGGCAATGCATGAAAACGTGTCTGATTTTAACAATTCCAGCCCTTTTAGCCAAAGAATCAGCATCCTTCCTGTGTTATATGCTTAACCATTTTGCCTGAAACACTGACCAATACTTTAATGAGAATGCCTTGTGAGAAGGTGTGAAAAGAGATACCCTGTGTCCTTGTATCCCTGTGTCCAAATGCTGCGGGGGGTGATTTGCCCAAGAAAAGAGCTCAGTCTCTTCACCTCTGTCCAGCAAGGGCATTAGGAGAGTCTCTCTTCTTCATTCAATAAGTTCCTCATGCTCTCTGGTAGCTTATTTTGAAAAGTGAAAATAAATTGTCTAATTCACCATATATTCACTGCTCTCAGACAGGTGGCCAAAAGATCCTTTTTCATTCCTTCTAAAAAAGAAAGCTAATATCATCACTCTGCTGCAGCATTTCCACATCTGTGTGCGTCACAAGCACAAAAGCAGTTTTGACCATTAATCATTTCCTCTTTAAGTTTGTTTTCTGCTGAAGGTGGGTAATGACTAATTATTTATTTTACTTATAGAGTTAAATACATGACTTTACATTCTTGTTGTGCCTACATTGATTAGTCAGCTGCATAATACACTACATCTATTTCAAGACAGCTTACTGTGCCAATTCTTTTTGGTGGTGTTTTCCTGAGTACAGAAAACCCATACAGCAACCCACAACTTGATCTACTAGTTGTAAATGGAAACTTTTGGAACAAGTTCCATGAGCTTGACAATGATTGCATTGATTATAACATTGAGACTAGAGCCTGCTCTTTCACATTCACAGAAATGGAAAGTTGTTACCTATGTAGGAAGTCATATATAGATAAGTGTACAGGCAGACGAGCTTTCCCCGTTTGTGTTCGGAGGGAGGCACAGCTATTCCCTTCATACAAATAACATGGCAAATGCAGCCCTTGGTGATTTGGGTGCCATCCTGTTGCAGTTTTCATTGAAGTGCCAATGATGTAACTGAGAGCTGAGTTTGGTACAGTGTGCTTTGTTCAGCCATCTGCCAAATTTAATGAAGTGATAGGGAATCTTTTAAACTGGATTTGGCCTGTATCGCGTGATTAAATGGGGGAAGTGTTCCCATTCTGTGTTAGATGTGCTTTTGGGTAAAGATCAGATTTGCCTGGCTGGCTGAATTCAGGGTATCTTCCCTTTCTGGCTCCAACAGGTCAGATCAGTTTTTCAGAATCAGTTTGCACCACTTTTATGATCAGCTTTGATCCTGATGGTGAGAAGCCAAATTCCCTGTGTGCATTTATAAACATTAGTTAAGATCCTATATCTCTTGACTTTTCCTGATTTTGATCATTTTGAACCAGCCTCTTTCATGGACCATTTCCTTCAGAAACCATCAGACCACACTTAGATCGGTGCCCCCGCTCCCAGGGCTAGCTAGTCACCTAGATCCAGCAGAAACAGGTTTCTGACTGGACTCTCTTCTCAGTGTGGGAAAATCAGCACTGTTAATCTGGGTGCTACTGCTGCAGAGGTCTGTGGAGAAAATGCACAGCACAAACGTTTTTTGTTTTCCCACTCTAGGGTCCCACCTCAGAGCCTTCATCCTCCTCCAGTGGGAACCAGGCAGAAATTTGCTATTTTGGCAATATGGGAAAGATAGTGCGGTTAAGGAGACCCTCAGGCAGGAGGAAGAATGTATTTTATTGCATTATTAGCATGTTATGATAGAACCTTAGTCAATAGCCATTGTAGAAACACAGGGTAGGAGACACAGCCTTGAAGAGTTTACTGTCTAAACAGGAGAGACAGGTAAACGTGAGAGAAGCAAAAAAATTTTCTTTTGCTTTGTTTTTTTCCAGATGAAGAAGCAAGTGCTTCTCTGGCCAATACAACTCTGCAGTTAATTCAGGAATGGGGCCTCGTAAAGGTTTAGAACCACCAAATGATTCTCTTCCTTGCAGTGCTGAAGTTCAAGCTTATGTCTTACAACAGCATGGATAAAAAGTGGATTTGGATTCAAATTCAGATTCAGTTTCAGGCCAGAAAAATGGTCAGACATCAGTAAAAAATAATTTAAAAAATAGAAAAAAATAAAAAAAGGAAGAACTTTTTTGGTTTCACATGGTAGTGTTTGAAAGAGCCAGGATATTTTCTCAGGTGTCCTTACTTGGAGCTTGCTCTCTGGACCACAAGAAGATCCTTCCAACTGCTGTGATGCCACCGCAGGGCACGGGGCTGATGGGAAATGCTGGAACACGATGTGCGCTGAGCAAAGCGGATCTCATTTGGAACTGGCTTTGCAGCTACGCTCCATCACTCAGGGAAGGGAAGGGAAGGGAAGGGAAGGGAAGGGA